>LNAC01000133.1:3715888-3772757 GCA_002007465.1 Ailurus styani
GTTAAAGACTGAGAAATCAAAAAAAAAAAAAAAAAAAAAAGACCGAGGAATCACAGACCTTTACCCCTGAAACAAATAATACATTATATGTTAAACAAATAAATAAATAAATAAATAGTATTTTAGCATTGGGATTCCATTTCCTATAAGTTTTAAAAGAACATTATTGATTTATTTTAGCATTATATTTACTATTGCAATGTTTCATTGCATAATTTGCTATTAAGTAAGTTTAAAACTTTAAATATTAGAATATAACTTAAAAAATGTTCAAGAAAGTTTTGTAGATTAAAAAAACTAGATATTCAGATATTATATGACAAGAAATTTTTGAACAGTATTTTAAAGATTTTTGACTCATAATACAAGCAACTGAAAGTCATACAAGAAATTTAACACTCATGGTCTTTGTGCTTAAATAAATGCTATACTAAATAAATCATTCTTAATTTTATAGGCAGCAAGAAGATATGATAAAATGCATTCATTAAAAAAATTACTTTTGGAGACTATGCCTCAGTCAACAGCCTGTCACTACAGTCATGAAATCTACCTGGCATGACACAAAGGAAACATCACACTTTTTTATTTATTAAAGCATAGTTAACATACAGTGTTATATCAGTTTCAGGTGTATAATATAATGATTCAGCAATTCTATACATTATTCAGTGCTCATAATGATAAATGTATTATTAATCCCCTAACATCCCCTCACAGACATATCAGAGTGTGTGCATGTGTGTGTCTATTTTGGTTTTCAGTTCTAACAAAGATAACATACATGATCCACTATGCCAGAGATGGGTACCTGCATATATTAATACAATGAACATAAAAAGAATAAAACTTTGTCCACCATCTTACCTGTAACTCTCATTCAAGTTTCCCGTCATCAGAGAGCCCCAATATTACTGTGCTTGACACAACTTTGCCATGCTTGACAAATTCACCCAAGACTTATGCTTTAAATTTACAGGAAACTACAATAAGATTGACTAACCAGTACCTTAGTAATTTAGAAGCATATTAGAAACACTAAAAACAGAAAAGAGTTTCAGGTTAGCAGCTGAAACAAAGTAGAAGACTCAAGTTCAAACTAAGCAAAAAAAAAAAAAAATCTGAATCTAGTTTCAAAATGTCAACCATCTAGTAAATAACTCAAAGACATTACCTGATTACACTGTATTTGGATGTTCATAATGATGAACTCAAGTCATCATAAAAGCTTAAATTATGTTCATTGTTCTCTGTTGAAGATAGCAAATTATTATAAAATGTGCTGTAAAATAATCAAAAGAATTATGTTTTTAAAATGTTTCTTGCTGAAAGCATTAGACTTTCATTGGCTGGAAAACTTGCTATTTTGATACACTGCATTGTCCAACAGTATCAGACAAAGCAGACATTACTTCACTAGTTCCAGGATACATGGAGCTCATTATACCTTAAAACATTTGAATGGATATTTTCATTTTGAATTTATTTAAAGAAAACTGCAAGTTTAAGGAGATTTCTAGGGTTGCCTGACAAGAAGACTGTTTGACATTTACAAAATAAGATAATTTCACTATAAGAGATATTTATTTTCTGATGTTTCTGTGATTGCACATTTAAAATTTTAAAAAATCTGTTTGATGTAAAGCAAAGAAAAATTTACATATACAAAGGATCTTTAACAGTATAAATTTAAAATAACTTTATGTTATCAGACTCTTTCAGATAGTACAATCTGAATGGGTTATTTTTCCCAACTGTATTAAAGATATCAGTTATTTTTTTTTTGGTATATGACAGAATGCAATATTAGAACTATGTGTGTATCAGTAATAGAGTATTAAAACAAACCCTCTTATATTTAATTTAAATTAGTCATATCTGTCTTATTTTGAGATGACCTATTTAAATGTAATCACTTATCCAATAAACTCATATACACTTTTTATCAATTATATGAAAATAAATATAAAAATGAATATATAAGATATTAATAGAATGTACATCAGAAATGTCTCATTTCTCATTTCCTTTACTTAAAATTAAGTTAGTGTTAGGTATTCTTTACAGAGACTGAAAAAAATGAAGTTTTGAAGACCTTTTTTATTTTTTAAAAATATTCAATATAAAGAATAACTATCTTGAACTTAATCACATAAAATATTTTAAATGGCATCCTGAACTTTCTAGAAGTAATTACATTTTGATAAAGTATTTTCTAAGAAATAAAAAAATAGAAAACAGAAATAAAAATTTTATTAAATGAGACCAATTCAGTTTCTCAAGTAACACTCTATAAAGAGACATAAGAAAAAAAAAAACTGTCCGGTGAATACTGAGAAAAGGGAACATGTTATAATAATGTGGATATATGTCTTTGCTAACATATTTAATCTAAATATGGTAACAACTTTTGTAGGGATATTTTCTATAATGCTCCTGATTGAAGACCAATGAGAGAACCAAATTTTGTTAAAGCAATTCTGAAAGTGGCCAAAACAGTGTAGTTACATACTACCTGATAAACACAGGCCATTGTGTAAGTAATCCAGAGTAGTGGTTACACTATACATGGCCTCAGAAGCCTCTTCAAAATGACTGTTCCCTGAAATAAAGCTTTAGATAAGAATTAGCACAGAGTTTAGGGTTCTATCATCTGATAAAAATTTGTAGTGCAAATGTGATGTAGATTTTGGTCTGGTTCATACGCTTTTCCAATTAATGAAACAAAGTACACAAACACTTTGTGTTTAAACAGAAAATGAAGGGAACCAAGCATGGATTTGTGGATGAGGCTAAAATTTTCCCAAAGAATATAGCCCTTGAAGTTCTTTTTTTTTTTTTTTAAGATTTTATTTATTTATTTGACAGAGAGAGAGATTACAAGTAGGCAGAGAGGCAGGCAGAGAGAGAGGAGGAAGCAGGCTCCCCGCTGAGCAGAGAGCCCGACTGTGGGGCTGGATCCCAGGACCCTGAGATCATGACCTGAGCCAAAGGCAGAGGTTTTAATCCACTGAGCCACCCAGGCACACCAGCCCTTGAAGTTCTATGCCAATAAACAGATCACAGCTAAGCAGTTGTTCAAAGTTTGCAAACACAGCTGATGAACCATTGAACACTAAATTGAAAACCAATGATGTACTATATGTTGGCTAATTTAATTTATATTTAAAAAAGGGGAAAAGAAAATGTAACTATTTTTTGCCATAACAATAGCCAATCTCTTTGAAGTTTTATTCATAACATATACATTTGAAACAAATTAATATCCTTTTGATTCCTACAGTAAAATAATTGGCAAATATATGCCTAGGATGTAGATGGGTTATTTTCCTGTAAAAAAAAGTTACAAGTTTATTAATTATTGGAAAATTTTTGGCAAATTGTTGATGATTTTATTTTGAAAATAACCATTCTGAAGGCATTCTCTTATAGTAATTTGCTGGTAGGAACACTTGATTCTTGAAATCACTCTAAATTCAAAACAATAAAATTATGTTATAGAATGTTGCCCATTCTTGGGCGCCTGGGTGGCTCAGTGGGTTAAAGCCTCTGCTTTCGGCTCAGGTCATGATCTCAGGGTCCTGGGATCGAGGCCCGCATCGGGCTCCCTGCTCGGCGGGGAGCCTGCTTCCTCCTCTCTCTCTGCCTGCCTCTCTGCCTACTTGTGATCTGATCTCTCTGTCAAATAAATAAATAAAATCTTTAAAAAAAAAAAAAAAAAGAATGTTGCCCATTCTCTAGTGCTATAGAGAAACAACGAAGTTAGTCAAGATGTTTTGAAATAATTAATGTAAAAATGGGCAAAGGAGAAAAATTAAGTACAATTATATACCTGAAGGAATTTTCCACAACATGTTTCTTGACAAGATTGTAGTCATGCATTTGGGTTTGTTTTGTTTTGCTTTGTTTAGGACAATTAATCAGATGATATGCAAGGAATATGTGCAAGTTAGTTTATTTACAATTCTTCATTATAAAAACAAAGTCCAAGAGAATATGATGAGGCCTTAGAGTATATAATTAAATATGAATCTCCCATTGTTTCTCTACATATGGAGTATCAGTAGAATATGAATGAAAATTAGCATCTAGAATTCCCCAGTTCTTATTTAGAACAACGAACTTAACATCACATAATTATAATCTTATGGATAAAAATGGTATCTGTTCAATATTGTGACTATTAACATAAGACACATAATAGTTTGTTACTTTAAAAATGGAGTATAATCCATTCGAATCAAGGAAATCAAACCATGAATCCTGTATTAATAAAGGCTGTTAGAAATGCTGTTTTGCTCGTATTCAGATAGGAAAAGCAGAACACATTTAAAAGATTTCTTTATATTGAACTTTGTCAACTACAATAAGAGAAATATTTTCTACATCCTACCCAAATTGAATCTTACAACTTATGATGTTTAGAACTGTTGACTTTTGTGTATAAAGCAGAGAATAATAAGTGTCCCAGGCGTCAATTTGTATTTCGGTTTCAACAATCTCCTTACAAAATCCAAGTAACAGGAAATATCCTTATCTTTCCTCATAAATTATTACCACCTGCTAATATTAAAAGGACTCATCCCTGAATTTTTCATGGAAATAAAAATTTTCTAATAAAGTTGAACTTGATTTTGAAAATCCAGATATTCTTTATCTAAACTGCATATTTGCATCCTGAATATTTTCTCCTTGACATAAATATGGTGCCTGTATATGTGCGTGTGTGTGTTATTAAAATTACTTCAAAATTCTTGTCAAAACAGGTACAAGAAAAATGAGCCCCAGGTTTTCACAAACACAGATGTGATGAAATTAGCTATTTCATCAACAATGTTTTGATAGAAGCAGTAATGCAAATATTGCTCCCAAAGCATCCAAAATATTGTTTTAAGACATACACAGCTGTGCATTCATTAAAATTTGTTGTATAAGGATATTTATGTCATTAAAAAATGCTGTAATAGTTAAGTGAAAAAAAGCAGCTCATACATCAGAACATCCACTCTTATTATCATAGTTAAATGATTATTTCTAAAGTGTATCTGTAAAATGATAAACTGAAATCATAAAAATGACTATTGCTATGTGGTAAAATCATCTCTTTTTTGTTTTATTTAACTTTCCTCTGTTTTCTAAACTATATCCAATAAGAACTTATTATTAATGGAAGATGAAATAAATAAATGTGAGGGATTTAAGATTTTATGGATGATTAAAATTTCTTTTACTTCATACATACATCTTATGTATAATCATGAGTGTAAAGGCCCACTAAGATTTCTCTAAAGAGTTCAAAAAAGAAAGAAATGCCAACCCCAAATGGATAATTCTAATTTAGTTTGTAAGACTACAGCATAAGTTAGCAATAAGAATATAATTTCTTCCCATTTATAATATATGGTACAATCTGTATTAACAGATTTTGTCTATAAACACAATAAATTCTCACTCAGATTGACAACGTTGTGTACTTCTCACGACAGTGAAGTTGGCCTGACTTGGGTTGAATCTAGATTCTGTCTTTACTACTTTTGTCGCCTTAGCAAACTGTTTAACTTCTATTCCTACCTCCATTTCTCATTCATGAAATGGGAACAATGACAGGGTTGTTTTGTGGATTACACAGATGAAAACAATACAAATAAATGCCTTAGTACAGTGACCAGCAAATTATGAGCACACAATTCACATTAACTAATACAATGTTTTTTTTCTTGTTGCTGCTCCTAGTGAAATGAACCAAAATTAAAGTCTATCCTTAGCTCCAGTATTCAAGTATTTCTGATAGGACCTCATTTCAATTTTGACATTCAACTCCTCAAAATAATAAATTCCCCTGGGTGGGTGACAGGAAAAATGAAATTCAAAAAAATTAAAAACACGAAACATAATCATTCATCCAATAAGATAGTATAGCTATGTATTCGAGGGGAATATTAAATATGGGTATATTTATGTGTAATTCATTTATCTGAGACCTAGGCCAGGACCTGAAAAGAATAATTTTATTAAAATTAGAGACCTCAGGGGCACTGGGTGGCTCAGTCCATTAGGTGTCTTCCGTCTCCTCAGGTCATGATCCCACTGTCCTGGGATCCAGCCTCTCATCAGGCTCCCTGCTTAGCGGGGAGCCTGCTTCTCCTTCTCCCTCTGCTCATTCCCCTGCTTGTATTCTCTCTGTCTCTGTAAAATAAATAAATAAAATCTTTAAAAAATACTTAGAGACCTCAGGATACAATACCCTGAAAAAAAGTTTGAAGTGTTTAGAAAACACCCATACCTAGCAAAGACCTACAATACAAAATTAGAAGTCAAAAATCTAAAATCCCAAATACATGTCTTTTCTAAAATGTAGATACCTTGTAAGTAGAATTAAATTAATATGTAACATAGAAGAGACCATTTATGATCCTTTTCTAAAAGATATGTTTATATTGCATGATAATCACATCAGTCATTGCTACACTAATTGTCCTGACAATTGGTGGGATAAAGTAAAGAAGTGACAGGACACTGCAGATTGAATCATTTGTTGCTCATTAGGTATAACACATCTCTCTAAAAATAAAAATCCTTTGTGGAACTACAGCACCAATTCAGAAATAATTGAATTACCCTTTTCTCATCAGTTAGACTTCAGACCCCTTAGAGAGTCATGTGGATATTGATTATATCAGTGAAATTAAAGTCCAGTTTAACTTTTGTCAGCACTCTTCCATGAGACATATTTTGCTTTCCTGTTTTAACTTAGAGAGAAATAGTCAAGACTAGTAAAGCAACAAAAAAATTTGAGATGTTAAATGACTTAATTTATAAAAATAAGCCAACATGTCTCCATTATCCAGATGTGCAGCTAAAGATGTCTCACTAATTCACCCTGCTTTGTTGCCAATATTTTTTAATGTTAATAACTTTAAACAAATGACATAAAAAGTGGGCCATATCATTGAAGATAACTTATAAATAATCAAGATAAAGAAAAACAAACAAATCAACAATAACTAAATAAATCCAAATGCATAATTAACATGAGAATAAATAGTCTAAAAATAATGCAATAATGACAGACATTTAATTATAACTATGGGTCAGGAACCCTAGAATTTATTTTATAGTATTATCACATTAGATCTTCACTAAAATCCTCTATGTGGAAGATCATATCATCATCTTACAGATGGAAAAATTGTGGCAATGACAGATTAAGACTTTGTCCAATGTAAAATAAATTAAAATTGGCAGAGTCAGGATTTGTTTCCTTGAGTTCTATTTCTGCACATGAACATATACATAGACACAAGAGAATGGACAGAAGACCAAAATTCACTATGCTGATTGCAGTTCGATATGTGCTTGCAAAAATTGAAGTCAATCTATATATCCATCACTAGAGGATAATATAAATCAATGGACATGTATACTATGGAATCAATCACTCTGAAGTTAGTAAAGAATAAAAATCTGTGTGGATTGACATAATTGTCTATGATATATCATTGGCTAATATAGCATATTGCTAAATAATATTTCATACAGTATTTACAGTGTACATACATATACACACATACATGTAAAAGAATTATTTAGAAAAATACAAGTTTTTAAAGTTGGAAATGTGTTTAGGGTGTGTTTACGTGTTGCAGGGCAAGAAATAGGTGTTAAATTTTTGACTTTTTACACATACAGGGAACGTGCATTACTATCAACTTAAAAGAATGACTATGTGAGATTGAGTCTCAGGGTAGGCTCTGTGCTGGGCATGGAGCCTACTTGGGATTCTTTCTCCATCTTCCTCTGCCCCTTACCCAACACCCCTGTCATGTGCTCACATGTTCTCTCTCTAATAAAAACATGCAAAGCACTCACTTCTAAACACAAACAGTCATTTCTGAGGCTTTTATTATTATTATATTTATACCATATTTATCTTTACAGTGGTAAAGTACATACTTCTATGTGGCTTTGCTCATGGATGTCTTGAGAATCTTGATTGAGAAGAATCAACTGTAAGTCAACTCCACCCTATTCATGCTTTCAAGTTCCTAAGTAACTACATAAAAGTAAACATGAAATGCTACAAACTATGCCAGATTGCTTGTTCAAATGCAAAGTACTCACTTCTCTACATGAAAAGTCATTTCTGAAACCAAAATCAAGATTGTGTTTTAGATTAGCAATGATATGATGGTGGGAGAGAAAATACAACAATGTTTGGATGTTTATTTATGAGAATAGAATTTTTTTAAGGATTTAATTGTGTTTATCTACCATGTGTATTAGTTTTCTTCTGTTGGCATTCATTGAGAGATAAAATGATACTTGCTATTACTAATCTACTTGTAGGGAAGCCTTTTTATGTCTGTCTTTCTCTTTCCCTCTCATAGTTTCAAATTCTAGAGATGGGTAATCCTAGGAATTGCAATTTTAATTCTTTCAACAATTTACAGGTTGTTGTTTTTTTACCTCAGATAAATTTATTTGCTGCTTCATTCAGACTACTAAAATGAAGATAAGAGTTTTAACTTGAAAGGCTTTTTTCCTGGATAATGTATAAAGTGATCATGAAGCACTTTTACTGCATGATAAGGTTGAATAACTATTTTAGTTATAACCATTTTCCTCAGATTACCTAACACATCAGGGAGCAAATCAATATCCTCGTGCAGTTTCATTTCCACTTCCACACAAGCCAAATGCTTACACAAATGCTCATATTTTGATTTATAAAAAACCAAATGATACTTGTTACCTAACATTTTATATCCTTATTTGAAAAAGCAATCACACTGTTTACTTACCACTATTTTTCCTTGACACACAATAGTTAAGAAAAGATTACTGTTTTGCTTTCTTTTCAAAGGATACTTCTTAGTGAAATATCAAATTTTTTTTGGTATGCTCAAACATTATCCATAATAAATTATTAAATAATTTTTAAATTAATTAGTAATAATTAATTAATTAATTTTTAATTTTTAAATTATCATATAATTTATTATTTGTTTCAGCAGTACAGGTTTGTGATTCATCAGTCTTATACAATACATAGTGCTCACCATAGCACATACCCTCCCCAATGTCCATCACCCAGCCACCCCATCCCTCCCACCCCCCTCCACTCCAGCAACCCCCAGTTTCCTGAGATTAAGAGTCTCTTATGTTTTGTGTCCCTCTCTGATTTCATCTTGNCCCCATCTCTCCCACCCCCCTCCACTCCAGCAACCCCCAGTTTCCTGAGATTAAGAGTCTCTTATGTTTTGTGTCCCTCTCTGATTTCATCTTGTTTCATTTTTCCCTCCCTTCCCCATGATCCTCTGTCTTGCTTCTCAAATTCCTCATATCAGTGAGATCATACCCATATAAGTTCTTAAGATTTTTTTTGTGGTGGTGGTTTGTTTTGCAACTCAAAAGTTTGAATTTATATTTATAAAACATATTTATCAATCACATGGCTGAATAAATAAGTGATTTGAGATAAAGAGAATGCTCACAGGTTGACATCAGAATGCATATGATACAAATCAACAAAAAGAGCAAGCTTTGTGACTATGTTAATTTTTAAGACACAGTGACCCAAAAAAGATTTTTTAAATGTTATTTTTTAAAAAATATTATTTATTTGAATTTACTTTTATATTTTATATTATTCTTTTTTTATTTTTTATTATGTTAAGTTAGCCACCATACAGTACATCACTAGTTTTTGATGTAGTGTTCAATGATTCATTAGTTGCATAGATCTGTGTCTAAAGTGGGGCTTGAACTCATAACCCTGAGATCAAGAGACACCTGCTCTACCAACTGAGCCAGCCAGGTACCCCTTGAAATGATTTTGATATATTCCCAATGTCTATTATTAATTTCAACTGCTCATTAAGTATTTTATAAGCTGGAGGACTTTTTTTATAGCAAAAAAAGATTATTGAAACTACTTGATTTTCAAATTAATATGCAATTTAATTTAATTCCAACATTTATAAACCTTATTTTATTACCCTTAATTTGAACTTAAGAAATGTTTATATTTTCATATGTAATCACTAAGTAATGGTATTACCCACATAATTAGCATTCTAATAGTATTGAAAAAAAGTAATATAGTCAGTGTTGTTTACTATTTCAAAGTTGCCAAACTCAAAATTACCATTATATTTCCTTTGGCAACAAATAAGTAATAATGTCATGCATAAAGTATGTAAGCAGAGAATATCAAATCATCTTAATCAATTTTTATGCATATTGAATACACACAATTTATCATTTATTTTTCAACCCGAATCTGAAGTAACTAAACATTTTGTCATTTAAATCACCAAACTAGTTCATAATTATATCTAAAATGTAGGATTTTCATATAATTATAGGTAATTTGCATACTGCACATATTATCCAAATGATCACTGAACTTATCTAAACCTAACATAGATTATCAATAATAGAACCTGAAATATTTCATCACTTTTCATTTATATGTACACATACCATCTGCCTACTAAAAATCCCCATTAGGATGTGTAATGGACAACTGAATGTCTTAACAGATCCCAGTGTTGTGCCCCCTGCACCTGCCCTGATCCCCCAAATTGTTCCTATAGCAGTCTCACTCATCTCAGAACATGGACAAGCATGTTTTTTTTCCTACTTTCTTCAACCCAAAACGTGGAGCATCCCACAATTTCTGTCCTTTTGCCCCAGTCTATACTCAAAGCACAAGCTTCTCATACTACTACATTTTTCAAAATACAACCATTCTCACCAACTCTATTTTTGTTTTATCTTTTACCTACAGCATTTCAACACTCTCCTCATTTGTCCTTTTCCTTCTTTATAGACTATTCTCATATCACCTAGAATGGATGATGCCACTTTCTTGCTCAAAGTACCTCAACGGTTTCCTTTCTTAGAGTAAAAGTTTCACTATTGGTGTTTAGTGGGACTACATGATCTCTCTCTTAACCTTCTGCCTTCATGACTTATTCATTTCCATAACGTATTATTGTCACAGTAGCCTCCAGTCATACTAACCTCCTTGCTATATGCATTTACTTTCTTCTCCTTGGGATGTTATTCCGTGGATTGCTACATAGTTCACTCCCTCAATGCTTCATATTTTTGTTCAAATGTCCATTGCTCCAGGAGACAATTCTCTGCCTTGGTCTCCTTATATCTTAATTCTGGGGATTCCTCTTCACATTACTTCTCTCCATCTGATATTCATATATTTCTTCTTTCAGTGTTTGCATCCCCTTCAGAGATTGAAGACTTAATAAGGACAGGAAGTTTCTTTCTTATTCCTATTTATTCACTGATGTGTATTCAGTTCGTAAAAAAGTAACTGACGTATATTGAGTTCCCACTATATACATTTTTTATGGAATGGAACATTTTTGAAGTTCATCCAAATATATATCTAGCAATATGCCTGCATATATGAATACTACTCAGCAATACAGAGGGGCATAGTATTTACAGATGCAACAACTCAGCTACATCTCAGAAACATTGTGCTGAATAAAAAGTCAGGCAAAAAAAGACTACTTACTGTGTGATCCCATTTTCATAAAATTCTACAATAGGCAAAACTAATCTTTATAACAAAAAGGAGATCACTAATTTTTCTGGGGCTGGACCTGGGTCTCCTGACTACAAGGAGGCGGATGAAATCTCTTTAAAATAATTGAAATAGCTTTAGTTGTGGTGACACACATGTGCACAGATTTGACCATAGGTATGTTTAATTGTGTGTAGATTATACTACAAAAATGTAATTTAAACACAAATTAAAATAACATGGTTTACCAGGATTCTGGAATACTGAAAACTGAAATAGCAGTCACTAACTCCTAAATGTTTGCTGGGTGCCATTAATTATGAAGAATCTCTCCCGTGACTAAATTGGCTGTGCTCTCTGGTATCTTTGAATGAGTGAGCATAGCTGATTCTACACCCTCCTTCCCCTTCTCCTTTGTCTTGTCCTTTTGACACGAACTAGGCCTTACCTGCATATGTGCTGTAAAAAAAAAAAAATGTGTTGTAGTACTTGGTGAAGGTTAAGGAAAACTTATGTTGATCCCCAACACCAAGTCAACTCTGGCAAACAATGTAGTAACTAATATGGCAAACTTCCTGGTGTCTAGTACTTTTTCCTCCTGGCAGGATATTAAATCTCCCCACTTTCATTCAGTTACCAGTCTCCTCTTATTCCTCCTGATAGAATCTTCAGGAAACCAGTGAGTACTGGGTGCCTGGGTGGCTCAGTGGGTTAAAGCCTCTGCCTTCGGCTCAGGTCATGATCTCAGGGTCCTGGGATCCAGCCCGACATCGGGCTCCCTGCTCAGCAGGGAGCCTGCTTCCTCCTCTCTCTCCACCTGCCTTTCTGCCTACTTGTGATCTCTCTCTGTCAAATAAATAAATAAATAATAATAATTAAAAAAAAGAAAGTAAGGAGTGAGAAAATCAAATGAATTGGAGATGACCCCAAGCTTACCAGATGGTTAGAGAAACCCCCTCTTGAGTGATAATAAACCAATTGATAAATAGAGAAATATAATGTGTGAATTTGGGCGAAGGGCTTTATGGTCAGAGGCAAGAGCAGATATACAAAGAAACTTGGAATATTTGAAGAATGATAAGAAGGCTAATGTGGCTGAAGAAAGTAGTGAAGAGAAAAACTGAAGGATACATGTTTGAAGAGATGTGCAAAAGTTACTCAAATTGGCCTATAGCCATAGTTAGAAGTTCTTATTTTATCCCAAGTTTTTAGAGTCTCTTAAACAGACAGATAATTTAGTCTGAAAAATACCAACTGATGAATCATTTCTGTATGGAAAATGTCAGTATGACAAGCAAGCACAAATCCAGTTGCAACTAATGAGCCCTCTACATGATGAAACTGATCATATGGCAAGTTGTGATTAGTAAAAAAGGGATGAAGTAATAGCTGTGCAACAGTGACTAAAGTAGAGAGGACATCTATACATCGGTACCTTTTTCAGAACTTCAAAGCCAGTGAATACTGCCTGACCTGCTGAATTTAGCAGCAGTCCAATATGAAAGTCTATATCTCAGAGTGACATAACAATATTCGTATATTATTTCATGTGAAAACTAGTTTGTTCTTAATAGACACACACACAAAATGGTGCCTTCTAAGCTTGTAAGTTTGTTTTTGGATAGAAGGTATAATGTTGCCATTCTTGCAGATAAAAATGTAGACTGCTCTGATCTTTTCCAACTGATACATGTCTTAAATGTATATATTTCCTTCATTGCTTCCTTTAGGCTAATGACCATGGGAATTCTATTTATTCTCCTGACAGTTCTTCTCCCCCTTGAAAATTCTGTCTTCTTTATACCCCATCTTCAAAGCTCCATCTCACTGATGGAAAATCTACTTCCAACTTTTTAAAATCTGACCCGAGGAGCAACTTTGTAGTAATAGCAAGGACTGCAATGAGAAGAATAACTGAGTAAAAAAGACAGTTAAATTCCCATTACTGTGCTATCTCCTGTCAACCTTGGACATCACTCACAGCTTTCTTCTCACCTACATTTCCTGTTCTCTGCCTCTTCCTCCTCTGGTTATTCTATTTTGTCACTGCCTCAAGATCCTCATATGACATCTGTGGAAAAATGTCCAGTTCAACCATCATTTTAAGGAGGAGAAAGAGAAGTTGGATAGGTATTTGTTTGTTTGTTTTTTAATACAGATGGTTCTAATTTAGTTCTTTGTATATGAAAACACCAATCATGATTACTACACAATCTGTATCTTAGACATACTGGGTCTGTGTTGCAGTCACAGGTTGGGTTCTCCTGGAAACCACCTAAGAGATAAAGATTACTAGAAAGTGCTCTTGCAGGTTTATTAGTAAGTACCCTTAGAAACAACACCTGTGAGAAGGATGGAAGAGAAACACCCTGGGTAGAGGGTGAAGTTGAGTTGTGATGCAATCCCAACTATGACATTGGCCAATGTTTCAGCATATTCTGGAAATGAAACAGACCTTCAGAGTTGTCATGAGTTTGATCTAGATGGCTTGGTCTTTATGTCTCCCTGCTGGTCAATTACTGAATGTGGTGCAGGCAGACTTGAGAGAGATCTTTTCAGCAGAGGCATCTCAGAAGAAAACCAAAAATGAAATGTAGCATTCTGACAACATTCTCACCAGCTGAGACAACAAATTCTTCATTCCTGAAGAGATCTGAGCATTGCATCAGGGCATACATCACAGAGTGAGTGTACGGTTATCTGTTAGGTAAATTCTGGTCATGATCCTGAAGAGGAAAGATAGTTGAAGGGACAGTGATATGAATAAAGAATAGGTCCTGGTATCTACAGAATTCAAGTGAAACCAAAGACAGTTTTATCATTAGACTTTTTTAAAAAAAAATCTTTTGATTTATTTTTTCTTCCTTCCTGGCTCTTTCTCCAATAATTGGCTGTAATAGAGGAGTCAGAATAACCACAAAATGGCTGTATGCTTGCCTTGGTGACAGGCAAGAAAGATGGAAAATATGGGATGTTATTCTATTTTTGTGTGTTTGGATCTGGATGGGAGAAAAACTGCTGGCTGGAGAGGAGATGAAGGAGGACCAATTCCCCAGGTTCAAAAGAAAAGTCAGTGGATTGCTCTGAAGACTCTCTGAACACACACAACATCCCCAGGAGGTCTGCACTCTCAGAAGCACGGTCTTTATTTTTTCTTTTTTTAAAAGATTTTATGTATTTATTTGACAGAGAGAGACACAGCAAGAGAGGGAACACAAGCAGGGGGAGTGGGAGAGGGAGAAAGGAGGCTTCCTGCCTTGCAGGGAGCCTGATGCAGGGCTTGATCGCAGGACTCTGGGACCATGACCTGAGCGGAAGGCAGACACTTAATGACTGAGCCACCCAGGCGCCCCAGAATCATGGTATTTCCTACCTGCACAATCCTTAAGCTTCCATCTCTCTTCTAAGCTTGTGAGCAATTAAAAAGTTTCAGGAGCAATAGATGTGTTTTATGATGGAAGCATCGCCTGCCAGAGTGATGGTTTAGGACAGCATCCACTGTCCCTTCCTATCATTTCTCACATCCTAAGTTTAAACTATGGGAACAAGTACAAGGACTTTTATAATAAAAGTGATTAGCATTTCTTAATTATAGCATACAAAGAAAGGAGCCAAAGATCCTAAAAAGTCAATATAGAGAAGACTCATTCTGTTGAAAGGTGTTAAAATATAATTAACGTAACTGTCAAGAAGATCAGATTATAAGTCTCATATAAATATAAATTGAACACATGTCAAATATTTCAATACTTTAATTAATTGTTGGTTCAAAGAGCATTTGAAAGGCTAAAATTCTTATAAATGGCAAAATTACTGGGTTAGATAAAAAGCCACTTAATGTCCAAAAAGGCTATAAATTACTAACTCTAGGACTGTTTACTCCATTAGACACCAATTATTTGCATCTCTGCTGTACAAAAATCTACAGATGAACCTGTATGTTTTCTAAGGCTGAAGCTTTTAATTAATAGTAAATAAAGAATAGAACTAAATACACTCTCCTACAATCTAGATAATCCTTGAGAGACATTTAACCTCCATAAACACTGAAAAGATGTCCAAATTTTTGTCTATGTTCAAGTTTCAGATAATTTTTGACAAACTTTTAATATAAGTGTACAGAAAAATAATTTATTTTTTATTTCAAAAACAAATACTTAAATAAGACAAATTAACAAATACTTAAATAAGAAGTTAGGAAGACAACTATGATCTAAAGAAAAAAACAACGCCATAAGTTGTGAGTCAGTGATAAAATGAGTATTAAGAGAATTATCTCATACTTTAGTATATAAATTCTCTAAGTGAGCCTCTGAAAAATTCTAGTTAACAGTATACTTTGGCCCATAAGTATTTTAATTAAGTTATCTATATGCTTCCTTGCTTTTACCCAATAGCATTTGAAGATACTGCTATCATTCTGAAAGGTATTTACCCAATAGAACAAGGTACTATTCAGTATTAAGTTAGGAGATAAAGAACTCTGGGCTTTATTAGAAAAAGAAAGGCCTGGTGTAGGGTGAAACATGGTAGGGAAATACAGAACAAAGACATCTGAAAAAACAAGAAAGAGGTAGAAATGGAATGTGGGTTTGTAGTGGAAGAAAAAAATAATTTGAAAATTAACTCACATTTTACTACCTTTTCACTCATTCAATACTGCTATTTTTTCAGATATTATCTCAAATCTTGTATTCAGCAAAAGTCCTTCACAGACTGTTAGCTGCCGGAGGCCAGCTCCAGCAAGTCAGGGTCCCCGAAGGAAAGGACGGCGTTGGGGATACGAAATGAGGAGACGGACTCGGATGATGTCTCAGGAGTCTCCCAAAACCTCAGGGCTCAGGGTCCTTTACTTATATCATTGTAACAAAGGGTGATAAAACATAACCAGAATGTTTATTTATTAATTAAAGGAACCTTCGTAGATGCACCTGGTATTTCTCAAAAAGCTAGATAGGTGAGGCCTGTTCTGCTTATCTGTACAGTGCCCTTTTTTTTATGGTTACTCCTAGTTCTGATGTAAATCAAGGATTTTGTGTAAGGTCATTAAGCCCTAAAGTTAAATGCTATATATCCTGGGGGGAGGCACAACATGGCGCCAGATTCTTTCTCGGCAGTTATCCTGCATTCCTTTTTGGCCTGTTTGTCTATAGAAAGAGTAAATTATCCACACCTCGAAAAAGTCAATTATCCGACTATATTTCTTCCAATAACTATGTTTATACTATCTACTTTAACGTTGATTGATAATACAGGATCTACAAATAGTAAATTTAACAAATCTAGTCTAATCTTACCATTCATACTGATATGCGTCATTCGAGCTGCAAGCCGCTTTTAATTGGAAGGGGTTGATTAATGCTTTGCCCATTGCATTCTCCTCGCCTTGCAGGAGGGCGGCGCCCCCTACCGTGTAGCGGGGGTTCACCTTCTTGTGCCATGCAGACGGCTCACATCAGTTAGCTTAGAATGAATTTTAGTTTTCATAATCAATCTTAATTATTTCATCTTCCATTATTTGTTCATTTGTATCAAGTTTGATATATTTAATTTAAACAATTTAAAAAAATTGTTGCTAACTATCTTAAATGTTTTAAGTTCCTTGGTTTGAGGAAGCAATGGAGATTTATATGTACACCAAAAAATTAACAAGAGTAGACTTGTTAGGAGAATCCCAAACTAAAATAACCTCAAAATAAAATCGACAGCAATGATCTCTAAATAACATTGTTTATTTGTTCTCATGTTTTAATTTCTGAATCTGACTCTATGTATTTTTTCAATAAAATAATCACACAATATACTTGTGAATTAGATTCAATATTGTTTTTTAATTCCTTTATCTGATTTTGTTTGAAACTTTTGAGTAGATTCCTTGGCTATATATAGAGTGACGTGTGCTTGTTTAACAAATGTTCAAGCAAAGCAGAACTAGTCAAAAGAAAATATTGCCAAGTAGTTTATCAAAAAACAAGCATGTACACCCTTGTCCGCATACAGACACATGCACAGAGACAGATACACACGGACAAGCATGCAGGTATTTCTTAACATAGAAAAATAACCTCAGTTGTCTAAAGAGTAACAATTGGCATGCCTGGGTGGCTCAGTGGGTTAAGCCCCTGCCTTCACCTCAGGTCATGATCTCAGGGTCCTGGGATCCAGCCCCACATTGGGCTCTCTGCTCAGCAGGGAGCCTGCTTTCCCCGCCCTCTCTGCCTGCCTCTCTGCCTTCTTGTGATCTCTCTCTCTCTGTCAAATAAATAAATAAAATCTTTTAAAAAAATAAAAATAAAAAAATAAAGAGTAATGATCTCAGTGATAAATAGAAAACAGCAGATAGTCACTTGTACAAATGTTACCCTTTCCTTTTCTTCTGTTAAATGACAAAATGTTCAGTGTTATATCAAAGATTTTTCAAATGAGCTGGCAAGACAAGTTAAACAGATACAAATTTTCTAAATACTTGCATTATGAGCAAAAAAAGGTATTTAAAGAATCTAATTTTAAAATGACAAGTACCTTTAAGGACTGCCAATAATAGTAAATTAAAACATTTTATTTTCAACAGTACTCTAGATATCTAACCACACCAACAATCATTTTACCAATTTTTATTGACTTCATCTCAAAATAAATATCATTATTTTTAAAGGGTATTCTCAACTGGTTTCTCTAGGTTTCCATCTTTCTTTAACTTTAGACAAAGATATGTAGTTAGTTTTTTTACCATTCATCTCTATTAATAATAATGAATTTTACTTTCATTACAACTTACATAATAAAATACATGCTTTTTGTGTTTGTTATGATATCTGATCTTCTCAACAGCCATATGAGAAAGTTTCCCTGAATTTTCAACTTACACATTGTTGAACCTACATAGAATTGTTCAATAATTTGGCTAAGGCCACAAAAGGTAGTAAGTAGGAGAGACAAATATTGGAAACTTAAATTCCTACACCTACTGTTACCACAATTGCAGCATTTCCAATGTATGACATTTAAACATTCCACATAGTTTTTTTCATGTTAGTAACTAGCTTACTACTATATTCATTATTCTATCCCTTTGGAAAATGCCAACACAGTGACTACACCATTTTTTTCATTCACTCATTCCAGGATTGTCATTCTGTCCTTAATTAGCTATTTATGACAGATATCTTCCCATTTGTATACACTCTCAACTGCTGTGGTTGCTAGAGCTCATAAATACCTGGTTTTCCTCTTCGCGAGCATTTCAACTACTGCACTTCCCAGGGGTCTTGGGATGGGGCTGAAAATGAATTGTTCTGATCAATGAGCTTTAAAGTACAGCAATATGTATGCTTTCCCTGCTGAAGGATTTCATTGTGAGTGTGGGATCTCCTAGTGATTCTTTTTCCCTTCTGTGGTGACAGACCAGGCTGTACCCCAAATGGTGTAGTCGAAGGATGATGATGTACTGTTACTTTGTGTATCTAAATTACTGTCCAGAGTGGTCCCTTGTTGACCTGTACTACACATAAACATAATTGAGAAGTAAATATTTATGTCAACCCTGGCGTTTTGGAATGGTTTGCTTCTGCAACATAATCTGGTCAATCCTAGTACAACACCCTTGTAGATCTTTCCCTTTTTGACACTCACCTGGAAAAACCTCTTTTATCTACTCTGCTTGCATGCACCCCAGCATTGGACAAGGCTTAAAGAAACATACATAGCCTTTTTGCCTGACCCCACTTTATGATCTTAAATTTCAAATGGGTCCTAAGCACTAACCATCCAATTTATTATATTTATCAGTCTTATCTTGCATCTTCTGAAAAAAACAGGACACACATTCTCCTCTCCCTGTAAAACTCCTCCTGCTTTCTCTGGCTCCACATTCTCATCCGATGACTAATTTTCTTCATTCCCTGAAATATTGAAGCAATTTAAAATGAAGTACCTCAAATTCCTACCATTAAATTTAAGGACCTCTCAGCCTCTATATCCAATTTCTCTACCTAACTCTTCTGATCCATTGTTTGTATTCCTACCTCAAAACCAGACTTTCACTTCTGCAAAATACTATTTTGCTAACTGAATCCACCTGTTTCTTCTTCCTGTTGAAGCATTAATTTGATACTTCTCCAGGATCATTCCAAATTCTCACAAACAGACTCCCATACAAAACAAAAAGCAACTACAACAAAAACGCCAAAACAAAATTCCTACTTTGGCCTCTGTTCCCTTCCAATCACAGTCTATTTGTTCTACTCCTTTTGTATCAGAACTTCTTGATATAGTTGTCTTTGGTTATTGTTTCTATTTTCTAGATTGTCATTCTCCTTTCAACCCACTCTGAAAAAATTCAGGTTTTTGTTCCCTTCACTTCTTGAACTCATATTTGTCAAATTTGGAAATGACCTCCATTTTATCAAACTAAATAATCAATGCCCACTCCTCTTTTCTCTTGATCTTCTTGAAATATGTAAGCTTATCTTTCGGGAAATTCCAGTCTTCTTGATTTCTTTCTCCCCACTCCACTGGGTGTTCATTATGGATATCTTTGCTTTTTCTTCCTCTGCTTTCTCATTCTTAAGTGTATGAAGACCCAGGGATTAGTTGGGTTCTGTTCTCTATATTCACTCTACAGGTGAATAAATTTCATTTATTCCTTCACTTTGAATGTCATCTTTCCAAATGCATTTCTCTAGAACTGAACTCTCTCTGTGTGTGTGTGTGTGTGTGTGTGTGTGTGTGTGTGTGTCTGTCTGTCTGTCTGCATGCATATTTAGTTTATAACCAAATCCTGCCAGACTTCTCCATTTTGATGTGTAATAGAAACATCAGTGACAGATTATTGATAATCCTGTTCCTCCTAAGTATCTTCATATACATAAATACCACCACCATTCGTCTAGATGTTCAGGACTAAAATTATTGTTGAATCTTCTCTTTTTTTCAAACCTCATTTGTTTTTCAACTTCATTCACTATCTTGATGGCCAAATTATACCCCAAATTCATCCAATTCTTGCCTCCTCTTCTTACCTCTTCTTTTACATGGGAGTGTAAGCTACCATTATTTTGGTTCCCAAGCCATGGTAATGAACTTGTAAAGTCTCCATACCTGAACTGTGGTCTTTCTTCTGCAGAGTCTATCCTTGTAGTATCCAGAGAGCTCTTTGTTGATATAAATCATGCCATAACATTCAATTGAGCACAATCCTACAACAGCTTTCTTTACAACTAAAATAAAGCCCAAACCCCTTACCATGGTCTATAAAAAATCTATATGATCTGGCCCCTGCCTACCTATTCAACTAATTTTTCTCTCATGGTTATTCTTGACCACCCAGTTTCTTGAGTACATTAAGCTAATTTCTAATTCCAAGTTATTGAACATAACTAATTACTTTGACTTGAGTGTTCTCTCCCCAGTTTTCTTTTAAAGATTATTTATTTATTTATTTATTTGACACAGAGAGAGAGATTACAAGTAGGCAGAGAGGCAGGCAGAGAGAGAGGAGGAAGCAGGCTCCATGCTGAGCAGAGGGCCCGATGCGGGGCCTCGATCCCAGGACCCTGAGATCATGACCTGAGCCGAAGGCAGAGACTTTAACCCACTGAGCCACCCTGGCATCACCTCTCCAGTTTTCTTACAGGTTTCTCCAAAGCATTTTTAAGTTTCTGCTCAGAAATTTTTTTTAAAGAGTATTTCCTGAGCACCCCATTTCAAATAGCCCTCAAAAGGCATACTTCAAATCCAAATACCTCATCTCTCTCTATATTCTGATGCTCTTCATTTTTCTTTAGAGAATGTATTATTTCTGGAAATTACACACACACACACACACACACACACACACACACACCACACGCACACAAAAAGAATGTCCAAATCCCTAACCCAAAGCTTCTCCACTGAAGCTCTCTCGGTGGGCTTCTGTACATTCCAGGACCATTAAATCAAAGAAATTTTGTGTACATGTGTGATATTGGAGACGTGGGGGAAGGGAGAGGGGACAAATCTTTGCAGAGCTGAGAGCAATAAAGCAAAGCTTGTAAACTTTTGTGAAACATACAATAATTTTCCCAGCAGGGCCTCAAGGTGCTATGAAAGTTTCATGGTGTACAACATCTGATGAGTACTTAAGAATATTATCAGCCTACTGAGGGCTCTACTGGCCAATAATAATTTTTCTGGTCTTTCACTTGTTTGTAATACTGATTTTCCAGAATAAAACCTTTAAATAAATTTCCCTTATTCATCTATTTGAAAAATCCTGGTTTGAACTTCCAACATTTCTACATATTTTGTTTCAATTATGAGCACCAAATAAGTTATTGGGTTTGGTTAAGCAAATTAGAATATTATTAATAACATTTAACATACTTAATATAATCCTACATAAATTAAAGTGGTTCAGACACTACACATAAAAATATTATTTGCGATCTAAAATGTGTATGGGTGGGCACAAGTAACAGTAAAATACAATTATCCCATTATATTGCCTTAAATAAATTTTGAAGATGCTACAATATTTAACTATTTTCTGTCGCTAAACATTGTACCTTTAAAATTTCATTGATCTGAATAAACATAACATGAATTGTTCTTTTCTTTCCTTTGTTGTATTTTATCTACATCTATATCTACATCTGTATCTTCTTATTTTTCCTCAACCGCTTTTAGTTTCAAACAAACGTAAAATGGAAAGGCGGTTAAATTATAATAGCAAAGAAATTAAGTTTAGAAAAAATTCAAGGGCATCCTTTTTTCTTTTGAGGCTATTTTATTATTTTAATTTTTTTTGGATAGTTGATTCCTAGTGTCGCCTCCATTTGGAAAAGAAATACTTTCTCAGTAGTGTAAAAATAAGTGTTGCATGTTACATTTGGATGTACAATATGTGAAAATATCTGAATGAGAAAAAAAGAACCAGGAAAACAATAAATATATATCTAACTATAGGAAGATCAGTATGTGGCAATAAAGTCTACTACCCTCTCTTCCTCATTTTATTTGTTTGTTTGTTTGTTTATAATCTGGATTTAGAATGGTTATAGAAGTCAGGTGCTGATTAAATTGCACCCACAAGTGAAACAAGATACTTTGTTCTATTGATAATTTATTGCATAAGTTTTTTTAAAAAATCTAGGAATCTTTTGGACATTTGGTACATATTAGATTTAGAGTAAGAATTCAGATTTTCAATCTAGCTAATACCACTTTTTTTTAAAAAAAGGTTACTTTTTATAAGTTCAACATGAAAAAGAAAAGCAATAACAGAAATAGTCATTTACAATCATTTTTACTTATCCTGGTTCAGGAAATGTACCAGTTTAGTGTAAAATAATCAAACGGATGATGTTAACAATTAATTATTTCATGTTTTACAATGGTTTCATGAACAAACTAAGAGACAATTGAGAATATCTTCTGGCTAATTGGAATCAAAGTTGTTATACTATTATAAAATTCACAAACAATAAAAACAAAATGTTGTTGTTACTACTATTTTTATTAGTAGTCCATAAGACAGACAAAATATTATATTACAACCCAAGGGAATTTTATGGTAGACAATTTAAACATGTTTAGTGATAAATGAAAAGACATCGCCTATTTTGAAATATGACTCTTGATCTAAAGCACTCTTTACTATTAGTGATTGTCAAAGATGTCAATTTATGCCCAGATGTCAGAATTCTAAGTCATTGTTAAATTATATAATATGAGATACCAAGAAAAACAAATAAATTAAAAGAGTTGGCACAACGACTAAATCTAATTTAATAGCCAAGACAATCCTAAATCTGGAAGTCTTTACAAAGGAACCAGCAATCTGAAACCCAGATGTTAAGGAAGGTAATTCAAGTTTATTGAGTGCCTGAGGCACTGTGCTAAGGACTTTCTCTTTCTTTTATCATTTAATGGATCTGCCATTTCCAGAGATCATTATTCTCATTTACAGAGTGGTTAACCAACCTAGAATCTAAAACATTCAAGTAAACTTTCTCAGACTTGTGGAAAGAGGCAAGGCTCAGAGCTAGGCCTATCACTCAGTAAACATCCAGTCCTATAAGTACTAAATTCTTTCCCTAAGAGCTTCTTGGCAATCAAGATATGGAGGTTCACACCCTATGGGTATTCATATGTCATACACATTCACATAGTCCCAATATTTGCTGATATATTCCACAAAACTTCAAAGTAAAAATAGGTTAGTGTACTCAGAAGAAAAATTATCAAACCAAAACACCACCACCAAGGGTAACAACAAAACAATTTATGGAGAAGTACTCTACTCTCTTATGTCTTTTATTATGTGGAATCATTATGTTTTGTATCTCAACTTACTTGGAAACAGATCCATAAGGATTCATAATGTTTAAAGAAAGAAAAAGTAAAAGCAGCAAAAGTATCTCGGGTGTTTATGTACAAATTATAGGAAAAAACTTAAAAGCTAATGTGTTTCAACATATTGTTGATTAAAAATCAGGAAGAAATTAAGTACAGAAAATACAACAGTATAATGATTAAATATTGAGCAATTAGTTGCATCTCTATAAAATTGTTACTTTACAGATAGGAGAACAAAATATCACACTTTTAAATTCAAAATCAACTACCCAGGAATCCTGGCTAAAAATTTCCAAGGTTCGCTAAAGAATAGTTTTCTAACTGATACAAGCATAGACATAAGACAGTGATCAATAATAATAGTTAAAGTATTTGTTGGGCGCCTGGGTGGCTCAGTGGGTTAAAGCCTCTGCTTTCGGCTCAGGTCATGATCTCAGGGTTCTGGGATCAAGGCCCGCATTGAACTCCCTGCTCAGCGGGGAGCCTGCTTCCCCCTCTGTCTCTCTGCCTGCCTCTCTGCCTCCTTGTGATCTCTCTCCCTCTGTGAAATAAATAAATAAAATCTTTAAAAAAATAAATAAAAATAAAGAATTTGTAATGAGTAATAAAGTATGAATATTGATAATCTATAACTAAGTTATATATTTGCATTTTTAAAAATCAGTTCTTCATGTGATTCCGGTTTTATGTTGTACATTAATATCACTACAACTGGAAAATGATGCAATGAATCCACAAAACTGTTTTTTCAGAGTATCTATAATTTTCATCTCAAACTAATTACTTTGTACTATATGTGACTGTGGAAATACATTTGAAATATTTTTATCTCTGGACAAGTCATGAATTTGCAAAGAAAAAGAGAAATTCTTTTTCTCTCACAATTTCAGGTATCAAATCTCTACAATTGTCAAAATCTTTAGATATAAATATGTAAGTGCTTTAATATGCTGGCAGAGATACAGATACTCATTCAGGTTGATGCTTTGATTATGGAAGGGTCTCCTTCCCTTTGCACTCAGGCAATGCATATTCTTTCAGTGGCAACAGTGAAGACGCTCTATTGCATAATTGTGACAAAAGGATTTTTTTAGGTGCCCTCATCTTGCTCACATAACAAGCATATGAGTTAATCCATTTCATTCATTCATAAGAATATTAGCATTCCAGGGATAAGAAGAGTGAACAGAGCTTCTCCCATCACTTATCTAGATTTAAATGAGGATCTCATTATGATGGAGAAAAAAACCAAATATTTTTCCACCTTTAATGCAACTCTAATTTTCTGGATTTGACCTTTTTTTTTTTTAATTGTAGGGAGAAAAATGTCTTTTACTTCTGCACTTTCAAGTTCTTGGTTGAGGACTCTATAAAAGGACATACAGGTATCCACCACTTTTCAAAAGTTTGCATTATACCACTTTGCTTTTATGGAAGACCTACATCAGTACCTATTTTCCCTGACCAAAAGAAATCAGAAGAGGATTTTCACTTTTATGAAAAAAGGAAAAAAACAAAAATAGTGTTTAGTGTTTGTTTTGCAGCTAGCCTTTGTAGAGGCAGCATGCACCCCAACCAGCAAGAGTATCCCCACCAGGCTCCTTCCCTGGGAACTACACACAGCATCTCAGTCAAACAGCCATAGCTTTGAACTGTGTTTGTGAGCATCAGTGTTTTATCTCAATTTATTTTGTGCATCTGTTAGTAAGATGTGTCCTAAGATATGAGAGAGGCCTGAGAGAGGTTATTTTTTCTAAGTCTGGGAATGCTTGAAAAAAATTTCATGTAAATTAATGGTAATTGTTTCTTTCTTTTAAGCCATGCCAGTTTACAAAAGTTTTCAGAGGAATGCTCTACTTTTGGAAAGCTGGGGGAACCTGTATTAACAAGAGAAAAGCATAGAAGTATATTTAATATAAGTCTTATGTGACAGAATCTTTCAAAGGGAAATAAGGACTCAAAGAAGTGATTCAAGTTGAATGATTTTATGCTAGGTTTGATGGAGTGGAAAGTCTTGGAAAAATGTGATAGATTAAAGGAGTGTGAGCTAAGGGTGCTAACTGGGGAAAGCAGAGTAGGATTTGTTCCTTCAGATTCTTCTCAGGATCCACCTCTGTCATGAAGCTAAGGATGTTCCTTTATTCTGGGTGTAGAAAAAGTACCTCCCCCATGACAGTCTTAAGAACAGTGGGAGAAGGTCAGAGTCCTTCCTGCTCTTGACTTTTTTCTCAAGTTTCTTCAGGTTAATATATTCAATACGCCAAGGTGCCATGTTCTAGAGTAATGTGTCCTGAAGTAGAGTGCCTCATCAATAACTGAAGTTCTAGGGGAATGTCTTTAATTAATTTTCTAAGATGAGTCACAAAGATGGCTATATTGAACTCATGTCATGCATTCACATTGATACAGGTGATGAGAATGACAATTTTGAGCTACACAACATCATTGCTGCACCTTAAATACTGACAGTTTTAGATTATATCAGAGTATGTTTCCATATTTTCCTGGAGTATCTTCTGCATTGTCTTAAAATTTTAAGAACATCTTATCTTATGAATTTACAATACCTAATGTCTTCTAGAAATCTATACAATTTAGAGAAAGGTTAAGTAGTTTTTCTTATTTTAGCTTAAGTACAAATATGAAATAAATAATTAATCTTTGGGGCCAAAGACCTTCCATCCAAATAATAATTTAATTGAGAAACCCATTAATAAATATATAAACATTTAAAGAACACAGACCCTGAAAATATTTCATTTTTTAATGCATTAGATATGTTTATCTCTCAATGATGTGATCTAACAAGTAGTAATCGTTCTAACATGATTTGTTTTGTTGCTGCTAGGTTGGCCAGAACAACATTTCATATCTTATCATTTGAAATGTTATTTTCTTAGTAAAGAAAATTAATAATTTTAGGTGTTTTGGTTTATAACAAAAAAGTTCAGAATCATTAGCTAAATTAATTTTCTAAAAAATGGAAATTTTATATCTAATAGTAAGTGACAGTGAAGTTATATTTAACTGATTAATCATGAAAAATAGTATAAGTATACTATATGCCATTATAAAATAAAACAGCTAAATCATACTTTATAAATGAACTATTAGGTAACCATACAGCTGATTATTATCTTCATTATTTTTCAGTACATAGTTTTTGCATAATATCAAATTGACTCCTATAGAGAAAATGAGTGCTGCATTAATACAGACAAAATCAAAGTTATAACTGAGAGTTACAATGAAATAGAGCACACTAAAATAATTTATACTGGCCATGATAAAAAAAAATCAGAGAAAACATTGCAAAGATAATGAACATTAGAAAATTTTGGATAAGAAGACTTTATTCTCTGTTGTTTTAGGCTGAAAGTTCTGTTCCCTCAAAATTTGTAAGTTAAAACATAATTCCCAATGTGATTGTATTTGGAAGTGGGTCCTTTAGAAAGCAGTCCATGAAGTGATGCCTTCATGAATGGGATTAGTGTCCTTCTAAAAGATCTCAGGAAACTCCTTTACTGCTTTCTCCATGTGAGGATAACAGTCTAAAAACCAAGGAAAGGTCTTTCACCAGAAACCAAATCTGCTAGTGATCTTGGACTTCTCTGTTTTTAGAACTGTGAGAAATAAGCTTTGGTTGTTCATAAACCACCCTACATATGGTAGGAATGGAACACTGGAATGGATTAAGAATATCTGTCATTCTACTCAAATTGATTGACAACTTATCTGTATATCTTTGGAGAAATGTCTGTTCATGCTTATTTTTTGATTGGATTATTTGTGTTTTGGTATCAGTTCTTTGTATATTTTGGATTCTAACCCTTTATCAGATAACGTCATTTGCAAATATCTTCTCCCATTCAGTAGGTTGCCTTTTAGTTTTGTTTGTTTCCTTCACTGTGCAGAAACTTTTTATTTTGATGTATTCTCAATTTAGCCTTGTAGTACAATTTGTCTTTCTAAATGTCACTATTTTTCCTGTAATTGTTTTGAACATGTTCTTTGCAAAGATGCAGAACCATTCTCCAAACCTCTCTGTTCCTAGTTACTAGAGTCATTGCTTACACTACAAAAGTATATAAAACTGAGCAAAGTTCAAAGGCCAATATGTTTAAGGATTAGTCTTTCCTTTTTTGAAATTATCTTTGGACCTACTCAAATTAATTAGTTCAATTGTATATATTGTGTTTCCTATCATTTATTGAATGAGATTTAGGACTGATGTTACTTAATTTCATATTTTTAACTTATTCATGTTTTCTTAAAAGCAATTCTAAGTCATTTATTATGTTAATGGTCAAGAGGTGAGCATTTCTTTGTTGCTCGCAGCCTCTATATACAAACTGCACTTTTCTCTCAATGCTGTAGGCTCTTCTAATTATACAGAAATCTGAGAGATGGAGTATTCATTGTCATAAAACTTTGGGAGAATGTCTTTTTGATATTTACTATGATCAAGTCTGACATTAACTTTAAAAATTATGGCATATGTGCATATTTTTCAACGTATTTAGCATTTACAGAAACAATCTTGGAGATAAAAAAATAAGGAATAAATAAAAAAAATGAATGCTTGCTTACTTGCTATTTTAATTCCACTATAGAATATAATGATTTCTCTAAAAATGGCTTTAATGTAACTTTCCTATAAAGTATCTTTCAGCATTCAGAGCATTGAAACCAAACCCGGATATAGCTTCAATTATTTCATTGTGATTATATTCTATTTTTATCTCTAGGACCAATGAGTGCCTGGGCAGCTCTCGAGAAAAACAACAAAACTGAAATCTTAAAACTAAAGCAAAAGAAAAGTTGGCCTCAGGTATGGGAAAGAATGTATTGCTTTCCCAAGGCCATTCTAGCCTGGAAGGAGTAGGGAAGTGTGTGTGGAGATAGTGGTAACTGCTTCCAATTGTCAGCATTAACTCCTGACTTGCAAGCTGAAGCTTTGCAAGCATTTCGGGGCAGAATGCATTTATTTTACAAGTCAGCAGTTCATAACAAAAATTCACCTATGCATAGACTTTAGGCTGCATCTAAATTATTGATGAGTTTAGTAACTTGCTGATAACAAAGCTTTTCGTGTCCCAGGTTTAATATGCAAATGCTTAAATTCTCCTTCTTGAGAGTAAAAGCTTTTTTAATTGCCTTTGATATTTTATCAATAAACAATTAAAAAGAAAGAAAAAAGAATAAGAAGAAAAACAAAAGAAAATTACTTCACAAAATCTCTGTGGGATGTATCACATAGCCAGATAGATTTACGTATCTCCTAAGAAAGGGACAGAAGTTAGAGATTTTATTTCTAAATAAAAAAAATTTAGAAACATTTGAAAATAACAATAACATTATATACTTTTAGATAATGTGATGCAAGTTTTAGAGATTCACTATAGGCCTAACGCTACCTGACAGGTTTTTAAATATACAAGATGCCAAAAGAGGTTTGGAAGATAAAACCTCCAGAATTCTTAAATTTGGAGGTATCAGTTAAGAGTGGATGAGTCAGTGGAACTTAATTGTTTAATATCTCTGTTTAATTCTTTCTGCTTCAAGGTTTCTCAACCTTGACATTAAGGACATTTTGAGGCTCATAATTCTTTGTTGTGATGAACTGTATTATGCTTCGTAGGATGTTTGACATCATCACTGGCTTCAACTCACTGAAGGCCTGTAGCACCACTCACAGGAGCACCACTTCCCCAACCAAAAATATCTCAGATGTTTCCAGACATTGCCAAATGTCCCCTGGGTAAGGTTGGGGCAGTCAAAATTACTCACTGTTGGAAATCACCACTCTAGTGAACAGAAACTAAGTGGCCAATACTAGATCAAAGAAGAAAAGTAAATAAAACAATTTTAAAAACACAATATTTCCCTAAACTGTAAGACAAATTGATTCTGCAATCCATAACACACTCTAAAATAAATTATGTTTTAGAGATAGAGTATGAAATGTACATAATCAAATTACAATCAATCACACAACTTTGAGTCAACTTTTAAATAGGAATTATATGTATAGATGAAATACATAAGTGAAATCAACATTTTATTTTTGTTATTTGGAATCGATGACTGCCAAATACTTTTAATTGGAACTCCCTTATCTATGTCATTCATTATCTTACTGAATTGTTTATGGATCACTTAGTGCCAAAAAGATTCAGTGGGAAAAGCCAAGATAACTGTTGGAATGGGGCCTTGAGTCAATGAATGATGGACAACTGGCAATAGTTGGGCATTTTCGATAATTGTATTACACATATCCTTGGGCAAGTATAGGTAAAATATCACTATAACTGCTTAGCTTGCTTAATTCGTACAGGTCCAAGTCACATAATGACTGATAATTAAAAACAGATTTCCCCCCAATCTTTTGCATAAGAGAATGAAACTGTAACAATCTCTAAAAAAATAATATTCTTAATGTTCATTCCATGAACCCAAAGACAACCAGGATAGGGCTTCAAAGGAAAGTTGAATTTACTCATGAGTCAATGTAATACATAAAAGTTCTAGGGTTTATGCAAAAGTGTCTTGTATGTGGTAAGGATACAAAATAAAAGTTTACTTTTATTAGATTCTCAGAATAATGTGTAATCCCACAAACTCAGAAATTCTTACAAGACTGCAAACTTTGTTTTTATGTAAGATCAAGATATGGCTATGTATGAGAATGGAACAGAATGATTTTGTTCATTTTGGTTTTATATTATTAAAAATACCATAATTACAAAAATAAAAACATGAAGTAGTAATTTGGATATTTTCAAATTTCATCCAGCTATTAAATTAATTGAAGACTGCACTTTTATATTTGGGTAAAATTTAAATATAACTTCATTCATGATTTTGCCTCAATTTCTAAAAAATAATACATTAGCAAATGTATTAAAATGTTGTATACCGTTGGGGTGCATGGCTGGCTCAGGCTGTAGAGCATGTGACTCAATCTCAGGGTCATGAATTCAAGCCCCACAATGGGCATGAAGCCTACCTAAAAAAATAATAATAATAAAAAAATAAAAGTATATATATTCTTTTTATCATTCCTATAAATTTGTATTTAATTCCATCTGATGTTATATGGACTGTAGGTATTAGAGGGGTTTGTTGCATAGTCTCACTCTTCTCACTGGTATAAAACAAAAATCACTTGTAAACTTATCTCTAACTTTTCTAATGATATGTTATTTTTCAAAGGTTTCAGCTTGCCTTGCTACAACTGTTTTGAGTATTTACTTGAAATATGCAATCTCTTACATGTTATTTATTTTGTACTTTTTTCTTTCAGCCCTATGACAATATTCATATACTCATCAATTACATATTGGCCTCTGTTCACATTATTTTGTACCTAGCCAGATGTTATATAATAATGTTAACAAAAATACCTACCATCATATCTGTCTCTAACAATTTTTATAATCATGTCTCTTTCCATTTCTTATCACATTGTCTTTGAAGAGCTGTAAGTTTTAATTTTCAGAGTTTTTGCACATACTGTTTCTTCTGGCCAATATAATCCTTTTCTCAATGATAATATTAATTGTCATCTTCTCTACTTTACACAGAATGAGTTATTCTTTCCTGATGTCTGCACATCCTCACCACTACACTTCAATTGTATAATTCAATGAATGGATTTTCTTATTAATTGTTCCAGAATAGGGACTATATCTAATAATTTCTATATGTTTAATCATAAAACACAATGCGGCACATACAGAATGTTCATTAAATATTAAATCAATGACAGAAGGAATAAGTGACACTGGAAGTGGCTTATGAAGACACAGAGACCTAAGGGTGACATTTGGATGTTTAGTTTATGTCTAAAAGTAATGAGGAATCATTATAAGCTACTGATGATAATGAGTTAAAAGATACTATCCGTGGAATTTGGAAGGTAACTGCCAGGAGATTAAAGTCTGATTCAATGAGAGAGTAAGGCAGAAAAATCAAACTGGAAGTTATAGCAAAAATCTAGGCAAAATAAGATAAAGAATTGAATTAAGCCAGTGATAGTTGCAATGAATAAAAAGGGGTAGAGAAATGATGTGCCTTTGTTTTCCCATAATCTGAGTGTATACACAGTTAATTAATATAGTCAATTATCAAAAATGGTGCTTATGAATTATAATTACATACATCCGTTTAAAGAGTCAGGTATTAAATTAAAAGGCTTGCATACATTATCTCACTGAATCTCTAAGCAATTTTATGTAGTAGGCATCAGTAATCTTATTTTACAAAGAAACCAATATTTGTAGATCATAAGTTAATTAATGTTAGAACTAAAATTTTAATGCAAATCAATCTTGATCTAAAATATCTCTTGTAAAACATTTAGTAGATTTGGTGAAAGCAAATTAGACTTTGATTAAATATGAATAACATGCAAAAGACAAAAATTTCCTGATTTTTTAATCACATGGTGTTATAGAATATCTCCTTTAAATCATTATTACTCTTTCATCCAAATCATATTTTTTAATGCTCTAGCATTTCTAATGACTCTTGAACTTGGAAAATTCTAGTTCATTTAGAATAACATTTCTTTAATCCTGGTGAATGAGTTAAGTAAGTGAGAGTTAAGTAAGAGTTAAGAGAGTTAAGTAATAATGGCAGTGATTCGTAGATGGTTGGAATTTGGGGATCATGAGAAAATATATTGTATGACAAGTAGAAACCTTAAACATCTGGATATGTTACACCAATGGAATTCATCTTATAAGATAAAAAACAGAAAGAGAATTGCACACATAAAAGATGGTAATAATAGAATTTAAGGATATACAAATAAAAAATCATTATCTGTCCACAGTATAATTATTAATATTAAGTAAATAGCCTATGGCAACTATCAAATATAAGCTAAGTTAATAATAAGCTAAGCTAAGACATACATTTTAGTTTGTTGAGGGCAATTCCTCTTTATGCTTATTGTGCAACTTAACCATTGTACAAGACTATTCAGTTTTTAATGAAGAGTTCTATTAAGAGTTGCATTTCTGTAAGCCAGATGGATTTGAAACGTTCACTTTGACTTCCAGTTTTTGCTGTGATCTCATCTAATAGTATGTGAGAAGTATTTATTTATTTGACAGAGAGAAACACAGCGAGAGAGGAAACACAAGCAGGGGGAGTGGGAGAGGGAGAAGCAGGTTTCCCCGCTGAGCAGGGAGCCTGATGTGGGGTTTGATCCCAGGACCCTGGGATCATGACCTGAGCCAAAGGCAGACGCTTAATGACTGAGCCACCCAGGCATCCCAGCATGCATTTATTTTTACATGCAGTTAAACTGAAAGTCAACCAGAAATAATGAATCTTCCCTTTCCCATACCCTTCCAAATAGGATATATATGACACTTTCTCTTCAAGGACAACCTTCAGGATGCTTACTATTAATAAAAATTTTCTTGGATAGGAAGTATGAAGGAAGATTAACTCATTTCAGGCTATAATGCGAGCAGAAGTAGGTTTCAATGTAGTTGCCTCAACCAGTCACTGATGTACCAGCCAGTTGGGGCATGGCCCATGCAGCAAACTGTGAGCTGCATGAAGCTATCAGGTCACAGTAAATAGGGTTAACTGAGAAACAGGTTGAAGTATAGATTTCTGGTATATATAAATATAAAAAAAAAAGTAAAAATAAAAGCTGAGCCATTCAGCTACAGAGTACACAGAGAACAGACACAATGGTCTTGTTATATAGTATATACTATATAGTTATATTTTAATTTAATCAAGTATTATATGGTGTTAATTTATATTTATTTTTATAGTAATGCCTTTCATTTTGTACTATAATATTTTGACAATAAAACAATAAACTAAAATATAGGAATGAAAGAGTGTATCATGTTTAATAAAAAAATTGCCATCCAAATTTCTATTTCTCAAATTTGATGTCAGATAGCTTATGTCATAAGCCTATCAAGATATCACAAACTAAGGGGGAAAAAAAGCCATCTTCTTGAAGTTGTTTCAGCATTTACTTCAAAATTTATTACTTACATTAAAAAGATGTACAGAGCACACAAATTTAACATGTGCACTTGAAGAGCTTACATTTACATATTGCCCTGTGAAGTATGATTTTTCATTTAGATCAAATGATTTTATTTGTTTTCAGTTTTCAGTTGCAAGTCTTATTTTTATTTTTCATGTGTGTGTGGGTGTAGGTATAAAAGAAAATCATAGATATTAATATTCTGGTTGCATTACCAGAAGTGGAACATTTTAGAGTTAAATTATGCCAGATTTACATCAGTGTCATCAGATTTTTCAAATAGAGAATCAGGTTGTTGGTGTGTTTGTTTGCTTTTTTCGTTTTTTTCCTAGTGAGGATTTAATTTTTTTTCACCTAATTAATGGAGTCAAAGTAAAGCTTTTAAAAGTTTATTCTACTGTACATAACTTGTCTTATGATATCATAAGTGCTATTGCAAGATCAGTTAAAAGTAAAACATGGAAGTACAGTTATTTGCTTTGGGCTGATAAACCAAATATAAATTTTAGAGGACCCCATTATTTTCATGAAACCAATATTCTTGCGGAAGACATGTGCAGGACAAGTATATACTTAGAATATGTTTTGGTATATATTCAGAATTGTGTTCAAACAAGATGCAATATTTAACCAATTTAATAAAAGCATAAATTGCCTACATTTTTAGATAATCTCATATGTAAACAGAATAAACAAACCATAAAACTTGTTAATAAAGTTAATGTAATCCATTGGATTTAAAAATATTTGGCCTTTGAGGAATTGCATTGCAAAATCATGTGAGAGTAGTAAATAGTTTGTGAGATAGTTCTCCACTGATTTCTTGTATTTTATAAAGGAAATACTGGCTGCCATTTGTTTAGAACATCCTATTCGAGGATGTTTTTATAGTAAACACTCTTGGAAGATGGAGGCAATATCTTTTTCTAAGTAAAAAGGAGGCATGCATACAGCCCATTATAAAAGATTCAGTTCGGTAAGCTCAAGGTTGCTCTCCTATAATGCAATCCACCGACAAATGGCTGTCATCCTCTCTCTTTATGTTGTCTTGAGTAAATCGGCCTTTAGAGAAGATGGGTGGAATGATGATACTCTGGTTACTTACATTTCTGTGAGTAATTAATGATTCTTCTCTGAACTAGGTGCCTGCATTTTCTAGTGACATAATAACGTATTAGCTTGCAAGTAGAGTGAAACCTCAGAATCTTTACTGTTCTTGTCAAATGGCATTGACATTTTATATAAATATGTCATCTGAATTTTGTTTTCACTTTGTTTCAAATCATTTGGAAACAGTCAACCAAAGAACTCAATAGAGCACCATAAATGACAATTTCTGAGGCTTCTTAGTAATTTCATTAGTTAGAAAATAAAAAGAGGCTTGGAAACTAGTTGATACTAAAAAACTTTCACTACCAAGGCAAGTGAGTAATTGCACATATTTCATAATGAAAACTCAAAAAAAGATAAAACATTATTTCTGATAATCCATTGTTTTCCTTGAAATAACTCAACTTATAAAATAATCATTGTACAGAGATCTAATTTTTAATTTTTAATTTCCTAAATTCATATTATGTACTTTGATGGAACACATTTAGAAGCCTGTGATTTGAACATTTAAATAAAAGAAGTAAATTTAACCCTTAGAGATAACTTAAATGACATTTTTTTCTTTAAATTTAATTGTCAAAGAAAGATAGTCTAACTGCATACCAAAAGTTAGAGCCTAAAATATTTGGGCTGACATACTTGCACATTTAAGTAGATATATTAGATTTGAGAACAGACCGTATTCAAATTTATGTAGAGTTACCAAGTATCTCAACTAAAAAATGTTATATCTATGTGATATAATCATTTATTCCGGGCGCCTGGGTGGCTCAGTGGGTTAAAGCCTCTGCTTTCAGCTCAGGTCATGATCTCAGGGACCTGGAATCGAGGCCCGCATCAGGCTCTCTGCTCGGTAGGGAGCCTGCTTCCTCCTCTCTCTCTGCCTGCCTCTCTGCCTACTTGTGATCTCTCTCTCTGTGTCAAATGAATAAATTAAAAATCTTTTTAAAAAACCCAAAAAACAAAAAAACCATTTATTCCAATAATAGAGAAATCAAAGTATAGACTATATGAACTATTAGGTACATGAAGTGTAGATTTTTTAAAAAGAAATAAATTTGAAAATAAGGAGAAATAAACTTAAATAGGTAACCAGATTAAATTGGTTAATTGATGTTTAGTTTACAATAAAATTATAGTTGACATGGGGTAAATAATAAAATTCACGTGCCTACTTATAGTAGATTCAGACTATTAGCTAACGGGTAGGGAGTTAAATATAGAAATATGTAGTGGTTTGTTTCCAATGCTGGATACTTGTGATATTTATTTTCTTGCCCAAGAAAGGATCTGTAGATACAAATAGGATATAGTAGGAGATGCGATGGTCAATTAAAAAATAATGCCATCTGTTATAAATATTATATGTCACTAAAATATTTTAAATGATTCTATACTTGATATCAATAAGTCTATTGCTGGCTGCAGTACATCGAGGATTCTTCAATGTATTAGTTACTTATGGCTAACAAATAATGTAGCTGCAAGGTATAAAAACGATGGACAGGGCGCCTGGGTGGCTCAGTGGGTTAAAGCCTCTGCTTTCGGCTCAGGTCATGATCTCAGGGTCCTGGGATCCAGGCCGGCATCGGGCTCCCTGCTCAGCAGGGAGCCTGCTTCCTCCTCTCTCTGCCTACCTCTCCACCTATTTGTGATCTCTCTCTCTGTCAAATAAATAAATAAAATCTTTAAAAAAAAAAAAAGATGGACAATGATGAGGATGTAGCTTCAATTGCATATAATATTTTTACTAGTATATATAAAAAGCCAATAGTTTTTAAGATAAAAGCTGATGTCAACCACTGGCATAGAAAGAGGAGGAGGCATTGGAACACTGAGAAAAACCAGGCAGTCCCACCACATGTATATACTAGAAATATTCCTCTAATCCTTCCCTTAAAAAATCTGCAGTCATCTATCAGGTTAATATATACTGAGCAACAGGGAATACCTTGAAAATTGGAGAACTACTGGATATGATGTCTGAATGATGTCTGAACAGACAGTTACAACAGGGAATCTTGAAAACTTCATTGTGACCAATTAGAGAGAAGACTTATGAAGTCTAAACAAAAAGTGAAGTTCTAATTCATGTACACCTCACACTGTATCCAAAAAGTGTTTGGGGACCAATTCTGTGGTTACTTTCCTCCCCTTGGGTATAATTAGGGTAGATATATTCAGTAGCTGTCCACAATCTCTTATTGATTTCCTGACCTGTGGACTAAAAGCCTTTATTAATGCTTTTTCCACTCCCAAGCCAATAGAGCAATTCAGAAACAATATGGTACCCCAGGAAGTATTGCAATGATGAACAACAACACAAAATCCTTAAAGATGCAGAGGTATTAGTCACCATCACATCTTCTTTCTAGTAAGGCGTTATATTGTTAAAACTAGATCAGTCATTCTGTAAGACAAATCATAAATTTAAGCATTTTTGTAGGGCCCAGAGCAAGTAAGAACTCTGCAGCAAGTCCAGCACACAATATTCTCTATGATCTGGTGATGCTTGAGGGATCTGTGTTGGACCGATGTGTTGTGTAGTGTATCTGTGAAGTCTTAGTAGGAGAATTTCTTGTCGATTCTTAAGGTCTTAGAGCATGTCCATGCCTTCTGGAGTAAGCAATTTGTCTCAGTTTGAAAATGAAATCCCTGGTATAATATGAGACTTTGGAAAACTATCACAACAAATCTGTGGGCACCAGTAACTGTGTAAACAGAACTTTTAGCATAAGATCTACTGAATCATAAAGTCAGCCATAGACAGTGGGAACCTAGGATATGATGAAATGACCAAAAAAAAAAATAGGATTTGGCATAATCAGTTTCAAAAAGCACAAATAAATTATGTAAACTTTTGGCACTGGTTCCTTGACAAATAGTCCTATGGCATAGGGATCATGCAAAGAAATCATATGACCACATAGTTAGAGGGAAAATATCAAACCTGGCTCACAGTGGGGACAGTGCAGTACGTTGTTGATGTAGCTATAAATATACTACCACCCTGTTATGGTGGCACCCTGTGACACTCTGGGTCCCAGCAGCACTGCCTTCCAAAATGCAGGGTGTATGCTAAATTCACCTTTGAGATAGAGGGCTAGATTTGGGAGAAAAATGATGTAAGTAGGATTAGCCCTTCTCACTGGGACTCCCTGAGACCCAATGGCAGAAGTTTTGCATCCCATCTCCACAACCTAAGGAGTTGCCATATTTTTAGAGGAATATTTTTAGAGCAAAGGATATTCCCTTTTTTTTCTAGTTTCAAGTTTTTATTTAAATAACAGTTAATGTACAGTGTAATATTAGTTTCAGGTGTAGAATTTAGTGTGATCACTTATATACAACACCCATACTCATCACAAGTGAGGACACTTGTGACACCGGCTCCACTGAACTGGAAGAAACAGTCACTACTGGGTCACTTTTGTCTCCAGCTGCCTGTAGATTAGCAGGTAAATGTAGGAGTTTCTACAATGATGGCACCAGGGACCCTGATTTCAATGCCATTCTAGTTGTCTTTATATTATAAGAAAATATTGTGGTATGTCTGAAATGAAGGAGATTCATGGGGGTGTTTCTTGGTGTTTCCTTGCTGAATGATAATTATGAAAAGCAAGTGCAACAATCTAGGCCTGACAGAGATAGGGAAACTAAAGTTTAAGATACTTTGGGGGTGAAGGTCTGAGTCATCCAACCAGGTAATGGCTGGAAAAGACCTGAGATGATTGCTTTCAATCAGGGCCTCAGGACAGGCTGCAAGTAATAGGGATATGTTGCTTGTCCCATTAACCTCTCCCCCTCTTCATTTAGTTGTTTTTGTTTAAGATTTTATTTATTTGAGAGAGAGAGAGAGAGAATGCACAAGCTGGGAGAAGGGGCAGAGGGAGAGGGAAAAGCAGGCTCCTTGCTGAGCAGAGAGCCTCAACACAAGGCTCAATCCCAGGATGCTGGAATCATGATATGAGCTGAAGGCACACGCCTAACTCACTGAACCACCCAGGCACCCCTTCATTTAGTTTTTGTAAAGATTGGGAAAGCCACCATCTTGACTAGGACTTTGTGATGAATGGGGAATGGAATGCCTAAGTGAAGGGAAGTGATAACAAATGTGGAATCTCTCTTCTATTGTGAATCACTCCACATCTTCTCTGTCCCACCTCTTACACCTGCATATATCCACCAGCTCTTTACAGTTGCAAATTGATAACATCTCACCACTGTCTGTAGTATGGGAACATCCTGTTTAAATGTGGGCCACCTTGACAAACCTACTGGACACTCACACTTGGGCAACTTGGATGTGAGGGCAGCTTTATGTGCAATGTATTGTCCTAGATGAAAGAAGGACGTAAGTTGACAAATAAATGCTTCAGAGTTTCATTCCGTAGCAGAAGAATGCTATGGCATATTCCTTAGGGCATTTTAGAACATACTATGGGGGAGACAGGTGACGACCTCAGTTAGTTAAGTGTCTGCCTTTGCTTCGAGTCATGATCTTGGGGTCCTGGGATAGAGCCCCACATAAGGCTCCAGTGGGAGTCTGCTCCTCCCTCTCCCTCTGCCTCTCCCCCAGCTTGTGTTTTTCTCTTGCTCACTCTCTCTCAAATAAATAAAGTCTTAAAAAAAAAGAAGAAGAAGAAGAAGAAGAAGAAGGTCCCATGGAATAGAGATCTAGGCACCTGAAACAGAGGTCGACTTGAAAAGGCATCCTTGTATGCTGTATCTTTTTGACCTCCTGTCCCAAAGAGCCCATTTAAGCCTGCATCTTGGAGTTAAAATTACAAATAAGCCACCTGTACACAAGACTTTTTCTCAGGCCCTAGCTCAAAGTATCCCAGACTAATTTCTCTGGTAAAGAAAATCCTTGTGACATATAATATAAAGAGGTCAAGGAGGAAAAGAAAATTAGAAAAAAATCACTTTCTAATGGCATGGAATATACTTTTCTACTGAGACATTTACTTGGTCAATAAATTTATTAATTAACAATCAACTGGACAAATATTTGTTGGTGAATTAGCACTTGTTAATTGCAGATATCATTATGGTGAATAAAACAAGATTACTGAAGTAAGGCTCAAATATTTCAAAAAGGTATTAAAATTATAAATTCAACATAACTATAATAGAAATGAATAGTGTGAAGTAGGAAAAGAATGAATAGGAGGATATGAGTTTGTTAGATGTTCAAACAAGAAATGATAGTGATTTAGACTATGTTGTTTGCATTGAGAAGTCCATTTATTTTTGGTTCTTACTGGCTATTTCTTAAATTTTCTATAATTTTAGTTCACAGCTTTCAGCTAAAGTAATTAAATAATAGAAGTTTTTACTATGCTCTATTTATTTTCCTAATAGAATAGTCTTCTTTGAAAAGTAGCCAAACACTGAAGAAGTATAACTTATGCTTTGGAGGTAAAAGATGAAAAGCTTTCATTCCTGACATAACATTTATTTGCCATATTAAAAAAATCGAATTAATCTCTAACAGAACCTCTGTTCATTCACTGTGCTTTGATGCAAATCTAGAAGGGTAGTTCTGATTACTTAATAAGATAAAATATATAAAATTCCTGGTTCATAGTAATTTCTGAATAAATAATACCTATGAATAAGCAGGTAAACGATAATTTTGCTTTTTGGCCTATTTCTTTTTTTATGGTAACAGAAGACAGAATATGTGAAAATACATGCCATGTCTGGTATAATATAGATATTTAAAGAATAATTCCTGTTCCTTTTCAGACTATAAGAATTTATTCTTGGGCTACAGCTACCCAACATCCCTATTTACAAGCAAATCATGTTTCAGTCAAATTTCTATCTACACATCAATAAGCAAAGTGACTAACATGGGAAATTAATTGTTAATTATTAATAATTAATAATTGTTATTTTAATTAATTAATTCCCTACAGTGCCCAGAGAACTATATTATTTATGTTTTGTGAATGCTTTTTTTTCCTAGGCTGCAATTGGAATTTTAAAAGTTCTCTCTCATCCTACTGATGCTGTGAAAATCATCTGCAACATTTTTGTCTTTAATAAAATCTACTAAAATTTTTAGCTTTATCTCCAAGACCTAAGATTCATTCTTTGCATCAAAATATTTAAATAGAAGAAGGGTTAAAGCATGTAATTTTTGTCTAGTGGTCTTCTTGTAAAAGATGTGCCTCTTTAGTTGGTTTCATTTCTATTGTAAAAGCACAGACCAGGGAAATAAAAACTTACTGTCAGCCATGAGATGCACTATGTTTGTAAATATTTACCTCAAGTCACCAATGGCAAAAAAAACCCCCACATCCCTCAGTGGAATGCAATTTATTCTCATCTCCAAGTATACATATCTTGAAGCCAAAAGGAGAAAAGCTGCTAGGCAAATCCTTCTGGATTTTTTCTCTTTAAAACAGACTAAAAATAAGAATAATATTTGAAGGAGTACACCAAAATGTGATAGATATACAATCTGTAAGTAACTCCTTTTTCACTTACATTTACATAGTATTTCTCTTTTTTGGTTCTACTGTTAATGCATTTTCTATTTTATGGTATGTAATGAATGATGTTACCTATGCATTTAAGTCTGTACATAAGACTGAATGTTTTCTTATGAAAATAATTCTAAATACTACTTCTAAATTTTCCCTCATTTCTATTGTTATAATAACAAAACATTTAGTTGGAGTAATCCTAGTACTTTGACTAATTGATTTATTAATTTAATATAAGAAATTTTGCAGAAAATAATTGTCATGGGCATCCATCACATTTATGCTGATAAGCAGACAACATACTTCTGACATATATATATATATTTTCAATTTTAATTTAATTTTGTTAATATAAAATAAATATAAAAGAAAATATAAATAATAAAAATATAAATACATAAAATTTAATTTAATTTTAATTTAACTTAATTTTAAGTTTAAACATAGAGCATATTTAAGGAGAATAGGATTTCTAATTGAAAAATTATTTGGTTTAGCAAAGTAGACATTATAAAAGGACAAATCAATGGGCAGCATGTTCAGTCTTTTGAAAAATATGATTTTTTAAGGAGCTCTTTGAGACATTGACCATCTAAGCATTTCAATACTATGTTTAAAAACTGATGCTAAACCCTATGATTCAAGTAATATTTTAGAAAAAAAATATGCCAGAATACAAGACTGTCGAACTAATTAGGAGGCTGCAACACCTTTAAAGAGTGAAGGCAGGAGATAGTAAGGGCCAGAGCTAAGGTGGTTCTGTGGAAATGGAAATTAAGATATGGGTATCATAAAGAAAACCTCATCAGGATTTTGAAATAAAAAGATAATGGTTCAAAGCTGTTAGAAATCCTAAAGTTCCCTCAGAGTTTTGTTTTTTTTTAAGATTTTACTTATTTATTTGACAGAGAGATTACAAGTAGGCAGTGAGGCAGGCAGAGAGAGAGGAGGAAGCAGGCTCCCCACAGAGTAGGGAACCCAATGCGGGCCTTGATCCCAGGACCCTGAGATCATAACCTGAACTGAAGGCAGAGGCTTTAACCCACTGAGCCACCCAGGTGCCCTCCCTCAGAGATTTTAATCTTGCTGAGCTAAAAGAGTTGCGGCGAAATTAACAAAAGTAGAGAAGTCAGAAGGGCAGTGGGTTTTTACACCTGTGAATGGGGATTAGATTAATGAATTAGTAACCATGCAATACTGCATGTAAAAGATTAAATAGTAACAGGTTGATCAACTGATTAAGTAGGGGTAAAGGGAAATTTATTCAAGATTATATATTAAATGCCATGGTACCCTGGAAAGAAAGATTTTTTTTTTTCACTTTAGACCTTTACCAATTTTACTAAAAGGGATTGTAAAAGTTTCTCTAGGTGCCTCATACACAGAACAATAAAAACCGATTGCAGCCAAGAACACGTGATTTACAGATACAGCACATTTGCACAAGGAGCTGTCACGTTAGAAAAAGAGGTAAGCTATTTCATGAATGTTTAAAAAATAAGGCAACCAGCCAGAATTTTGTAAAGCAAATTTGAGAGGAACAAAGAATCCCATAGATGACAACTGATAATGAATCAGTACTCAATGTACTTTGTGCGGGTACAAAGGAAATCATGGCATTTTTGCTTATTAGTAATAAAGATTGAAGCAAGAGTGAACTTCCCAGTACGGTTGAGAAGACAAGGAAAAATGGGATCAGAAGAAACAGATCCACGTTGATTCAAATTGAGGTGAACCCATAACCAGGTTTGAATGACACCATTCGCTCTTTTTTTTTTTTTTTTACTGACACCATTCACTCTTTTAGCTTTCAGTTCCTTACAGAAATAATAGTTTTTAAATTTCATGTTGTGACTTGTTTAGAAATATTTTACTTAGAATATTATATCCTGTGCTATGAGCTACTGTGTTAACTTACTAAAATATACAAGTAAATTTATACCTGACCCAGGAAGGTGGGTGCCCAGGCATGAGGAGCCAGTTTGAAATATTGTGTGTAGAAAAGGATTATTGGAGACATTAGCTGTCCTCTCTATTCTAAAAATATATTAAGTTATAGTGGTTGGGAAGACAGCATTCCTTATAACACTAATAGTAGAGTGAGCCTAAAGGAACTTGATAATAAAAATATTTATAGTATCTAATAATTATGGAATATCTTATATACAACAAATGTTAAAGTGCTCACTCATAATATTGAATGTAAAACTGACAGAAAACTGGAATATGAATGTTGTTATGATATCCACTTTACAGATGAAAAATATATAAGAAAATAAGCAATATTATCAAAGTCACAAAGAAAAAAAAAAAAAAAGAGGAGCCAGAATTGACTTTAGTTGTTCAGTTGTATTAAAATCCAAAACTTTATCACTGAATTAATATACTACATTTTCTTACAAACTGAGGGCTTTTTTTTAAGGTAATAGCTTTCAGTTTTATGAAATGAAATTAGTATTTATATGTATCTTGAACAAACATACCTTTATTAAATGTTATTCATTGAGTTGCTAATAGTTCACTAAGATTTACAATTAATAATTACTTCATTATTAAATATAAAACAACTTAATTGTATTGTAAATACTAGATTCCGTGAAGTTAAATATAAATGAGTTAATAATGTTAATAGTGATAAATAGTGGGACAGAATTGATTTCAGGATCTTTTCCTTTTTCTTCTTATTTTGAGATTGATAATGGAGACATTTTGAGATTGAGAGAAGGAAATCATGGCATAATTTTAAGAAAAAAGAAATCACACTATGAAATGTAGTGCTAGCTGCTACTCTTACACAAATTGCTGGAATAGTCTAAAGCCATACTATAAACACCTACAAATCAGTGTTAACGATTTATGGACTTTGATTTGAGTATATATGCTTTCAAATTTTTTACTGTAAAGTCTAAATGATTTATTCTAATTAACAGAAGAAACACAAAGGACATGCAATTTACAGAGTCTTTTTCTCCAACATTACAATTTACCAAAATTCACATTAACAAGAATTGTTAAAATAATATATCTCTAATGTATATTACACACTAAGCAATTATTGTCACAGCTAACAGTCATGATTCCTGAAACAGAGATGGGAGAAAACTATCCTAGCTATACTTGACAGATGAAAGTAAATAAGGGTAAAATTCTTAAATATCGGGCTATCAAACCATCTGGGTCTGGGGAATTTCAATGAACTGGACACAGAACAAGTCACCTTAGTGATGACGGTGAGAAAATACCTGGGGGGATTCACAAGAAGAGGCTTAAATTACAGATCAGGTCTGCATAATAATAGTGAATGAGTCTTAGCCTTTGTTATAGAAAATAGGTTGGTTCCCAGATTACCTAAGGATGTAACAGAGAACTCCACAGGACAGATGGGAATCCTGAAGAAAAAAAAAGAAAGAAAGAAAAAGAAAGAAGAAAGAAACTGTACAGTTTCATGGACATTTTGGTGATACCTTTCATAATATGAATAGAGGCTTAGAGAGACAATGGACTAGGCTAACTAACAGAAATTCTAACTGTTTTCAGTTGTCCCAAAGTGGCAAATTTCCAAGAGGCTCCTTAGGATGAAAAACACTGAGGTCATGAAAGATACACCTAGAAGAATACTTTAACACTGCAACTTTGAATATTCTTTAATTTGTACATACTGCACAAATGTCTTAGCTGTTCAATATCAATGGCAGTAATTCAGAAATTCACTTATCCTCATTCCTCTTTGCACTTTCAACTATGAAAGCCACACAGTTGAATTCTCTGTATCTTGTAATTGAGGCCAACAATACAAATTTGTACGTAATGATGATTTAATACTTATTTTATGATGTTGTATACACTTGTTTATGTTACACTCAACAAACATGTGAATCACTTCTAGGAGTCCTATATTTTCTGTGTATCAGTGATTTATTCAGCAACTATTTATTAGGCACCCACTATATGGCAGGCACATAATGGAAAAAATTTAAAATGAGATTTTAAATATAAGATGATCATTCACTTCTTTGTGATTCTATATGAATTCTATGGTAATACATTTAATATTTTCATATCTAATAATTTGAAAATCTGCCTTCTTCTATTAGAGTCCATGTGTTTTATGTTTAATGGATAAATGATGTACCATCATAATTTTATAGGAATAATATGGTTCTAAAGCAATGTTTTATCCTTAAAATTTATCTGATACTCTAATAAATTCTATAAATTCTTTAAAATTATTTAATAAAATATAATATCTCCATATTACCTTTTCCTCACTGACTCTTATGTTTATTAAACACTCAAATCTTCATGTAAAATTTAAGGTTTTTTATTTTATTTACCTTATTCTAGCCACTTGGAGGATGAGTAATCCCATATGTGTAAATGGCAAATGCCATTATTCAGAGGGATGGAATTCCTAGGGAAATACGGGGGGGCGGGGGATCAAAAAAAATAGAAATGGATTGGTAGCTCTCTTTGTAGCTCAATGAATCATCTTTCCATTCTTGTTCTTGAATCCTTTCTAATTTGGGTCACTTAATAGTCTATACAATAATATGGGCCTGAGGGTGGCTCTCACTTGGGGACACAATCCCATGCTTGAAATATCTCCTAAAGCAAATGTGACATCAAAAATAAAAGGACTGAACAACTATCTTTGACATGCTTTTTTAATCTTTTGAGAAAAAAATTTTTTCTCTTGTTTAAAAATAATAGCCTATATCACTTTCAATATCAATAGAATCTTGAAGACAGACATAAGGATGTAGTCTAGATTTGTATATAAGGCTAAAATGATTCGTCCTACTATATAGTTAATTCAAGTTATTTTGCTGAGAAGAATAGGTGGATTGTTTTCCTTATAGAAAATTCTCTTCAAAACTCCCTTTAGTTTGCATTTCTGTAGTACAGCAACCAGAACATTAAGAATTTCATTTGTCAGAGGTTCTTGAAACTTATATCTAATTTAAATTTTGGCACAACAATGCCTTCACTGGAAACTTGAATTAAAACAGGGTTTATTTGGGAGGGGGTGTGTGTGAAATAAACACAGCCATTCATGCTTGGTCAGCAAAGAGAGAAAAATGCAGAATTCCAGAGCTAGATGCTGAAGAAGCAGCTTCCTGAGTCATCTGGCAATTTTTTTTTTGGTCTTAGCAGTAGCAGCAGTTTCTTTAGCATCTTGATCGATACTGAGATAGTGGGAATCATTCCTATAAGTCCAGGCTAGCCATGTTTCTCTTTAGCTCTCCCAACAATTCAGTAAATATTTTTGTAATCTTTATGAAATCCCTGTACTGTAAAACTGACTAGATTGTACTCATTCTGTGTAACTAAACCCTGATCTGTGCATCCAGCATCATAAGAAAACATAATGTGTGGAAGCTCATAGTCATACTATGATAAACAATATAAATGATATGTCTTCTCCTTCTGTATCCATCTGCATATCGTTCCTGGAACTCTGATTCTTGTAACTAGTGTTAAGAGGTAAGTACTGGGCCGCATAGTAAGCCCCAAATAAATATCCTCTGACTCATTATTCTGTAGTTTGTCTGCATCGGGTTTTAAGGCATACCATAACAACCAGGACATGGCTTCTATTTTTTGTTCTTGCAGTTCACATAATGTGCACAATATCATTACTAGTCAAAGTGTATTTACTCATTTTTCTATAGAGTGTGGCACCTTTGCTGAATTAAAAAAAAAAAAAGAAAGGATAATCTCTTCCCTCAGTGTGGAGAGATCTAAAATACATTGAGAAACTGGAAGCTGATAATTTAAAATCAGTTTCCTTACTAAAATAATATTTCTAGAAATTACATCATATGCTAATATCATGTTTATTACAGTAAGATTTGTAGGAATTGTATTATAAACGAATATCATAGACATGTACCTCTACTAATGTTTTTAGAAATTATAAGCTAATATTAAAAATAATGCATCATGTTCATTTTAACTCTTTTAAAACCTGTAGGCAACAACCTATCCTGCTTGTCTACCCACTTGGACATCCCCATATTTGACATACTATGATACAATTGTCCAAATCAGGAGAAAGGATAACTTGATCTTTAAATACAAAGATTTAACTTTTTTTAGGATAGTAAGCCTCATAAAAGTATCTGTTTCTGAGCTCATTATTGCCGAGTCTTTAAATCATTTCTCTTATGATACTAAATGTCTTGCACCTTTATTTCAGCTGCCGGTATAACTGAGCCTATGGAAGAAGCTTATTAATTATACTGCATAAGCCACTAAGTCAGACCTTTAAAGCTGTGCTTTGCACAAGCAGCATCAACGTAACAATGGCTCTGTATGATTTTTAGCACTAACAGCAATAATTAATCAAAGTTATCACCCAGTTTTGTTTTGGACTGTGAGGCTACGTACATGTTCATTATCTGATACCAAAATCTTTCCTGGATCTTTGGGAGAAATAATTCAGTTGAGCATGAATAGGATAAACCCTGCTGGATACAGGCACTTAGAAGAAGACTCCACAAATGTGACCAGTTAATCATAGCTCTTTGACATCTTTCTCTTTGATGGTGACCAGTCCCCTTGGACCCATTACAGGAACATAAACTGTTAAGAAATAATTTACCTTTGGACTTATACTGCTTAGGGGGCAGATCCTACCCTCTGGTAATTCTATCAACAACACTCTCCTCTTGCTTCTAAGCTTAATTTTTTTAAAACTGAACCTATAGTCTTATTGTTTTTTCTACTGTTTGAGATATTCTGTGAAACATCACTTGTCTTTGTTTAAAAAAATTATGTTGTGTAGAAAACTCTGACTTTCCTCTAATTTGGAAGAGATGACCTATGATAAATTCTCCAGCCAAATTTTTAATCAATGTCTCTGACTTAGACGTATAGAATAAAGCCTTTCCTGATTTTCTAACCCAGAGGACTAGAGGCAAAAATGTAAATAACTTAATGGCCATCTCCCATGAAGCAGGACAGGACCTAGACCAGCTGCTGTCTCCCTGTATTCTCCTTTCTAGACCATTAATCCCTTCATTTACTTCCTGATAACAGAGATACATCTAACTAAAAAAGGAACACCAGACCCTGTTCTTATCACAGATGGCCTGGGGACACAGAGGACTCCACTTTCCATATAAATGCTCCCAATGTATCCCTATTCAATTCCCACTGTAGGTTCAAGTACTAGATTAGATATGTTTCATATTGATCTACGGGGTAACTTCGCTGCAAACCTGGAACCCTCTTAAAGGAAGAAAATATTGAACATTTGGGGTATTTTGGTAGATTTAAGCATGAATCATACAATGACTTTCTTTTTTTCTTTTTTTTTTTTAAATTTTATTTTTATTCTTTGTCCAAGGGGTACAGGTCTGTGAATCATCAGGCTTACATCTTTCACGGCATTCACCAAAGCACAAACCCTCCCCAATGTCCATAACCCATCCACCCTAACCATACAATGACTTTAACTATCAATACAACCACAGTGGAAACAGTCTGAGCCATTCTCCCTTATTAATCTTTTTTGAGACTTGAAAAAATTGTGTCTGTTGAAGTTTTAGAGAATGTGTATTTTATGGAAAACCTATAACAAAATGAGTCAGGCAGGGAGAAGAAATATCCAAACCTTTTTAATTTTGGTAGTTGAAAGGACTTGAAAGAGCATTTAAATGGCTTAGTTCTTTTAAGAATAAATGACAGTGAGACAGTATAAATGATTTATTTACAGGCATGCTATTAGTCTGGACTGAACCAGCATTCTAGTTTTGAGCCAGTAGGCTGTACTTGACATATCCACCATTTCTAAATGTATTTTAGTCATTTTCTCTGTAATATAAATATTTCAAATTACTTGTAAGCCTCTCTAATTCTACATTCTACAATGAACAAAAAGATAATTTGGCCAATTATATTCAGTAATATCACTCTTTGTTCCTTTAAAAGTGTTACTTCAAATCAATTTACCAAAATTTTATTTTATTACTACTTAGAAAAAAATCATTGGCACATTTACATTTTAATAAAGTGCCCTCCAAATTACTAATTTTATCATATTAGAGATTGTTTCCATACATAAAAGCCTATTTTACAGTTTGTAAAACTTCCAAATGACTATTTTATGTGTCATAAAATATTTTACTGAAATAACTATAGAGTAATGTTTCCTAAATTTAAGAATTCTGGTAATAGACTTGAATTCAAAATAATTTATGGCAATACATCTAGTTTATAGTTATTCTTCTGTAACATCAAATAAAAATATAAATTACTAAAAATTCTATCAAGTATAATGCGTGAACTTAAATATAAAGCACTTCTATATTTAATATTCTATGAAGCATCAGAGTAATTTATATGTAAGACTACATTTGAATACAAAAAATGTGTTTAAAGTGTTTGAATAAAGATAAATTTATTGCTGCTTACTATATTGTAGAGTCATAAATATACTTATAAAAGGTTATGTTATTTTTTCCCCACAGCCTGAGTAGTAAAGGTTTTCTTACCAGATTTACTGTTTTCCTCCATAAATAATATGGTCAGAGAATCTAATATAAAATTATTCTATAGGGAAGATCACCTGCTTATGCTAGGAAGTATGTATGTATCTTATTTATAACAACAATTCTATTAAATAGGTACAGTATTTAAATTTCTATTTTCCAAAGCACTAAGGCTTAGAGCANCCATAAATAATATGGTCAGAGAATCTAATATAAAATTATTCTATAGGGAAGATCACCTGCTTGTGCTAGGAAGTATGTATGTATCTTATTTATCTATTAAATAGGTACAGTATTTAAATTTCTATTTTCCAAAGCACTAAGGCTTATAGCGATGACCTTTCCAATGTCACACTCCTACTATTTAATACTCAAATTGATATTAGTCTCACTCCAATACACATGCATTTTTCACTAGACATTTCTGCCTTTCCATCTTTTAAATTCAAAAAGGATTTAAAATAGTAATACTTAAATATAATAGATACTGGCACTGCCTATGATATCTAATAAAATAAAAATAGTAAAATAATTGTGGTAAATAAAAGAAATACATTACTTAGCAACTATCAAAAATAAAGATCTAATGACATGAGGTCCAAAATTAGCTTCACAAAAATTATGACAGGTGAGTAAGTGGGGATATAGAAGAAACAATACTGGTCATGTATTGATAATTGCTGAAGCTAGGTAGTAGGAGTATATTAGGTTCATTAAATTAATCGCTGTTTTTATACAAGTTTTCAAGTCCTTAAATTTAAAAAAGTTTGAATAAATCAAGATTACCAAGAACACTTAATGACAATGGAAATTCCTATAATACATTCTGTTTTTAATGCTCTCAGTCTCTTGGGTGGCTCAAATCAAGCTTACTCATACTCCATTTCTCCTTATGCTATGTTCCCTAATAACTAACACTTTTATAGTCTTGTTCTTCTCAGGGGACATCATAGACGATCTCTTTCAATATAAGTGAGCCTTCTTTCAATGTCTCCTTAAAAATAAAATCTATATAATCTCCACTGTTCATATTCTTCACATTAAATGGATGAAAAGCTACATTTATTTTATCTTTTACTCCCTATCTTAGCAGAATTGATGCTCTTTTCCCACTCTTTGCAGTGATATACTTAAGGACCAGATCTTATTACTTCATGTTTGTTTTCAGAGATCCCAGAAATCACTAAAAACATTAAAGTTCTTAAAAAAATGTTTGTCTGAAGATAAAGAAATGAATGTATAAATCATGGTTGGAGTTATTAATGCATATTATTATGTCTTTTTTTGAGATGTTTTGTTTATTTATCTGAGACAGAGAGAGAGAGCATGAGCAAGCACCAGTGGCAGGAGAAGCTGAAAGGGAAGGAGGATGTGGGGGGAAGAATCTCAAGCAGACTCTTTGTTGAGTGCAGACCTTGGCCTGGTGGGCAGATTTCATGACCCTAAGATCATGGTCTAAGCCTAAACTAAGAGCTGGGCACTCAACCGACTAAGCCACCCAGGTGTCCCAAATATTATGTGTTTTAAGGTATTATCCTTTCTTTGAAGTTGAATGGGGCTTTTCTTTTAAAAAAGTGTGCATGGAATGAATCCTGATGTTCATGGCAGCATTATCAACAATAGCCAAATTATGGAAAGAGCCCAAGTGTCTATCGACTGATGAACGGGTAAAGAAGATATATATATGAGATGTGCCATATATATATATAATGGAATATTACTGGGCCATCAAAACAATGAAATCTTGCCATTTGCAACAGTGTGGATGGAGCTCTAGCGTATTATGCTAAGCAAAATAAGTTAGTCAGAAAAAGAAAAATACCATATGATTTCACTCATATGTGGATTTTAAGAAACAAAACAGATGAACAAAGGGGGAGGGGAAAAAAAGAGGGAAGCAAACCATAAGAGATTCTTAACTATAGAGAATAAGCTGAGGGTTGATGGATGAAAGTGGGCAGGTGATGGGCTAAATGGGTGATTGGTATTAGGGAGGACATTTGTGTTGAGCACAGGTGTCATATGTAAGTGATGAACCACTAAATTCTACTCCTAAAACCAATATTACCCTATTTGTTAACTAACTTGAATTTAAATAAAAATTTTGGGGAAAAAATGTAGTGCTGTAAAGGAGAAAAGAAAATCGTACACTACTTAGGAATGTCATACTAATATGAATCTTAGAGAGCACAAGCATTTTTTCCAAGCTGTGCTTAAATAATACTGTGGATGAGAATGATGGTTGTTGCCAAGGTCCATTTCAGAAATGATAGTTTCTCTACCACCTCACCCCCAACAAATGTATTAAGAGTTTTCTTAGAAAATTAATTTTATAGCCAGCTACAGCATCAGAAACACTTATGTATCCTCTATTTTCCTGAACAGCAGAATTTAGGAGATGTATATGTCTGCATATATTTACCCTGTTCTAAATAGGAATTACTGAAAATAACAGAAGCATTTTGTAATCTTAAAATAATTTAAGCATGCTGGACTCAATATTTTTATTTGTAAAAGGAGAGGGTTGGGTTATGGAACCTCAAAAATGTCTTCTAGCAATAAAATTCCTACTTTCTGTCATTTCTGACTGAGGAAAAAGAAACTTTTAACAGCAGGATCCTCTATTTTCTTTATATAGTTCAAGACATTAAAACTATTGAGTAAAGCATCCATGTTGCCTAGATATTCCCATTTGAGGCTATTCAAGCAGGGAATTAAATATTTGGTTTCCTTTTTAAGTATGGATGTTGAAGAAAATCTATAAAAGATGAAAAATATATATTCTCCTATAGGGAAAACTTGATGTTTAAATATAATATCTAATCTAGATGACCTGCATTAGTTAACAGAGATCTGTAACGTAATTCTATTTTTGACATTGGACAGTAATATATTCTGGTTTTGCTACGATTTAACTTTGCACCTAGGTTTGATAGGTAATTATTAAATTAGTCTTCTTCCATAATTAATTGGAAAAGAGAAGAAGCTTGGAGAGATTTAAGACCTTGGACTGAAGACCATCACATTTGAAACTCAAGTTTTTTGTATGGCCTTATTTGACACAGAAAGCACAGAGGTAAAGCTAAGAAGTAGCCCCTGTGGGTTCTTTATTGCTTTTTTCTAATACCACTCTAGAGTTAAAAAACACTCAAATTCAAAAAGGATAAATTATAGCTTCCATCTTTTTTTAAAGTATAGGAACTACAGATGTACAGACATTATGTTGCCAATTTCTTTAGTTGTTATGGAAATTGAAAATTACTGATATATGATTTATTTTTAAATATTTGCTTTATAAAAAAGTAAATATGAATTAATTTTTTCAGAGTTCTATGCATTGATACCTTACATAATGCCTGCAAACACTTAATAGGTAATTTTTAAATTTATGATACCATAAGTTATATCAATGACCTGAAATGTATGATTTTATTGCTTGGAAAGTATGCCAATTTATATTCAAATTTATAATTTCTGTTTTTTAAGATTTAGGATAACTAATTTCAAAAAAGGGAGAAGTTAATAATAATATTTTTATTTTCTTTTGTAGGAGCAAATTGTGATTTCATAGAAACACAAACAGCAAAGTTATTTGCTTAACCAAAGATCCAGTTACATTACAATTATTTAATATACTAATAGCTTTATTGGCTGCCCAAATTTTATCTTATAAATGGTGTTTTAAGGAATTATTCCAGTTTACAAAATTAGGGTAATAGCAGTCAGAAATTTAGAGAATTAAAAAGGTAGATATGGGGGAAATTATTTTGGTGTGCTGAAAATTTGAATTTATTGCCTTTGATTGGAAATTGCTGAGCCCACAGCAATAGACCTTAGCTCTGCACTAGAATTTGACCTAAAATATTTCTTATTTGGCTCTTATAGGTCAGATTCCCATACTTGAAAGAAAACCATTCTGTTATTCAATTTTCAAGTAAACTTATATTTAGCTCTGATAGCAAATAGCTGAATAAACACAAGTTTTTGAAGTCCAAAAATTAAATAGGATGAGACAGATAGTAGGAATTTCATTTTCTACATGTTGTAATAATAGTAGAGAGAGCAAAGTTTGGCAGATGTTGCTTGATGAAATTATTGTACTATTGAATGAAATACTTAACAAAAGTTCATTTGATTCCAGCAGACTAAGGAGGACTGATTTAAAAACTGCTACTTCTTATTAGTTGTGGACTCTCATATAGTAAATAAATTGCTTGAGTTTTGCTTTCTCAGGAAAGCTTTATGAACTTGACTTTACAGAAACTTGAGTTTCCCCTCCTAATAAAATCATGGAGGCTAGGGAAATATATAACTTTTTAAAAAAGAATTCCATTGATAAAAGACTCATTTTTTTTCCTGAAAAGCAAAAAGGAGACCAACCTTTATTGAACAGTTATATGTTGGTCACTTGATAATTTTCATTATGGAGAGTGAATTATGCTATCATTACAGGCTCTGTCAATGGTGTCCACTGAAATTTTTCAAGAAGACAGACATGTTCTATGTGCACTGCCCAATCCCAATATGATAGTCACTAGCCACATGCATATGAAGCACTTCAAATGTGAAGTTGGTCTAAAGAATCAGATCTTTAATTTTATTTAATTTTCATTAATTTTAATTTATATAGTCACATGTGGTAGTGTCCACATATTGAACAGCACAGCTTTACAGCTAAATTTAATCTCCACCTGCCTTTTATATGTTACTTAATTTTCTTAGGTTTCCATTATCATATTTATAAACTGGGGATAGTATGTATACCTGGTGGCTATATGAATTAGATGAATTTTTGAATGATGTGGCCACATACTGGGCACTAAATACTTTTGCTTTAAATGAATTTTCATGAAAGACTATCACCTTGATATTGTTATCCACATTTCACAGCAAAAGACACTGTGAGCAAGACAAATTGTTTCAGTTTCCAAGGGTCACAGATCTTACAAGTACTGGGACTTGTATCTGCACCCAAGTAGCATGACTCATTAATTATTCTATACAGTTTTTATACATAGACTTGACACACCAGCCAATAGTGATGGATGTTATTACTACCATCTTTATTGGACTCTATGCTTTTTTCTGTACATCAGAGAATCCATGGAGTCCTACTGTTGGGCATTTCTGTGGTTTAATACTGATTAAGGCCTTTTTTGCCCTCACCTACTTTTGATACATGGAGCTTATCATAGTGTTCTGATGAGGATCCGCCAAATTAGAGTGCTGTTTAGGGTGCCTGGGTGGCTCAGTGGGTTAAAGCCTCCGCCTTCGGCTCAGGTCTTGATCTCAGGGTCCTGGGATCCAGCCCCGCATNGCCTGGGTGGCTCAGTGGGTTAAAGCCTCCGCCTTCGGCTCAGGTCTTGATCTCAGGGTCCTAGGATCCAGCCCCGCATTCTCTGCTTAGCAGAGAGCCGGCTTCCTCCTCTCTCTCTGCCTGCCTCTCTGCCTACTTGTAATCTCTCTCTCTGTGTCAAATAAATAAATAAAATCTGTAAAAAAAATAGAGTGCTGTTTAGATTCTAATATTTTTAAAGAAATCATGAAAGAGTTTTTATGGCTTTACTTCTACCCAAACAGAAGACCAGGGTAATTAAGAAGGAAACTGATTCAATTGAGACACACCATGCAATACTTAGAACAACTATTGTTCCCGGACTACACTGTTTAAAAATTGAACCTGTACCATTCTCTCTTGAAGATTTCTTTTTCCAAAGGGTACGTATTGCCTCATGAAAAGTGTATACTTATAGCATTTACCTTACTAACCTATCAATCATAAATATTAGCCTGAACTCCTGTGAAACCCTTAATAAAGAAGGTTTTAATGTTCCTTTATGCATGAGTAAACTACAGAGAGGCTTCTTGATTTTTTTAAATATTTGTGAAAAGAACACTAGACATGAGATCCACGCTCTTAAACTTTTATGTGTGAAATACATTATTGCTGAATGTATGTACAATGTTAGATAGCAGATATCTAGAGCTTATTCATCTCGCTTAACTGAAAAGTTGTGCATAATGATTAGCAAATCCTCCTTTTTCACTCCCTGCAGCCCTGGCAACAACACTTCTACTCTTTGATTCTTTGAATTTGACTATTTTAGATACTTTATATAAGTGGAATCATGCATTTTCTTACTGGGATTGGCTTACCTTACACAGCATAATGCCTTCAAGGTTGATCCAGTTGTCATATGTCACAGGATCTCTCCTTTTCTTTTTNTATTTTAGATACTTTATATAAGTGGAATCATGCATTTTCTTACTGGGATTGGCTTACCTTACTCAGCATAATGCCTTCAAGGTTGATCCAGTTGTCATATGTCACAGGATCTCTCCTTTTCTTTTTTTAAGACTTAATAGTATTCTACTACATAAATATATCACATTTTCTTCATCCATTCATCTGTTGATGAAAATTTAGTTTATTTCAACATCTTAGCTGCTGTGAATAGTCCTGCTTTAAATAAACCTTGGAGTGCCAATATCTCTTTGAGATCTTGATTTTAATTCTTTAGGATAAATACCCAGAAGTAGGATTGCTGGATCATAATAACTCTGTTTTTAATTTTTTAAGGAACTTGCATACTGTTTCCCATAGCAGCTGCTGAAGGTTTTTAATTGAGGTAGTTTCACTTCTTTATTTTTGGTTTTTTGTCTGCTTTTGGTATCAAATCTATGAAATTATTGTCGAAACCAATGTTATGAAGCTTTTCCTTTATGTTTTCTTTTTTTTTTTTATTTATTTATTTTTTATTTTTTATTTTTTTTAAAGATTTTATTTATTCAATTGACACAGAGAGAGAGATTACAAGTAGGCAGAGAGGCAAGCAGAGAGAGA
>LNAC01000133.1:3772940-3811872 GCA_002007465.1 Ailurus styani
GGGAAGCAGGCTCCCCGCCGAGCAGGGAGCCCGATATGGGCCTCGATCCCAGGACCCTGAGATCATGACCTGAGCCGAAAGCAGAGGCTTTAACCCACTGAGCCACCCAGGCACCCTCCTTTATGTTTTCTTGTAGGAGTTTTCAGTTTCAGTTCATACTTTTAGGTGTTTCATCCATTTTGAGTCAATTTTTACATACAGTATAAGATAAAAAAAAATCCAAATCCCAAAGAAAGAAGTAAAATTGCCCCTGTTTGCATACGACATGGTCTTATAAATAGAAAATCCTAAAGATTACATAAAAAAATAAAACAGCTAGAACCAATAAACAAACTCAGTGAATTTGCAGGATACAAAGTCAACCTAAAAAATTAGTTGTGTCTCTATATGCTAGCAACAAATTATATGAAAAGGAAATTGGGAAAATAATCCCATTTACAATAGGACCAAAAATAATAAAATACTTAAGAATAAACTTAACCAAGGAGGTGAAAGACGACCACTGAAAACTATAAACATTGATGAAAGAAATTAAATAAGACATAAACAAATGGAAAGACATCCTGTGTTTGTGGATGGAAGGCTCAATATTGTTAAAATATTCACACTAGGCAAAGTGATCTCCAAATTCAATGCAATCTCTATCAAATCTTGATGGCATCTTTATAGAAATAGAAAATATTCTAAAATTCATATGGAATCACCAAAGACCATTAACAGCCAAATCAATCTTGAGAAAGAACAAACTTGGAGTCGTCACACTGCCTGATTTCAAAATATATTAAAAGCTATAGTAATCAAAACAGTATCCTATTTGTGTAAAGACAAATATGTAAACCAATAGAACAAAATAGAAAGTCCAGAAATAAGTCCATGCATATATATCAACTGATTTTGGACAAGGTTACCAAGAACAGACAATGGAGTAAAGATATTATCTTCAACAAATGGTGTCAAGGGAACTGGATATCTACATGCAAAAGAATGAAAATAGGCTTCTTCTTGACTCCAGGTGGCCGACCTCCCTTTTGTTAGAGCATTTACTTTAGAAAACTTAAAACTGTGAATTCCTTTTCTGTCCCTTTGAGATGTAAACCTTTTAAAAGGGCTCTTGCCAGTTTTACAACCTGGAAATATCTTTCTCAAGGACCTGGGAGCCACCTCTTTGAAATGTAATCATCAAGGAAGATAGTTCCCCATTTCCCAATCTCCATGGAAAGACTGGGAGCCTAACTTCCTTGGCCCATGCTTCAAGTGGTAAAACTATCTCCTGTCATGGAGATAGAAGAAAGTTCACTTTTCCTTTGGGTAAAACAGATTAGTGAACACATGGTCTCCATCCTTCAACCCAGCTCTTAAACTCCCCTAATTGTTTCAACAAAGCTGCGTTTCCAGACTTCATATATGCTCTTTCCTCTAATGCTGAAAATAGTATTGCAATGAAAACAACTTCCATTTGGTCATTTTGTCTGGTGAAATAGTCTTTAACATCAATATATATGAATTTTACAAGAAAGCATCCATCTTTAAAGTGCTGCATAATGTTGAGGATGAATTTAGTTGCTAAGATTACATCATACATGGTGCAGCAAACATTTTAAAATTCCTTTTAATTATTTTTGCTCTTTCCACATAACATTCCTCATAACGTTCTCTGTATAGTAGCTTTTATGTCTAACTTGTTTCTCTTTTTACCACAAACCTTTCTTTTGAAAATCACCTTCAGTCACACTGTCTTTAGGTTACTTTCCTGAATTTACTTGGAATACCTTTCAGGTAGCACATTCTTCTAATCCATACAAGAGCTACACAAACTTAATAATTACTTTTAGCATTCTCTGGTAATTAATTTTAATTTGGTAATTATTATAACATCATGAAATACTTATGATGCAAATAACAAAGCAAATGAGCAAGGACATGTTTGAATAAAGTGTTATCTACAAAAAAAGGAGGCCAAGAAGTTTTGATCCATGGTATATAATTTCCTAATCTCTGCTCTAAACTCTAACAACTTGATCAGGTAAGGCAACAGTAATATCTTATTGGTTTCACTGCCTCCATACTTGACTTACCCCCCTCTTTAATTAATAAAAAAATATTTTATCAGTTAAAGGTATCTAAATATAAAATGAATTTCCCTCAAACATGGTAACTTTTTAACATCCATGTTGAGACATATTTCGTCTGATTACTGCAGTAGGCACTTGAAAATGGGATGAGTCTTTCAAAGATTCAGTTCAATTCTGTTTAAAGCAAAAATTCAGTGAACTTTTGTGTGGCTCCATGCAGGGCCTGAGGAAGGAGTTAAAATTAGGTAGGCACATTTTTTAAGGCTTCAAAGATAAAAATATTAAAAATAACCTCTAAAGGATTTATTTCTGGGTTTTAAGTTTAATCATATGTGAACTTTTTAAAAAATGTTTGCTATGGCAAATCAATTCATTCAAATAATAAAAGAACATTCAATTGTGTGTGACCTATTAAATTAAGAAGTAAAATATTTAAAATATTAAAAATAAAAACGAGCCAATTCTAGTGACCTCTGAAGGAAGAAAATTTCAAAATATGGCACAAGACAGAGAAGTGGATCTGGAGGTAACATTAGAGGTAGACATACCTTAAGAGGTATTTTTTCAAAATAAATAAATTAAGAAATACAATAAGGCATGCAAAACACGACATAATGGACACAAATGTTTATCTTTGCTCAGTCTAATAAACAAAGAAAAACATTTTTAGTTTTTTAATAAATTGGTAGGTTATGGGCTATAGGAATTAACATAAAGTCGAGGGGTGCCTGGGTGGCTCAGTCAGTTAAGTGTCTGCCTTTGGCTTAGGTCATGATCCCAGAACCCTGGGACGGAGCCCTGAGTCCTGCACTGGGTTCCCTGCTCAGTGTGCAGCTTGCTTTGCCCTCTCCCACTTCCCCTGCTTGTGCTTTCTTTCTTTCTCTGTCAAATAAATAAATAAAATATTTAAACAAACAAATAAATGAACATAAAGTTGAAATCTAAACCTGGAGCGAACAAAGTTAATAAGAGGCAGATCATTTCCTCTTTAGAACCTATCCTTACAGAAGCTCAGTAATTGGAGACCCAGAATATCTGTAATACATGCAAGAACAGAGTGTAGCTGATACTCAAGAACTGATGCTAAACCTTTAAAAGGACCCAGAAACTTCTTTGCCCACATCTTACCTCAGGCCACGAATCCTCATCCCCTTCCAGTCTAGCACCAGAGGCTTATTCTTTGGAAGCTTGAGACAAGCAGAATTTGGGCATCACGTCCAGTTGAGGGTAGTGGTAAGGTACCTTATCAAAAGTCAATAATTTTGACAGGAGGGCCATTCTCTGCTAACTTTTGCTAGGCTCCTAGGACATCAACAGCCAGAAGTACACCTTCCAGACTGATAATTAGAAGATTATTGTGTGGAGAAATTGACTGGCCTCAAATTATCTACACATATGGTCACTGGCAGATCCCTTAAAGAAATATCAGTGTGCCTACCCAATAATCATGTAAAGAAATCCACCAGTCACAAGCCCTGCAGAGACATATAGAGCTTTAGTTCAACATTTGATGTCTTATACAGAGTAACCTATAGCCAATGATCTCAAAATATTTAAGAAAGCCTCCAATATTAAAAACTGAAGATGAGGGGTATCTGGCTGTCTCAGCTGGTGGACCTTCTGACTCTTGATCTCAGGGTTGTGAGTTTCAGCCTCATGTTGGGTGTGGAGACTACTTTTAAAAAAACTTAATAAAATAATAATAAAACAAAGATGAAAACAAATAAATCTGAAAGATGAACTTGAAGAGAATAGAATCAATGCAGAGAATTAAAAAAAAAAAAAGCCAAACTAAGCTGAAGTTGAAGATGTACCCAAGAAACCCAAGAAAGAGCCAAAAGAAAAAGAACAGAAGAAAGATAAATTTTTTAAACTATATTTTAAGAAGTGTAAAATCCAAATAACATTAACGTCAGAAAAAAACGGATGAAAGGGGAACAAAACATTCCCCAAACTGAAGAAAATAGGTTTCAGCATCCTCGTTGTCTAGCAATATAAATAAAAGCAGATACCCAGCAAGGTATATTTCAGATCACTGAAAATAAATAAAAAACTCATAAGGCCTTGAATAAGGATATTGAGGTGAATGATATACAAATAATCTAAAAGAACCACCTGGGAAATTAGATCATTTTCCTTGAAATTCTGAAGACATACGACACTCAATTTAGAAAATCCAAGTTATCAATTAAGATCACTTATCAATTATTTTTATCTGAATCATTAAGCTAAATTATCAGTTAAGGAGGGCAAAAAAAGAATGTTGTTTGATAGACTAATTCCCCCAATTTTAATATCCTTTGCTTCTTCCTTTAAAAAATTATGAGAAGTGGGACACCTGGTGGCTCAGTTGGTTGGGCAGCTGTCTTCGGCTCAGGTCATGATCCCAGCGTCTTGGGATCGAGTCCCGCATTGGACTCCTTGCTGGGCAGGGAGTCTGCTTCTCCCTATGCCTCTGCCTGCGCCTCTGCCTGCTTGTGCTCTCTCTCTCTTTCTGACAAATAAATAAATAAAATCTTAAAAAAATAGAAAGAAAAAAGAAAAAAAATTATGAGAAGAAAAAAATGAGATTAACAAAAATGAAGACTCTCAGGTAAAACAAAGTTAATGTATAAAATATCTTTCTTGAGTTGCCTGGGTGGCTCATATGTTTGGATGTCTGCCTTTGGCTTGGTCCATGATCCCACCTGGGATCAAGCCCCGTGTCCGGCTCCCTGCTCAGTGGGAAGCCTGCTTCTCCCTCTCACTCTGCCTCCTGTTTCCCTTGCTTGTGCTCTCTCTCTATCAAATAAATACATAAAATCTTAAAAGAATAAAATAGTAAAATAAAATATAAAATAAAATAAAATAAAATCTTTCTTTGGTTGGGATAGAGTCCTTCTGAGATTCAGTGCCAGTATTCCAAATCTGAAAACAAAAATTAGTTTTGGGAAAACTAGTAAGAATAAGAAACACTTAATATAAGAAAAGATTAAAAGCTATTTTCCCATATTGAAATAACATGAAAAATAGGAGCTGTCAAAAACAAGAGATTCTTTCTTGTCTTGGTTCTTCTTGGGTGTTTTGGTTCCAAAAGCAATGTTTACTTATGAAACCTACTCTCATTTGCCCTCCCCCCTGGCAATCACATTAACACATGAGCACATTATTGACATTGTAAGCACTTGAGGTTCCATTTTGCCCTCTTAATGTAATTCTAGAGTGAGACTGAGAAAAGTCTTGAACAAAGATTCTGTCTCAGATTGTTACACACATTAGGTGTCTGGTGAATATTTGCTGGAAAAATATTTGCTTCCAGTGTTTGACTTTATATAGATTTCTATAACTCATCTCCTTCCTTATGGAAACACTAGAAATATTAAGAATATAAATGTATAATATTTATATTTATATATACAAATAATACCTATAATATAAAATATAATATATGCGCATGATCTCTTATTATAATTATTTCACAAATGTAAAATTGCCCTAGGAAAAACATGTTAACTGGAATAGTTGAGAGGTTAGCTGGTGAAATTCAAAGATTCTGTAACATTAATTTTTCAACACCTGAGGTATAGTATAATTTTTTTTTTTTAATATCTGAGAGTCGGCAAATTGTTAGGGAGTTATTTCAAATAAAAGCTTCTTTCAATGAAATTGTTTCTGTTCCAGGACACTGGAGAAGAAAACAAACCAGTTTTTCTTTGTTTTTTTTTTTGTTGTTTTTTTTTAATGCAGAATGGTTGGTGAAATAGAAGTTGCTTTTAAAGGCTGATTTTTTAAAAAAGTAAAAACCAAAAAGTTTTTGTTATAATAATACTCAACACGAGATGGAAAAATACAAGACTATCATAAAAAGAATTTAAAAACATTTATAATGCTCATCACTGGCTCTCAAATGTTTCCTTTTCTTTACAGATAATATGGTCCAATATATTAAATCTAGATACTTGAAATCTAAATTAAATTGCCACAGAAAGCATGCTTTATAAACTTTGTTCTTGTCATGGAAAGGTTATTACGTATGACATTTCCCTCAAGATAGTGTTTCTATAAATACAGGGTCTTTGTAATGTGTTAAATTTTGCTTTACCAAACAGTAATAATTTGAAAACAGGTTTTCATATAATGTGCATTAATGAGTGGAGAACAGAACTGCATTCGGTGTCAGAAATCAGAATAAATGAAATAATGCAAGAATTTGTTTTTTTTTTCTTGATAATATAATATCGTTAACCACAGTGGGGAAAGAACTTGGATTTCAGTGTTCCCTCTTTTAATAGGAATAAAGTGAAACAAGCACATATTAAGCCATCCTCAGACATTGACTGATGATGACATAAAAGAATGCAATCAGTCTTTTGCAATAAAGACATCTTTACCAATTATGAGTATATTATACACTCAGTATTTTTATTATCTGGGTGTTCATGTGTTCGCTTTGGCAGCACATATACTAAAATTTATTTTCTCGGTGTTCAAAGTTACTTAAAAAATCATCCTTCTCCATTTGATTCTGAAACTTGTAATTTAAAAATAATTATTTCTTTAATATACTGAAGCCATGTCTTTTTTTTAAACTTATTTATTCTTAGTATACCAGAAAACATTTTTTGACTTGTCCTCATCTGTAATACAGGTAAAAGTATGAAATAGGGAGAATCTGAGTGTAACATAATCTTTCTAAAAATTCCACCTTGAAATGCAAATTATTTTGTTGTTTCTATGCCAACATTGTCCCTGTTTTAAAAATATGATGACCAGTAAAATAACATCACTGATAAAGAGTTATATGATATGTAAATACAAGCTACTGTGTTTTATATCTTACTGTGGCACTTCTCATCGGTTTGTTTTAAATACAAAAGAAAGAAAAAAGAAATTGCAAGCTGAGCAAACCATAAATGATCGAAAGTTAGCTTGAGGAAAGCTTGGAGTTTGTTTACCAGTGTTTCTCATACTTCTCTTACTCTTACCCCCTCCCCACAGTGTATATTCATTCTTTCTTCTTTTTATTCCAAGGAGCAAAGGAATTTTAGTTAGTATTGCTTTCTAATACTCACTCTTACAGTTTATTGTAAAAACTGTATGTAGTTTAATTATGCTTTTTAAAGCAATAATACCAGTACCTTTGAATTAAATAAACTATTATTGAAACTTTTATTATCTAGGTGCAAGGGCTGATGCTTATCAAGTTAACTAGACATAGTCTGATTTGAAGATATAACCAAGACATCGCCAACCCTGAAGTTGACAATAATCTGTTTCTAGGTGAATTTTGAAAGCCCCTTGCTAATTACTCTCATTGAGATTTCAGAATAAGGATTCTCCCTTCTCATTCCTGTAGTTTATAGTATCTGGGTTTTTTTTTTTAATTTTTTAATTAATTAATTAATTAATTTTGAGAGAAAGAAAGAGAAAAAGAGAGCACATACACGTGGGTGGGGAGGGGCAGAGGAAGAGGAGAGAGAGAAAATCTCAAGCAGGCTCCATGCTCAGTGCAGAGCCCAACAAAGGGCTTGATCTCAGGACCAGGAGGTTATGACCTGAGCTGAAACCAAGAGTTAGTTGCTTAATGGATTGAACCACCCAGGTCCCCCAATAGTCTCTGTATTTTTAACTGATCTCTGCTACTGCCCAAGGTCAAGGACATTCTTTCAGATTTCTCTTTAGTCAAGCCATCCCAAAAAATAATTACTCTGTGTTCTACTTCCCATTCCCACATTTCAGCTTTCCTAAACTCAATCACGTAAGCGCTATATCTAGACTTCCCATTCTGCCGTCTCTTTCAGTTTGACTACTCTTTTGGAGAGTCTATTCAGAATTTTGATTTTTCTAGAATACCACACTGTGAATCACTTCCGCAACTGGATTTTTAATAGCCTGAAAATAAATAATAATTCTCTTATAGTAGCCTGAAAATAAATAAGTAATAGATTCCCCCCCCATATCCAGCATGCCAACTGCATAAAAATTGCATTTTAAATCAGATGTTAGCATGCAAATTTGGGTATAAAGAAGGCTTGACTATATACAGCCAAAACAAGAAACAGTAGTATTTTACTTCTAATTGTGACAAACAATTTCTTAGACTTTGGCACCATTTATGACAGCAATAAAACCTAAAGTATTCTTTTTCTTGGTCATTTGATTAAAGGCATTTTAAAATTTAAATCAAAATCTTTATGTGACAGTTTTAAAAATATGTAGTGTACTTTTAGAGATGAAATTCAGAGAGACATCAGTAACAGATAATTTGTATGAGCTGTCAGAACGTTTGCATTGTTCTTAATATCTTAGTTGATTTATTTTTATATTTTTTAGTTATGCTATTTCATTTTTGAAATATGGACATCTTAATTGTACTGTTTGAAGTATTATTTTTTTGAAAATGCCCTTCTGAGGGAACTAAATCTATACATTAAAAAGATGCAGAGTGTGTAATGTCTGACTTGGAGAAAATGTGCTGGAGTAGACAACTCAAGTTCAGGCAAAGGAAAAAAAATCATTATAAGGTTAAGCAAGCTTTATTAAGTTATAGTTAAAATTAGGAAATAAAACTAGAAATATGAGGAACAGGTTTGTTCCATATTTAAATACGGAAAAACAATGTGTTCTGAAATACCTTTCAAAGACAGTAAGATTGGAGACCAAACTATAGAGCAAATTGAAAACAGGCTATGTGGTTTCAATACTATTTCCTTGTCTTTTATCATGGGTGATCACAGGAAAGGGTCATGTAAAAGCACTGGATTCCTATAAACTTTCTGTTAAAGACATCACATATACCTTGTGATTTAATGCTGTTTGTAGAAGGTCGCTTTGGACTTGAAAAGTTTCTATGAGCAAAAATGATATCTTTCTTTGAATAGCATATATTGTTTCTTTTACAAGAGGGTAAGAATTATGCAGACATTCCTATCCCATCAGATGTCTGTTTTTTGCTATGATCACGATAAGTTTTGAGTAGTATAATGTTTAAACTTAGAAACGAGGTTAGTCCTATTTTATAAATTTTATTGTGTCGTTTGAGGAAGTGTGTGGATCACAAAAATTAAATATTGACTTTGTTGGATTTAGGTTGCAAAAATCACCTTCACATAAAGATCATCTCAGTTGATAAGGATTTTTTTATGAGGGCTTAAGGAAAAGTAGGTCTTGGTTTGAGCTGCCTCATGTTGAAACTTGAAGGAAGTGGGGAACGTTGCTCTGGACACAGAGCAGTTCTCAGGGTGCAGCAGCATCTCTGGTGGTCCAGCTGGACAATCTGGCCATCCTCTCGTTTCCTCAGCAGGCAGAACACATTGCTCCCTGCTCCAATAACCCTGCTTATATTGTGAATCCTTTGTCTCCTCTTCTGCAATAGTTCCTTCTGCTACCATAAATATCCCTTTACATCACAGCCTGTGCTTCTATGTGGCTTTTTTTTTGACATGACTTCTTCTCGGTGACTGTTTGTGTACCTGTCGGCTCAAGTCCCCTTCCTTCAGCTGAGTTTCATTCTCTATGATTGTCTCATATAGCCAAGAAGGATTTCAGTATATTCCAGTCATAACCCAGCATGGTGAGATGTATGTAGTGTTGGGAAATGTCATCAGTAAGACATGATGGTCGATTGCCCTATGAGCTGGACCCAGGCACTGGAGTCCCCATCCTTGGAATGTGGGTTCTGCTTGCCTTCCCCACTCCCAGAAGTTCAACAAGAAACAACTCCAAGGAGACAGTCATGGGTGTGGAGAACAACTGCAAAGTATACATGACTAAATCCAGTTAAGGTCTCTTTATACATTTCTAAGATTTGGCAGGTGGTTGCAGGGATCCATTCATCTTGCTCCTGCCCAAGATAAGCTTCATATGGAAGTTCCCTTCATTTTTTAAAATTGCCACCAACCAACCTGGAGTGGCCTGCTTCTTTCTTTGGACTTTCCCTGCTCTCTAGTACATGGACCAGTTTCAGATCACCCCTGGGAAGCTCTCCATAAGGTTACACACCCATATGCAGTCAGATAGAGCTCTTTTCTGTGGCAGCACCGAAGCCATTGTTCAACATGTGGATGATTGTCCTGTGGTTTCTGACTCAGCCAACTGTAGCCAGAGTAGTGAAAGTATGTGGTGCAAGATAATTGATATCTAAGAAGCCCTTTGGATCTCAGTGTCCTCTGGATGTCAAAAAATTATATTGTATTATATGTAATATGCATATATTATGTTGTATAATAATATAAAATAAATATCATATATAATATTTGTATATATTATACAAAATTATATGTAATCTGCATTCCCAATGACTATATTGGCTCTTGATATAAGTAAAGAAATAACCATGTTGTACAGTTTACTTATTTTCGGAGATACTTTTATACTATAATATACTGCATTATATTCTAATGTATTAATTTTCTTCATTTTAATGTACCACATAGTCCTTTTTTTAATATGGAAAGTTGCCTTTTCATTTTTCAGTGTATGGAGATAAATACAAATAATCCTATGTATGAAATGCCCAGAAAATTAATTTGAGTTTGTAATTAGAATATTATCTAATAAAGCATTAAAGTAGAATAGGAATTAGGTTTCCAAAACATGTGGAAATTCTTAATTTTTCTGAAGTAACAACTTAAATCACATGTTATCACAAGTCTAAGAATGGATATTAAATTTTAAAAATACATGTATTCGATTAGCTGTAAAGGTACTCATTATCTGAAGAAGTTGACAAATTTTGCAATTATATCATACTGTATTAAAGGGATGGAAATCATGTACTATGGATATATTATATATTTGGAGTATGTCAAAAGTCTGCAAGTATTTTTTTGTAAATTTTAAGTTCTGTCTGTAAGATAAACTCTTATATAACATATATTACATAATACATTTTTCAAAATTATAAAAGATGAATGATGGTTATCCAAGATCTGTTTATAAGTTAGTTATATTATCTAAGGAAGCCAAGTACATATTTAAAAAGAAATTATACTTTGGAAACAATGCATGTTATGTAAATGTGTGTACATGTATACATCCCTTCATAACAGTTTTGTTATGTTTTATTCCCAGTGACCCCAAAGAAATCATTAAGAAGTACCCAACAAAAGCCTGAATGAAATCAACTAATTTTCTGAGCTTTTCTTCTCCAGTTTATATGTATGGATTTTTTTCACCATCTCAGGCACTACCTTCCAGTTAGGCAATATCTGCTTTTTCTATAAGTCATTTCTTCTCACAGTTATAGTCAAAAATGATCACCTCAAGTGTTACCTTCATTCTTAATCTGGAATCTGCACTCCATTGTGTTACTAGCAGAGATAATAATGATCTCCATAACAGAGATCACTTGAAGATCTCAGATAATTTACTCGGATCACAGTATCATCCACCCATTATTTTTTCTTGACCTTTGTCTCTGCTATAAAATTAAGGTTACTCCAGGTCATCTGGGTGGCTCAGCTGATAAAGAATCTGACTCTTGATTTCTGTCAGATTATGATATCATAGTCCTGAGATCAAGCCATGTGTTGGGTTCTGCGCTGAGCATGGATCCTGCTTAAGATTCCCTCTCTCCCTCTTACTTTGCCCCTCCCCTCTTGCACCATCTCTCTCTCTCTCTGTAGAAAGAAAAAGAAAAAAAACAACAACTAAGGTTACCACTTTTTCATTACCATCAGTCAAAAATTTAAGTTTCTTCCTTGCTCTCCTTTTCCTACATTCAAATTTTAAACATCAACATCAAGATTCCTTGTCTATCTGGAACTATTTGCTAATTTGTGCTGACTTATCCTCTGTTGAAATCACAAGAGTCTTGAAAACTGTCCTAAAATTTATCCTCTCCTGGTATTTTCTACTGAGCAGTATTTCTGAATATGCATCATTATTTTCCCAATAAAACTTCCTGTCAAATGATAGTCTATCCTGTCCACTAAATTTCTGCAGTGCTGCCCGCTTGTTTGAATTGGTGAATATTTTCTCCTATATTCTCTTTGGAATGTTTCCTCCTCTTTAGTTGAGATTGTCTAAGGTAGAATCTCTATCACTTCAACATTAATTGAGCTTTAATTAAATTACATCATTTAAGATTTTTTATTTTTTAATTTTTTTTANCTATCACTTCAACATTAATTGAGCTTTAATTAAATTACATCATTTAAGATTTTTTATTTTTTAATTTTTTTTAAGATTTATTTATTTATTTATTTATTTATTTATTTTTTAAAGATTTTATTTATTTATTTGACACAGAGAGATTACAAGTAGGCAGAGAGGCAGGCAGAGAGACGGAGAGGAGGAAGCAGGCTCCCCGCTGAGCAGGGAGCCTGATGTGGGGCTCGATCCCAGGACCCTGAGATCATGACCTGAGCCGAAGGCAGAGGCTTTAACCCACTGAGCCAGCCAGGCGCCCCATTTAAGATTTTTTAAATAGAAGTATAATCGAATATTCATTTAAGTTAGTTTCATGTGTACAACATAGTGATTGGATATTTGTATATATTGTGAAATGACCACAATAAATCTATTTAACATCCACCACCTTACATAGTTAACAGTTTTTTTCTTGTATGAATCTTAGCAACTTTCAAATATGCAATATAGTTTTATCATACTGTGCCTTACATCCTCATGTCAATCACTTAAGACTTTTAATAATGTAGGTATGTCCTCTTTTTAACACACAGTATTGAGTGTCTACACACAAAATAATTTAACCCCTTTCTTTGGTAACAGCCAGCATATTTCCTTCTGGTATACAGAGTCAAAGGTATCTCTTATCTCTAACATAAAGATAAACTTGAATTATTCTAAATCAATAATGTCATAATTTCTCTGGAAAATGATACATTTGGAGCACTAAGGTAACATTCTTGTCCAAATAAATGTGACAAGATATTTGTTGCAGAGATAGAGGGTTGGTTGGGCCAGTGCAATGTGTGGTTATTTCACATTTAAAAAATAGATAAAAATGAGCTTTTTCTGTTTTGTTGTTGTTGTTTTGTTTCTGGATATGGCCATTGTTTGTTGTAATGCCTAGGATCACTACATTTGTCAAACCATGAGAAGAATAACCAAAGAAAAATGCCAAGCCACTAAGAAGAAATAAGGGGAAAGACTGTGTAACCAGAGTAGAAAGAACCTAAAACTAAGTGTGAGTAAAAACAAAAGCATGATTTCAAAAGACAAGTTCTAGTAATTAGAAAGCCTAAATAAATGATTTATGAAAAAATAAGTCATAGAGTATCTCAGGGTTTCTGATTATTTTGTCCTCTATTGAAAGACCATAAATCAACTAAATTTAGCATTCATGCACACATTAGAAATGAGACAGGTAAGCCTTGTTTCCATCACATTCTACTGTCTGAAATGTATAGCTACTCTATGATTCCAAAATTATACCATATTGTGTAGAAAAGGAAATACTCTTGAATTATTTATAATAAGCAGGTGTGGAGTTTTCCTTCATGTTTTAAATATAACAGAAACCTCTTTATATGAAATAATTAGGAGTTGTTCTTGCTTGGTTGATCAAAAGTCCTCTTTAAAGTGAGAAATCAAAAATGTCATGTAAATATGCAGTACTATTTTATTTTAACCTAAATATGAATTGTGACAACTTACAGTCATTGAATACAGGGCTTTATTTACTAGTATCCTGCTCTTTGATTATGGTCTTCTGCACTACTTTTTAAATACATGGTCTACAATTTTCAGTTTCACTTTTCTTCATGAGCACTAGGAATAGAAAGTACTTAACATCCTCGATATTACATTCCTACCAACCCCACTGTGACTTCTCTCATAGCTAATAGAAAATTGTGTTGTGGCCTGTCAAGCTACTTGCAATATCAAACAATTTCCAATTAGACCCATTTTTTTCCTCATAGAAACAATAAAAGTGAGCACCCAACATGTCAAGGGCTTTGGTCTGTGTGCTTTAAGGGGAGAGTGTGGTGTGGTAGTTACTCTGGTGAGTCTCATACACGAATTCTGGCAAACAGGGTCTGCTGTAGTCAGCTTCATTTTCTCCTCGTTATGAAGAGACACAATGCACTTGAAAGTGGAATTACCTAGACGTTAAAATAATTTCTTCTTCAAGGTACTTAAATGCCATTTCTTTAATGGTTAAATGTGGTATGATAAATATTTCCCCCAATTTATATAGAAGTCTTATGGCTCTACTTGGTTAATATTATTAAAAAGCACGATTTTCTGTATGTATAGAATATAATAATGACACCATTTTTGATTTTCAAATATTTCAAGAGAATTATAAATATTCTGAGGTGAGAGTACAGTATAAAGACTGAAAACATTTCAATACTAGTATTATTAGGTGGGATTAGACTGGTTTTTCTTGTTATTGTCATTTACTTACTTGTCTTAGTATTTATACATTTGCAGGTCACTTATACTATTCAAAAAATTTTTAATGCCCAACTTATAGAACACATTTGGTTTATTGTTTTAATTTTGCTTTGTTTTGTCTCCTGGTTTAAAATAAACTCTGAAGAACTATAAATTCATATATTCTAGGGTCCAGAGAATAGGTAAAGAAAAAAAATCAGAAAAGGGTTGTTGGATGTCTCATTCTTCATTTAGGCTATTGTTTTCCGGAACTTCCTAACTATTGCAAGTTGGCACACTTACAATTCATTTACTTTAAACTACATATTATTTCTTCAAAAAATTGCTTACAGTTACTGAATATTTATTATGTGCTAGGTACTGTTCCCAGGAGCTGAAGTAATGAACACATTGAATAGTCTCAACCTCGCTATGTCAGGTAGGTAATAGTTTCATCATTTTACAAACATGGGAATTTAAGCACAGAACAGTTAAGTGACTTGGTCATATGATGAGAAAGTGATGGAGCTAAGTAAGGTTCATACTCAGCTTGTCTGTCCTCAGAAAGTGCACTACACTAAGCATTGCAAAGCTGTATGAAAATGAAATGAATCAATTTACTTAGGTATTTTGGAGATTAAAATGGCTATTTTAGAGATTGAAACTCAACCCCTATTTATATTTGTATGCATATTTGTTGAAGAAAGCAACAAATTTCCCCCTTCTCCTTCTTCCTCTTCCACTGTGTTCCTCAAACTGCTTTGCGAAAGAATTTGAAGGATAAGAGAGCAAAATGAATTACGAAATATAGTGACAACTCACTCTTACAGCCATGAAATTACAGGTAATGTCAGACAGGAAAGGAAGTCTTAATAACCTCTAATTTTTTGTTTTAAGAAATACTGAATGAATGGAATCTGTAGGAGCATGAATTCACAAAGATGCTTCTGAAAGCAGGAAAATAAGCAAACAAAATATTCCAGAAGTCACAAAGTTGGCTACCACTTTTGGTGAGAATAAATGCAAGTATTTCTATATAAAAATTGTTAAATTCTAATAGAGTGCACTGCCATAAATAACCTGCTGAGTACAACATTTAAATGTTTATGGCCAGCTTTTCAGGAACNCTGCAGCCACCCCCCACCCCCATGATTGCGGAGAAGTACTAGGGCCAGCTGTCACCAGATAAGGGCTATGCGGGGTGGACAGACCTACATTGTCTCACGTCTACGTCCCCTTTGTTTTGCTGCCCAAATCTAAATATATACTTTCACTTAGAGATAATTGCTTTTACTAAGAGATAATCTTTACCTATAAAAATGTATTTTGAAAACTTATTTTACACAGCAATTTTGTATCCATTGAAACTAACCTTGTATCAATAAAGCACTGTTGTTTGGCTATTAAAAAAAAAATGTTTATGGCCAGCTTTTCAGGAACAAAAAAAACAGTTATATGTTTGTCTTTTCGGCAGAAATATTATTTGGAAAATTGCATTAAAAAGAAATCTTAACCAATATATCACTGAAAACCATTAATCACGTAAAACCTCAAGTACTCTGAATTCTAGTTATAAAACTCTTGCATTATTTAGAAACTTGTTTTCCCTCTCATTTAAGAGAATAAAACAACAAAGCAAGAAGATAACCTCATGTCAGAAGTTTCACTTAATGAAAGTCAGCAAGATTATGTTGTTCTTAGAACAAAGGTATAAAAATCAAAAGCCTTTGTCCTGTTTATTTGAGAATGGTGTTTAACTCATCTGAATTCCAGAACCTTCATCCATAATGTGAGGCTATTCATACCACAGTAGTCTTCTTTTCTAAGCTTTTTAATATGTATAAAATATTAAACATACATTTATACAACTTATTACAAAAACAATTAAACATAATTTCATTTTTTAATTTTTACAAAATAATTGAATAAAATAAATATAAAAATTTGAGTTCCATTATAAGAATTTTAACTAACTAGTTATTTTATTGTCAATAGATTCTTATTTGTAAACTAATATGTTGGTCAAATATTTTCAATGAAATCAGTAATTTATTTTTTATTTTTATTTTTTTTTANATAATTTCATTTTTTAATTTTTAAAAAATAATTGAATAAAATAAATATAAAAATTTGAGTTCCATTATAAGATTTTTAACTAACTAGTTATTTTATTGTCAATAGATTCTTATTTGTAAACTAATATGTTGGTCAAATATTTTCAATGAAATCAGTAATTTAAACATATGATCCCATTATAAAGATTTCAATTTCCAGTATTGCTATTAATCAGAGTTTTTCCTAATCTTTAGTATTCAATAATTCCTCATTCTAGGAAATAATTCATTCAAATTATTAATTAAGTTACATTTCATGTAATTGGCTTAAGGCAGAAGATAAATTAGCAATCATCTTGATAATCACCCTAGTTTATTAATTAATAATTCTACATTCAATTTACTGATTGTATAAGAGAGACTGGGAGGATGAAGCTTTAGGCAATTTCTCCTCAACAGAGGAAGATATTTTCCTCATTTATAGAACACTCTTTTACATATTAGGTTAAGGACAAAACAAATTTCTACAACATAGAAATACTAAAATTGAAACATTTATGAAAGATTATATATATATATATATATAGTTGACTTTAAATCCCTCTGATCAATAATCCAACTTCATCNTTACCTATAAAAATGTATTTTGAAAACTTATTTTACACAGCAATTTTGTATCCATTGAAACTAACCTTGTATCAATAAAGCACTGTTGTTTGGCTATTAAAAAAAAAATGTTTATGGCCAGCTTTTCAGGAACAAAAAAAACAGTTATATGTTTGTCTTTTCGGCAGAAATATTATTTGGAAAATTGCATTAAAAAGAAATCTTAACCAATATATCACTGAAAACCATTAATCACGTAAAACCTCAAGTACTCTGAATTCTAGTTATAAAACTCTTGCATTATTTAGAAACTTGTTTTCCCTCTCATTTAAGAGAATAAAACAACAAAGCAAGAAGATAACTTCATGTCAGAAGTTTCACTTAATGAAAGTCAGCAAGATTATGTTGTTCTTAGAACAAAGGTATAAAAATCAAAAGCCTTTGTCCTGTTTATTTGAGAATGGTGTTTAACTCATCTGAATTCCAGAACCTTCATCCATAATGTGAGGCTATTCATACCACAGTAGTCTTCTTTTCTAAGCTTTTTAATATGTATAAAATATTAAACATACATTTATACAACTTATTACAAAAACAATTAAACATAATTTCATTTTTTAATTTTTAAAAAATAATTGAATAAAATAAATATAAAAATTTGAGTTCCATTATAAGATTTTTAACTAACTAGTTATTTTATTGTCAATAGATTCTTATTTGTAAACTAATATGTTGGTCAAATATTTTCACCGAAATCAGTAATTTAAACATATGATCCCATTATAAAGATTTCAATTTCCAGTATTGCTATTAATCAGAGTTTTTCCTAATCTTTAGTATTCAATAATTCCTCATTCTAGGAAATAATTCATTCAAATTATTAATTAAGTTACATTTCATGTAATTGGCTTAAGGCAGAAGATAAATTAGCAATCATCTTGATAATCACCCTAGTTTATTAATTAATAATTCTACATTCAATTTACTGATTGTATAAGAGAGACTGGGAGGATGAAGCTTTAGGCAATTTCTCCTCAACAGAGGAAGATATTTTCCTCATTTATAGAACACTCTTTTACATATTAGGTTAAGGACAAAACAAATTTCTACAACATAGAAATACTAAAATTGAAACATTTATGAAAGATTATATATATATATATATATAGTTGACTTTAAATCCCTCTGATCAATAATCCAACTTCATCATCCATATCATATGCAACCTTGCAATATTGATGGGATTATACAGTTCAGAACAATGGAGATAAAGGTATTTTTCTGTTGCATGTGGCTTAGACTATACCTGTATTGTCTTTCTTTCAGTTGTCTCACTTGAAGAAGAATGATGGTAAAGCATGCTCAGTGACAGCAACTAGGCTCATGTGGAAGCTTGAATTCACATCATCAAGCATGATGGAAGTTCTCATATGGAAGACATTATATTTGTGTTCTGTGTGGCACCAGATAAATGTCCAAATGAGTATAAGTTCAGGGAAGGATATCTATCCTCTGATCAGTCTCATCTTGAGCCCACTTATGTCCACTGAAGAAGTGCAGTCATTTTATGAGCAAATAAAGAAATTTTATTTATCTGCTTATTTGCCCATAGATTAAGGAAAATAAAAAGTGGAGTAACAAACATAGTAGGAAAGAAGGAGAAACAGTCAGGGGAACATAGGAAAGGACTAAGAGTGTCAGGATAAATCTGTGATCTGAACAGATGTTTTGATGTTTAAATGACAATGATAATAAGTCTAAGCAGCATTGCTGACCAGTAAACCTTTTTGTATACAATAGAAGGGTGTCACTGTACCAAACAGACTCAACTGAAATTGATAAAGTGAGGTTTGAGGGAACCAAAAACAAGAATCTTGTTTGTAAGCACCTGTTAAGTACCACTGGGGCATTCCAGCAATTCTTGGAGTGAGGATGTATTTGTTTCCTGTTGTTGCTTTCACAAATTACCACAAACTTTGTGGTTGAAACAATAGCCATGTGTTATCTTACAGTTTTGGAAATCAGAAGTCTAAACTGGACTGGCAGCACTCTACTTCTTCTGGAAGTTCTCAAGGAGAATCCATTTCCATGTCTTTTCCAGTTTCCAGAACCTGCCCACATTCCCTGGCTCGAATCCCTTCAACACTCAGGCCTCTACTTCTATCCCCACATCTCCTTCTCTAACTCTGTTTTTTTTTTTTTCTTTCTTTCTTCTTTCCCGTATAAGGATTCTTGGGATTACTTTGGGACCCTAGTAAGCCTGAATTAGCTCACCATGTCAAGATCCTTAACCGCATCTGCAAAGTCCCTTTTGCCATGTGAGGTAGGATGTTGCCAGGTCTCTGACACCAGGACATAACATCATTGGGGAATCATTTTTCTGTATACCCCAAGGGATACATTTTTTATTGATTTAGGATGGATTTTCCTATTAGCAAAGGCAGCAAGATCTTAAAAATATGATTTGAAATTCTTTTTTTTTTTTTATTTTGGGCACCTGGGTGGCTCAGTCAGTTAAGCCACTGCCTTCAGCTCAGGTCAGGATCCTGGGGTCCTGGGATCAAGTCCTACGACGGGCTCCCTGCTGGGCTGAGAGCCTGTTTCTCCCTCTCCCTCTGCTTGTTGCTCTGCCTCCTTGTGCTCTCTATCTCTCTGTCAAATGAATAAATAAAATCTTTTTTTTAAAGATTTGACAGAGAGAGATATAGTGAGAGAGGGAACATAAGCAGGGGGAGGGCCAGTGGGAGAAGCAGGCTTCCTGCTGAACAGGGAGCCCAATGCAGGGCTCAATCCCAGGACCCTGGGGTCATGACCTGAGCCGAAGGCAGACACTTAATGACTGAGCCACCCAGGCGCCCCATTATTTGAAATTCTTAAAAAAAATAATATTTGGATCAAAAAACAACAAAAAGGATAGAAGTATTTTCCCAAAAATCTAGCACTATAAAACTTGCACAAATATATTTGGAAAATAAGTACACAGTAATTTAGTTTATTTCTTCAACTTAATTATATTTACCTCATGCAAATAATCAAATAAAATTTGCTTATCTTGACCTAAGCTATTTGTTTTAAACCTTCCTAGTTATATATCCTAGTAAAACTAATTTGCTGACAATGTAAACATTGTCCTGAATATGACTTTTAGTTAATTCATTCTTTATATATGAAAGCTGGAACTGGACTATGTAAGGGAAAGTCAGGAATAAAGATTAATTTTTTAAAAAGAAGAAAAAAAACCACAACAAATAGGAAGAAGTAAATTGTTTACAGACTAACTTCTTTTTTATTACTATGTAATATATTATTTGTTTCAGGGGTACAGATCTATCTGTGAATCATCAGTCTTACACAATTCAGAGCACTCACCATAGCACTTAGCCTCCCCAATGTCCATCACCCAGCCACCCTGTCCCTCCTAGTGCCCTCTCCTCCAGCAACCCTCAGTTTGTTTCCTGAGATTAAGAGTCTCTTATGGTTTGTCTCCGTCCCTGGTCCTATCTTGTTTCATTTTCCCCTCCCATCTCCCCACGAATCCCTCCCAAACTGTTAAGTTCCTTACATCAGAGAGATCATATGATAGTTCTCTTTCTCTGATTGACTTATTTCACTTAGCATAACACCCTCTAGTTCCAACCACATCGTTGCAAATGGCAAGATTTCAGGTTTTTTGACGGCTGCATAGTATTCCATTGTATATATATACACCACATCTTCTTTATCCTTTCATCTGTTGATGAACATCTAGGCTCTTTCTATAGTTTGGCTATTGTGGGCATTGCTGCTATAAACATTCTGGTGCACGTGCCCCTTCAGATCACTACATTTGTATCTTTAGGGTAGATATCCAATAGTCCAATTGTTGGGTCGTAGGATAGCTCTATTTTCAACTTTTTGAGGAACCTCCATACTGTCTTCCAGAGTGGCTGCACCAGCTTGCATTCACACCAGAAATGTAGGAGGGTTCCCCTCTCTCTGCATCCTCACCAACACCTGTCATTTCCTGACTGGTTAATTTTAGCCATTCTGACTGGTGTGAGGTGGTATCTCACTGTGATTTTGGTTTCTATCTTCCTGATGCCGAGTGATGTTGAACACTTTTTCATGTGTCTGTTGGCCATTTGGATCTCTTCTTTGCAGAAATGTCTGTTCATTGTTTACAGACTAACTTCTGAGAATGATTTTCACAAGGAATATGTTACATTAAAAAAAAAGTTACCTATCTATTGCTGTTTAAATCAATCTATACAGTGGAAACAACCGTATGAAGTCCACTACCAATGTCTGTTACTAAACCCCAGCATTAGTATTTTGACTCATTAGAATTCATTTTGGAAAGAAATAAACTAGAGTCATATGGATCAGAACAGTAAATGTTTTAAAATATCAAAACACATGAGCTAGAGGAAATGGTTTGCCTAAGCTATCATGTTTTGAGAAAGGAAGTGTGGTTTTTGAGCAAAGGCATTTAATGATCGCATAAGCAATAGAGCTGACACTGCTAACCCAAACCTTCAACCAAGAAACTGAGTGGAAGAAAATGTCTGATACTAGAGATGAGCAAAGCCCTCTCTAATACTCCTTTACATTTGTCTTTCTATTGAAACACCATTGTGTTAGGTCAGTTTCAATCCAATTAGCTGTGGTTTTTAGGTCTTTTAGGTTGTTGCTAGTTGGTCCAAATGTGGATGGTGATGTTACACTTGTCTCTATATATCAGTCAAGCCATGTCATGAACTATGCTGAAAGATGCTTTCAGCCATTTTTCAATTTAATAAGTTTAGGTTAAGAGTTGAATAGGTACTTCTATCAAACATTTTTTTGTTCATCATTTCAAAATCCTTTGGCCTTACCTTTTGCTCCAGCCACTGGTAAAGGCATCTTTGCAGATAAAATCAGGCAGCACCTCACTTAAGGCCAATGTTGCCTTGGGACTTCTCGGATGTGGACATGTAGAAAACTTCAAAAGTGCTCCACACTAACTTTGATGCAACGTAGAAGTGACCTTGCAATTAATTCCATAAGGTCATCCTTGAAAATGTGAAGAAGAGACTGTGATAAGTGCTTTCTCCTTCCATTCTAGGCAGCTTGTGCTAAGACATGTTTTATAAATGCCTGAGAAATTCCCTAAGAATCCAGCATCAAGTCAATCTTTCTATTGGTTACCTAAATAGTACAAGTTACTACTGACTTTTCCTTTTCACTGTTTTCTCCCCTAGATTCTAACTCCTACTTGCTGAAATTTCTTCCTAAATAATATGCTTGCAGTAAAAGGCTTTGTCTCATGCTATCCTTCAAGAAAAGTAAGGTTGAAATAGTATTTCTCTGTCTGAGATGATTTAGCTAGAATAGAGTAAAGCAAAGTGAATGGCTTACTGCCAGATAAACTTGAATACCAAGTTGAGTTCTACCAATATGTGACCTTGGTCTGAATATAGTCATATATGAGATGGATTGTCATGTATGGCTTGGAGATATGTGCAAGAAGACAAACAGTTAAAACATGTTAATTGATAAATATGAGAGTTGCTTGATGATGAATGTTAAAAAACTGTATTTCTGAGTTTCTGAATTATTTATGTTTAAGAAAAAACATTTTGCCATTGATATGTCAGATACCTGATTCAGAGTTTTATTATTAAATCCCTTTTAATAATGAACTTTTTAAGAATCCTAGAATTAAAACAACCTCAGAAGCAATATATTTTAATGTAATATAAACAATTTATCTAAAACAAGAGGCTTTCATTCAGAAATGCTTTCATTTTTTTTTAAAGGTTTTATTTATTTATTTGACAGAGAGAGAGATCACAAGTAGGCAGAGAGGCAGGCAGAGAGAGAGAAGGAAGCAGGGCTCACTGCTGAGCAGGCAGCCCGATGTGGGGCTTGATCCCAGGACCCTGATATCATGACCTGAGCTGAAGGCAGAGGCTTTAACCCACTGAGCCACCCAGGTGCCCTCCATTTATTATTTTAAAAATAGTTTTTGAGGATCTGTTATAAGTGATGGATGTAAATGAATATTTATTAAATTTCTATTACTTATAATATTATTCAAATATTATTTTTAAAAGGATCTATCATAGGAGATTGATAATCTAATTTATAAACCCAATTTATTCATAACATTGTTATTCTTAATAGGGCTAATTTTTTGTCTTAGCAAATATTCTATGACTTTTTCATCCAGCTTACTGTAATAGATAATAAAATATTAGAACAAAAATATAACAAGGAAGAGTAGTTTTTTAATACAAACAAATCAAAATACATTCCCCCAAAAAAGAAATAAGGAAATTACTCTATTAATATTGTTAGAATATTTTTAGTCAGATTTGGAAATATGTGAGAAATATGGTTTCTTAATGTCACTATTTAGATTTTCAAGTTATAGTTTATTTCCCTTCCTCAGGTGATCTGTATTCAACTACAGACATTATCATTGACACCAATAAGCAGCTGCCTATAAAGCAAGTGTCAATAGTAGAGGTAAGAATAGAACATGGCTGTTGTCATTTGTTGAAGCTTTGCAAATATAGGCATATATAAAATCTAAAATACCTTTCAAGAAATCTAATAAACTCATGGATTGTACTATGAAAATCTGATGAGGAGTGGCAAGGTTGAAGACTTTTTATTTTGAAAATAAAATTTAATGTTAATTACTTTCTGTAGAACTTGTTTGGGGAACCCTACTACTAGTAGACATACATTATCTCATTTAATCTTTATAACAACCATATAAATTGAGTATTACTATCCCTAGTATATAGATGAAGAAAATGAATAAATTACCTCTGTCATACAGCTAGTAAGTGGCAGGCTCTGGATTCAAATCCAGAACTTCCAGACTCTAAAGACATTGTTCTTAATCACGATGTCCATTGAAGAACCTGGTTTGTACAGTGCAGTAGGTATACAAAACATAATTAACTGAAGCTACTTATGATCAGTAACCATTCTGACAAAGAAATATTATGCACAATTCTGTAATAAATTTCATTTTCGTTTTCAATTTCTCATTTTCTGCACCATAACAAGAGCATGTTAATTCCAAAGTTCTGTACTTTTTGAGTTTCACATAAGTGCTATTTTAGATTTAATTATATTTTTAGCACTTCAAAAATAGTATTCTCTAAATAAGAACAATTAAATAAATTTATTTAATAATAAAAAGGAGACATTACCATTATTTTTCATGGTTATTTACTAAATACCTAGATAAAATAGCTTCCAAAATTATCACCCTGTGTTATGCTAAATCATTTCTTCATAGCGATTTATATCAATTTATCAATAAAAGTTCATATGGACAACTGTGCTATGTTAAATGTACAGTCGTGGGGCTTCCACAACATTTTGAAAAGTAAATTAAAAACATATATGCTAATAAGAACCATAAGGCTCAGAATTAAGTTGCTTTGTTCAAGAACAAATTGGAAATTATTACTTTACTATGTATGTACGTTGTATCCCAATTTTTTATGCAGAAATTTGAGACAACTTAAAGCAAAAAGATTTAATTAGGTAATAAAAAATCAATAGAAGTAGCAAATTAAGATAAAGGGGAAAGTTACTGTGCCTGAATCTTACATTTGGCTTTGATTTTCTTAGAAGAAAAGAAAAACAAAAGGAATCTTATTATTTATATGGTTCATTTGATCTTAAAGGAGGAAGTACACCAGCACTTCAGGAAATATAAACTTTTCTTAAGAACTGCAAAATACTTTAAAGTAAAAATGTCACAAAAGTTTTATATAATGAGCACTGACTGAAGTAATGAGTAATATCTTCAAAAATAGCTTTACACTAACCAAAGTAGTGAATATTGTGTTATTGTGTATTGTGAAACCCCTTAGCAAAAGCTAAGGGAATAATAAAACACATCTTAAGGTGAAATTAGGAAGGGTTAAATAAATGTGATCAAACTTGATCCAAACATTACATGTAAAATGTGGGTCTCTTAAGTAATTGTCAATCTTTAAAGGTATCAATTCTCTTATTCTGGTTTAGTTAGGAACAGGATAACTGGAAGTTCCAGTTAATGCCTGACTTGTTGGCATTCTGCATTGTGGATAGGGCACAAACGTGCTTTGGAAAACAGATGGGCAGATCACAATGTTGGCAGAAGCCTATCGAATATTCTCAATTGAAAGGAAAACTACTCTCCCCTGCTTCCCAGACTTCCTTCAAAAAGGAACACATGCAGAGTTCTCATAACTCGAAAAATTATAGGAAGGAAGAAATATTTTTTCTCAGAAAATGTCAGAGAGCCACTCAGTCATTCAACAAATAGATAGTGTTTATATAGTAAGCCCTTACTCTCCAAAATGCACTGTAGTCAGTGCTCAGGAAGTTCAGGATTTGATGGGAGATATGCTAACAGCCCTTAATGAGAGTGTGAATTGCAATGTTGGAAAGTAAGGAGTGCTGTGAGGGTAGAGTAAAAGGATGTGAATTTAATGCCCCATCAACGTCTTATGTATTTAAATGCTTTATAAGAGTGTAAGAAATTAATATAAACAAGAGAAAAAATGATGTAATGATATACCGTTCTATAATATTGTTCATGGGCACCTGGGTGGCTTAATTGGTTGAGCGCCCGACTATTGGTTTGGCTCAGGTCATGATTTCATGGGTGGTGAGATCAAGCCCCAATTCAGACTCCCTGCCCAGTGGGGAGTTCTGCTTAAAGATTCTCTCCCTCTGCCCCTCCTCCAATAAAATAAGTAAATATATATTTAAAAAATAAAAAAACAATTTTTATAAGAAAATGCAAGCTTTATAATACAATCACTGGAATCTTTTACTCTTCCCTACCATGAAAGAAAGACAAAGGCAGACAATTTCTTCACTTTCCTCTTCCAAAGAGTTTCATAGCTCATGCACTCCATTGAGGTACTTGTTAAAATGTTTTTCTTTTGCCTATGCTCCATATTCTAAATGATGATGCAATGGAAAAACAATTTTACAGATCCAGTAAGACCTGGATTTGATTCCTGGATCTGGATAATTTGTACTTGTGTGACCTGGAAAAAAAAATTATTACCATGAATGAACCTAATCTTTTCTCAGAATTAAATCAATACAGAATGTCTACCCCATGCAACTGTTGCACTATTGTATAAAATGTAGAATGTTATGCAGCTAGCACAATACCTGCTACCTAGAAGGTCATAAGGGATTCTAGTTTCTTCTCATTCTTCTTTCTCTTACTTGTCCCCACTCCTATAAGCAGAATAACAAAATGAACCACACAATGTGGCAGCTTACAAAAGGCAGCTTCAGGTTAAGGAGCATTCCCAGGATAGGGAGTAAGTGGTCCCTGCCACCTCAGAATAACTCATGTGTGAAAGTATCTCCCATCTTTAACTCAGTGATCTACCCTGTGTCAGAGTATACATATACACATCATTTCAAATAGAGGTAAAGTAGGTATGAATTACTATTTCAAGAATGATAAAGTTCGCTTTTCAAATCAAGGGCAACTGAAAGGAGCTTAGATATGAAAGTAAAGAAGAAGCAGAGTCATTCTGACAGGTACAAAGAAGAGCTACAAAGAGTTAGCATTGAATTTCTATGAAAAAGGAAAAGGAAGGTCTTCATATTCTTATTTTTGCCAGCGTTCAAGTGCTATAATTTGATGAAGGAAATTGGTAGCACTGCTTCAACTACAATATATGGCATGTGATCTTCGGGTTGGTTCATACAGTCTCACTTTCCCATTGTGAAATGCAAATATAAGTAGTTTGTTTCTTTATTTTTTTAATTTTAATTTTCTTTTTTTTAAAGATTTTATTTGACACAGAGAAAGAGAGATCACAAGTAGGCAGAGAGGCAGGCAGAGAGAGAGAAGGAAGCAGGCTCCCTGCCGAGCAGAGAGCCCGATGTGGGCCTCGATCCCAGGACCCTGAGATCATGACCTGAGCCGAAGGCAGAGGCTTAACCCACTGAGCCACCCAGGCGCCCAGTTTGTTTGTTTCTTTTTTTTTTTTTAAGATTTTATTTATTTATTCATTTGACAGAGAGAGAGAGAGATTACAAGCAGGCAGAGAGGCAGGCAGAGAGAGAGGAGGAAGCAGGCTCCCTGCCGAGCAGAGAGCCCGATGTGGGCCTCGATCCCAGGAACCTGAGACCATGACCTGAGCCAAAGGCAGAGGCTTTAACCCACTGAGCCACCCAGGTGCCCAGTTTTTTTCTTTAAATACAAAGCTTTAGTCTTGGATTATTGGTAATATGCCAGATATGGTCAGGATAATGTGTCTAATGTTGCATGGTATATATTACCAGGGCATCGGTTTATGTGTTAAGGAGAGAAAAAGAGAAAAAAAAAAAAATAGACTTCATAATGTCCATCAAAACACTTCCTTCTTTAGGAATCCTAACAACATTTCTAAGAATGTGCCCAAATACATTTTTTTGGGGTTTTTTTGTTTTGTTTTTAAGTCTCCTTTATTGACTACACATAGACAGAAAGCCTTTATCAGATAGCAGATACACATGCATTGCAGTCCTTGAACTTACTGATGGTCCCTATGCAGCACTACTGGGTAGGAATGTTTGTCCAGTTCTGGGGCTCAGTTATAGGAATCCACCTGCCTCGTGACAGATGTAAGCCACATTCTCCAATATCATTTTTATAATGAATAAATTTAATGTACTCTTCTTTTAAAAAAACCCAACTTTTAAATTGTTTTTAAGATTTTGTTTATTTATTTGACAGAGAGACACACAGCAAGAGAGGAAACACAAGTGGGGGAATGGGAGAGAGAGAAGAAAATTTCCCACTGAGCAGGGAGCCCAGTGTGGGTCTTGATCCCAGGACCCTGGGATCATGACCTGAGCTGAAGGCAGATGCTTAACGACTGAGCCACCCAGGTGCCCCAAACCCAACTTTTTAAAAAAATGTGATAGTCAAGGATGTATTAAAGATAAAACTCTGTGGATATGGTTGGTGTCAAGTAGCATGTAATAAAATTTATATTTCAAATGAACAAGAACAATTGTAACTTTCTCAGTAAATGACAAACATATAGATATACATTTTTAATTGTTCTTAAAATATTAAACATTTTAATATTAAAAATATTTTGTGTGATTTATATCTGTATAATTGGGGCAACTTTTTCTCAATTGGAAGCAAGGTACTAATTTATATTACTGTCTCTTCTCATAAATTAAATGTTCTCTGTTTCTTAAATGCAGAAAAATTTATATTTTTAAGAATGACTTTTTTTACTTTTTGAAAAATATTATAATTTGAAAGTAAAAATGCATAATAAACTATTGTAGCTAAGTGACCTCAAATTTTTATGTCCTTGAAATCTATTTTGATCATATAAATTCAGGTGAAATCCATGGTTGTTGTTTGATTCACCTCTAGTTTCTAACAGCTCATATTATAGTTCCTTTCACATAAAAGGGGAAAACTACCGTGATTATAGCAACAGAAGTCTTATTTGTAAAACAGATGCTCCATATGAACAGGCAAGCGTTCTCCAGAAGTCACAATAACCATATGTTTTCATTTTAATATCAAACAAAAATGTTATTTTCAAATGTGAAAGTATATTTAAATTACAGCTATGAATTGTTACTAGATCTAAATTTCCATACCATTTGTGTATCACTGTTAAATGTTTAATACACATTAATTCTTTGATATAATATAAATGTTCATATTTCCATAAATGACATATAAGACAATATGGACTATATGTACACAGCAAAAAAAGTTCTTTTTATTTTATTTATTTAGTTGACAAAGAGAGAGTGCAAGCAGGGGGAGGAACAGAGGGAGAAGGACAAGCAGACTCCACACAGAGCACAGAGCCCCACACTGGGCGGGATCCCACAATCCAATGACCTCTAAGATCATGACCTGAGCCAAAATCAAGAATCAGAAGCCTAACCCACTGAGCTGTCCAGGCACCCCAACAAAAAGTGTTCATGATGTTTAGGTGTAGGTATCTGTCTAGTAATGTAGGAATTGGTTTATCTTGTTTATTACATTATATTTGCTTTTTCTTCTGTAGACATGAGTCAAAGACTCATTTTTAGTCAGGTAAGAGTTTACTGAATGGCTGCCATTACATGAAGTTGAGTAAATATAAAACACATATGCACATCCTTGTGAATATGTGAACATAGACATTGATAATGATTTAAAACACTCAAAATAAGCATATTTGTGATTCACTTTAGCTTTTAGTTTTGTATACACAAAGACTTGCACCAGTGTGTGACAGATAAATACCAGGTATGCAAATATTGATATGCATGACCCTTCATAAATAACAACAAATTACATATGCTTTCACACTTCTCAACATTTTAACAAACCTTCAGCATACCCTATTCTTTCAACACTCTCAGTTAATGGCTTTACTTTCTATTTTTCTGAGAAAAGAGACAAAATCTGTGTCCATACCCAACCTTTCCTCCAGTTTCCAAGAAACGCCTGTCCTTGATTCTTGTAAATCTCAAAATTTCAATATGTGGACGAAGTCAAAATCATCTGCCCTTATTCTCTTGCATCTTTCTTTTTCCACGTTCTTCTCTATTTTTCCAAATGTCTTAGACATATGCTAGTATTTATTTTGTTTTTTTGTTTTTAAATCAGTCAGATGATAAAGGTTAATCAATCAGGTACTCAAGGTTCACATAAACACTAACAAGTTATGTAAAAAGTATGCACCCTTGGTGTGAGGGAATGAGAATGGCATTTTATCATTGCTGTGGCCTTTCTTTCAAAACTCAGAAAATAAATCTAATCATGAGAGAAACAGAAGATAAATCCGAAATGGATATTCTACAAAATATCTAACCAGGACTCTTGAAACTATCAAGGTCATTGAAAACAAGGAGAATTTGAGAAATAGACCAGAGGAGCTTAAGGAGACATGAAAAAAAAAAGGTAATATGGAACTCTGTGATAGAAAAAAATTAAGTAAAATCTTAAGAAATCAGGATAACATATGGACTTTATTATTTATTAATATTTGACCATTAATAATGGTGGCAAATATACCATAGTGGTGTAAGATAGATACTAACAAATGGGGACGTTGGATGTTGAGTATATGAGAATGTCTCTGCTTATCTTTGCAAATTTTTCCTAAATCAAAAATACTTCTAAAATTTAAAGATATATAAAAAATAAATACGTCTAATAAATATGTAAAAAAACATATGTCTGTTGATATGGAGGAGACCATTGTGAACTACACCAAACCTCTACCTCATTCCACCTTCTTCCCTGGAACACAAGTATATACCCCCACCCCCCATCTCTAACAATATAAGGGACCATGGGCCTAGTTATCATAAAAAAATGTGATAAGAAATCATATATTAATTCATAAAAGGTTAATAAGCAGAGGTGTTGTCTTTCCCTATCAGTAATTGAAATAGAAAGAAAAGATAATCCTATGTTTCTGTTGCCTGAAAATACTTCCTCATCCAACCATCTGTATTGCTCACTTCTTTGTCTACTTCAAATTTTTTTTTTTTTTTTTTTTTGAGTATAGTTGATACATGATGTTACATTAGTTTCAGGAATGCAACAAAGATGGGTGCCTGGGTGGCTCAGAGGTTTAAAGCCTCTGCCTTCGGCTCAGGTCATGATCTCAGGGTCTTGGGATTGAGGCCCGCATCTGGCTCCCTGCTGAGCAGGGAGCCTGCTTCCTCCTCTCTATCTGCCTGCTTCTCTGCCTACTTGTGATCTGATCTCTCTCTCTGTGTCAAATAAATACATAAATATTAAAAAAAAAAAAAAGGAATACAACATAGTGATTCAACAACTATATAGGTTATACTATGTTCACAAGTGTAGCTACCGTTTGTCACCAGGGAACTCTTTCACAATACCATTGACTAGATTCTCTATGCTGTACCTTTTATTCCTGTGACTTATTCATTCATAACTGGAAGCCTGCAGTCCCAGTCCATTTCACTCATTTTGCCCCTCCTTCCATCCCACTCCCCTCAGGAAACCATCAGTTTACTCAAGTCTTTACTTAGCTCTTGCTTCTTCAGTGAGGCTTCACCCTCGTCACAATATTTTATTTTATTCTAATTTTATTAACTTTATTTATCTTAAAGAATGTGCCAAGTATTTATCTCTTTGGTCAAGAAGTAACAATGAGCTAACATCATAATGTTTAGTAAAACACACTTAAATATTTTTAGCTTAAAATTTTAAATTCCATAAATGGCTTGGTTTACTTTTTTTAGGATCAAAGCCTCAAGCATTTTTATCTATGTCTATATTATTTAATATGCTATTCTTGAGCTAAGTTACTATTCTGAAGCAATCTTTAAAAACTAATACTGGTTACTTTGAAAGTGTTCTCTGACAAATATTATTTTTTCCTAATCATATTTAAGCCATTATCATTAATGTTTTGCTGTGGTGTTTTTTGTTGTTGTTTTTTTTTAAATTTTAGTTCCAGTATAGTTAACATGGTGGTAATTTAGTTTCAGGTGTACAAGAGTGATTCCCAATTCAATTTATTAACTCAAGGCTCATCATGAAAATAGTACTATTAATCCCCATCACCGATTTAACCCATCCTTCCATCCATCTCTCTTCTGGTAACAATAAGTTTGTGTTCTATAGTTAAGAGTTTGTTTTTTGGTTTCTTTCTTTTTCTCTTTGTTTTGTTTCTAAAATTCCACAATGAGTGAAATCATATTGCATTTGTCTTGCCCTATTGATTAATTTCTCTTAGCATAATATCCTCTAGATCCATCCATGTTGGTGCAAATTGCAATATTTTGTTCTTTTTTATAGCTGAGTGATATCCCATTGTATATACATACCACATCTTCTTTTTTTTTTTTTAAGATTTTATTTATTTACTTGACACAGAGAGAGAGAGATCAGATCACAAGTAGACAGAGAGGCAGGCGGAGAGGAGGAAGCAGGCTTCCCGCTGAGCAGGGAGCCTGATGCGGGCCTCGATCCCAGGATCCTGAGATCATGACCTGAGCTGAAGGCAGAGGCTTTAACCCACTGAGCCACCCAGGCGCCCATATACCACATCTTCCTTATTCATCTTTTGATAAACATGGGTTACTTCCATAATTTGCTTTGGAAATAATACTGCAATAAACATAGTGTTGCATAAACTTTTGAATTACTGTTTTCATATTCTTTGTGTAAATACTCAGTAGTGAAATTTTTGGATCATATGGTAATTCCATTTTTAAATTTTTTTTGAGGAAATTCCATACTATTTTTCACAGAGGCTATACCAGTTAGCATTCTCCCACCCCGACAGTGGACAAGAGTTCCTTTTTCTCCCCATCCTTGTCCTTGCCAACACTTGTTGTTTCTTGTATTTTTTATTTTAGCCATTCTGACAGGCATGAGGTGGTATCTGAATATAGTTTAATTTCAAATAAATTAGTTTTAATTTCAAATTTCTAATATCAAAAGTGATATTGAGCATCTTTTCATGTGTTTGTCAGCCATATGCACGTCTTCTTTGGAGAAACATCTATTCATGTCCTCTGCTCATTTTTAATTGGATTATTTATTTTTAGTTGGATAAATTGATTTGCTCTATCCTTTGAATGAAGGTGAATTGGAAATAGATGAGACCTTCCAAAGACTGAAATCTAACCTAAAACTATTCAACTTCCAACTGATAAGAGCAATCTATCTTTATTCAACCTACATGTCAAAATGAAAAAAAATCATCTGTGCTGAAAGATAATAACATTCTGAACTACAAATTTTTTATCATAAAAAATAAAATGCAATAAAAATGTGACAAAATAGTCAAGAAAAATTTTAAAACATAAAAACCCTATAATGTTATCGATATTAGATTTCTCAGATGTAGCTTTTAAAATATTTGTGATTAATATGTTCAAGAAAACAGAGAAGAAGTTATAGAATATGAGTAGACACAGAATCTAAAAGAATAATTTTATTTTATATTTTTAGGCCCAGAGTCAAGACTAAAATAATAATTTTTAAATAAACCTTCTAGGACAACTAAAAACAGAACTATTATATAATCCAGCAATCCCATTTCTGGGTACATGTCCAAAGGGAATGAAATCAGTATTTCAAAGAGATACCTGCACTCTCATATTCATTACATCATCATTCATAATAACCAAGACATGGCTACAACTTAAGCATCCACTGTTGGATGACTTGATAAAGAAAAGATTATACATATAGTACATATTAATAAGTATATATAATGTTACATGTATTATGTATATTAAATATTATTCAACTATAAAAAGGAAGGAAACCCAGCCATATGTACCAACATGGATCTTGAAGGAATCAGTGCATAAGTAAAACAAGCCAGATAAAGGAAATTAAATATTGCATGCTCTCGCTTATGTTTGAAACCTAAAAAGTCAAACTTACAGAAACAGAGTGAAATGGTAGTTGCCAGAGGGCTGGGGAGCAAGGGAAATAAGGAGAAGCTAGTCAAAGTTTCAATTAAAGATAAATGAGTTCTGGGACCCTAGAGCATAGTTACTACACTTAATACTTCATTGTATACTTGAAATTGCTAAAACAGTAGATTTTTTTAAGGTTTTATGTATTTATTTATTTTAAGAGAGAGACAGAGCACAAGCGGCAGAAACGAGCAGAGGGAGAGGGACAAGCAGACTCTGAGCTGAGTGCAGAGCCTAATGCAGGACTTGATCCCATGACTCTGAGATCATGCCCTGAGCCTAAATCAAGAGTCAGATGCTTAACCAACTGAGTCACCCAGGCGTCCCTAAGACAGTAGACCTTCAGTGTTCTCAGGACACACACAAAATTATGACTTTGCGAGGTGACAGATGCTAATTAACTTGATTACAGTAATCATTTCACAATGTATGCTTTTATCAAATCATCTCATTGTTCATATTAAATAGATAAAATTTTCATTTGTCAATTAAATTTCAGTAAGGCTGGGGAAAAAATCAACAACTAGTATTAAAAACTTAAGGCATATATTTAACAGCAGTTTACACACAGAAAAACAGCTAAAGACAGTTTTGGAAGATAAATTAGTAGAAAATATCCAAAGTAGAACACTAAGGGAAAATATGTTTTGATCAAATGTAAAATATTCGTCATTTACACAATTTACAAGAATACAAAGTATAGAACAACAAAGAACAAAAAATATTCATTGGGCGCATAAAAATTGCTATTTTGGAAAGACAAAGGATGGAAAGGGGAATGGAGATTAAACAGAAAACAAACTAAAGGGAATTAAATTTCAACCCTAAATTGAAGGGCATTCTACACAATATCTCACCACTAACCCCCAAAACTGCCCAAGTCATCTCTGGAGAATTTAGCTGAACTACTCCACAGTATTGCTGCCTTGGCACTCATTTCATTTGGCCAAGTGGTCTGTGGGGACCTCAGACTGGCTGGAGCTTCTCTGGCAAGCTCTAGATAGCCCTAGATAGCAGCCTGCAGAGTCACAAGCAAATAAAAGTCCCTAACAAGACTTGCCCATGAGCCCTTCCTTACGCTCAAGAGTTTCCCCTGTCTCCCGTTACTTTCCCTTGATATGCTTTCCCGTACACGCTCCTCATGTAACATGGGGTTTACCAAAATCTGCTGGTTTGAGTTGAAAAATCTAGCCTTAGCTTGGTAATCCTAAAGCATTCCACACAGGGACACTAAAAAAAGGCCTGTGCTCCCGGTTCTCTGTCTGCACTTCACCTTGACCTCCCAGTGTGACAGCTCAAGGTATGCAGAGCATTCCCTGGGGAGGCCTAGGAGTAATAAATTTCTCTATTTCAGCCTCTCTTATAGTTTGTTGTTAACCCTTAGCTCGCCATCCAGCACTCTATTGTTCCACTTAACAAATGTTAATTTGGCAAATTCATAACTTCATCAAAAACAAAAGGATGTCTGAGAAACTGTGATGACCAAGAGGAGTTGAAGAAGACATGTCTGTTAAATGTAATATGCTGTCATAAGAGGAAAGAAAAGACATTAGGGCAAACCTGAGAAAATATGAATAGAGTATGGACTTTAGAGAAAAAAATGCTCAGCACTCTCATCTGAGATAAAACAAAATGAAATTTATATGCATATAAACATACTGATCTACATAGACATAGAGACTGCTTGGACCTGAGTTTGTGTTTATCAGTTGGGGGATGCCTATAATCCCATATGTTCTGATTCAAAGCTTATTGACAAGTTTGCCGATGTCTAATCCAAGATAAGCTAATGGGGAACAAGACCTGAACTTGTACGGTCTCTAATGGGAAAGAAAACCTCCTTGTGCTGATTTTTTTTTCAGGTAAATTTTATGACAGGGGCTATTCATGGACACATTGTGGCGTGCAGAACAAGAATTCTATAAATAAAATGAACATAGATCCTCCAAGCAAAGACTCTAGGTAGACTTGCTGAGCTACCTTTCTTCATGTTTACGGTGCAGGGGCAGAAAGGATGCCTGTACAGACAGACGGGGCTGCCCTGGGCCTGTGTGAATGCTCACACATTCAGCGTAAGCAGGAAGAGTGAAGATGAGAGACTACTGGTAGGGCGAGCCTATACCATATAATATGGATATAATAATATCCACATTACCTTGAGTGGGAGTGAGATGAGGAAGAATTTTATCAAGCCAGCACATGCAAGAAGAATAATGAGCACATTATAATATGACTCAATATAAAATAATATGCAAAACCAAAGTTGCACACTTACTGCTATCATAGATGTATGTAGGTTTTGAAAGAGACTTCCAATTATCCCCAGTATCCAGTCTGAGTGCTCTGCTTTGGCATTTGAGTATTACCGACAGCTGGACAAATGGCCTCCCAGTTGCACACTGAATTTTCCATTCATCTTTGTTGACAGATGGAGACAAGAGAAGTATAAGTGGACAGATTTATGCGATTTTGAGGTCATAATATTTAAACATTGTTTATCTCCTGACAAGAACCAGAAAATATTTAAGAAGATTATACAATATTGCTAAATTTTAACATGTTACTTGATTTAATTGAAGTTTGCTTTTCCCAAAAAAGTATTATAAATATCTATTCAATTTTTATAGAAATGTAATTTGTGCCATAATTGAAGATTTTCCAAGTGACAGACAATCTGAAAGCACCCGAATTACCATATTATTTTGATCACCACAATACTAGAGGGTATTCATTAATAGCCACACTTTATAAGTGAGAAATCTGAGATTTAAAAAGTAATTTTCCAAAAACTGAACAATGATTACATGACACAAATCTCAAAGTTCAGATGCAAACTCTCTGTATCACTTCAAAATCTGTAATTTGCTCCACATTCTCCTGAATTATCTATTTTTAAGAAAAACAGTTGTTATTTTAAAGATGGATAAAAATCAAGGGTATGGGGCGCCTGGGTGGCTCAGTGGGTTAAAGCCTCTGCCTTCGGCTCAGGTCATGATCTCAGGGTCTTGGGATGGAGGCCCACATCGGGCTCTCTGCTCGGCAGGGAGCCTGCTTCCTCCTCTCTCTCTGCCTGCCTCTCAGCCTACTTGTGATCTGATCTTTCTGTGTCAAATAAATAAATAAAATCTTTAAAAAAAAAATCAAGGGTATGTGCTATGGTGAGTGCTGTGCATTGTGTAAGACTGATGATTCACGGACCTGTACCCCTGAAGCAAATAATACATTATATGTTAATAAAAAATTTTAAAAATATGGATAAAAATCAAGGAATGGGAAATAAAAAATACTTAAAATCAACTTCTTGTTGAGTGATAATTTCATTGATTCAATTATATGCAGACAAGCATATGCTCCGTTTCATTTTACACTGAGTTCCGAAAGAAAAAGGATGCCAATCTATCAGGATGTGAGTTGCGTGATTCAACCGATTTTTCCTATAGCATTAAACTGTGGAGTTAAGTATGTGACAGCTATCTCTGAAACATTTTACATAAAAATAATTGATGCACAAAGAGCTTAAGAAACATTCAGTAAATCACTAGTTATTACTGTAGTTTTCCTTCAGTTAGAATGTAAGTCAATTAATTGAATGATTTCCATTACACAAGAATCTAAGCCTTTCTGAAATTTTAAAAATCACAAAAACTACCTTGGAAGCCTGTGATTGCATTGACAGAAAGGATGTTAATTATCATTCACAAAATGACATTAAAAAATTAAGATATGAAGACTATATAATCCGTAACTCTGTTTTCCAAACACATTTTTTATGCGACAGAAAGAAATATGCAGTACTGACTATAGAAAATAAATAATTTGTGCCAGATAATTAAGAGTTAGTGATTTAAGAGCTCTGAAAGGCTTTCACATAAAAGAATACATTTATGAGGCTACATCGCTTTCAGTGGAATTATAGATACAGTAATCTAATTCAAAAAATTTTAATAAATTAGATTGCTATTAACTTCTATTCATATCCTTGAAACTTATTTTAATTGAACAAAAATCATATCAGAAAAAAGTTACAGGGCTATAAAATACAAAGTATCTGATAATTTGTTGTTGATCCCTAGAGCATATTGGAGTTAGATGTTATTGCTCCTGTTGTAGAAATATGCTAAGGAAAACATTATTAAGAGCATAATGCAGTTCCTCTTTTTTCCAGTTCTTCTCTACTGTATCATTATTATTTCTGTTTGATATCATTTTGATGTTAATGTCACTAATACCATTCTTTTTTAATAAACATCAAGGCGAAAATTGCAAAAAGTCGTTGAATGTACAGATTATAGAGGTGGTAATGTCTGTTGAGTAATAAAGAAATCAACTTTACTTGTGAAACTATTTCCTGAACCAGGAACTTTCACATTTCTGCTTTGTATCTTAATTCTCACTCTTTTCATGTATAAAGACACATTATTTGTTCAATTACTTAGTGTCTAAATCCCAGCGTAAACTTGACTCCCACCTGAGGAAGCTTTGTGTTTATATAATTGACCAAATACACATGTTTGGAGTGGAACTGATTTACTTACCAAAGTGAAAGAACAAATACAATGTCTCCATACTTGATGCAGCATCTTCTGGAAAAGGGGACACTTTTTTTTTTCTTTAACAAACAAACCTACATAGAGTTTAAACAACAAACTTTGCAATGTCCCATTATTTTAATAAATATTTATTAAATACTTTAAAATACTCTTCTAAATAACAGAAGCTACAAAAAATGCTTATAGTTCTTAAAATGTTAAAAATCTGGCAAAAATAACAAATATATAAAATTGGTTTAAATCCAACATTAAAATAGTTGTAAGGGAAGAATTAAATTCTACCCAACAAAAGGGATAAACCAATGAATTGTTTCTAGGGAGGCTAGTAAAACCTTCATAGAAGCGACATTTGAAGCGAGCCTTGAAAAAAATGTGTTAATTAAATAAAAGGTGTGTAACTAGCCAACAGAGGAAAAAGAATACTTAAAACACTCATCTGATGTTAATTGAATAATAAGCAGTCCTTCAGTTTACTTTGGTATTAGGAAGAGCAGTGAAAAAATATATGACAAAAAAGATAAATTGGTAATACTTGTATTACAATTATAAAGAATTTTAAACTGTCCTATTAAATCAAAGTTTGAAAGTTATTAACAAGCTATTCAAAGAAAATATTATATGGCTCTCCACTATGTTTGATAGAAAAAATAATGTTCCAAGAAATCTACTCAGACCTTATTATAAACCTTTGCTGTTTGTCAGTGCATACTGCATGTGGATGTGTGTGTGTGTGTGTGTGTGCATGTATGTATGTGTGGTTGTATATCTGCCTGCTCATGTACTACAGGTGCTTGTAGGTACATGTGTGCAAGAATATGTGTGTTATTCAGGGAACATGAGCACATATGTGACTGTGAGAGTGGGTAAAACTGAGTACGTGCTTCTGCCAATG
>LNAC01000134.1:14972-157084 GCA_002007465.1 Ailurus styani
CACATGACATGTTCTCATGCCCACAACTGCCCCACGATGCCGTAGATAGGAAGGCCGAAGCTCTCTCTGCCTCCCCGCCCTCCCCGCCACCCCCCCCACCCAAGCCCGAGGGCCTGCATCTCCTAGTCGATTCCACATATGCCGGGCAGTCTGAGCTGTCACAGTGCCTCCCCCAGCCAGCCGGGTACCCAGAGAGCAGGACCCCATGTCTCTTTTTCCCATCTCCCATATCTGAGTTCTGGACCAGTATACAGTCAGTGCTCAATAAGGACAATTGCACACGGGTGCATTGTGTTGTGGCTTATAAATCATATCCATACCTGTTACTGCCTCTCAACCCAAAGCCTCAATCCTCGGTCTACCCCTATTTTACCAACTCAAACGGCCCAGGAGACTTGTCTCGGGACACACAGCTGGCGGGGTCTAAGGATGCTCCCGTCACATCTTGGGTAGTCCTCTGAAAGCTAGCTGAGCTGGTGGTTTCTTGTTATGTTTTTTTGTTTATTGGTGAGTTGGTTTTTTAATTTAATTTTATTTTATTTTTGAAGACTTACAATGTCTCCGACCACGTGCTCTGTGTGTTACATCCACCCTCGATTTAACCCCCGCCACAGCCTTATAAGGGAAGCTCTGTGCTTGTCCCCATTTTACGCGTGGAGGTGCTGAGAATCCTGACATAGAATTACTTGCCCGGGCCACATAGCCACCCTAGCAGAGCCCTGACTTGGAACCAGGTCCACTCCAGAGAGCCTTCCAGAGCCTTCAAAGCTCACCCTCTCACCACCACACTCCGACCACCATTTTCTCTCCCGACTCCAGAGCCGATTTGGTGATGACACAACACCCCTTCCTCCAAGATGTCCGTGTCACTTGTCCTCTCACCTCATGCCCACACCCGGGACAAGGCAAGGCAGGAGAGGGGCCCCTGAGAGGTGAAATGACATGACCAGGGTCAACGCGACAGTTAGGCAACAGATCCAGGATTAGAATGAGGTCTGGTACATTTCAGAGCCTGAGCTTCTGTCCTATGGTATTGCCTTCGGTCATATTTGATTAATTCCGTATTTAATGTTACATACTTATATTTCATAGCAGAGTACTTATAGATCATTAATTTCTCATTTATGGTTCTTACACATTACATTAAGGATTCGTTTGTTGCAGTTAAGGATTCAAGAGATCCTGTGTCTACAGTGTTAAGTGCACAGGGTTTCTATAGAGAGCAGGGACTCTCCACTTAGCTCTGAGCTCCTTTCAAGCAAGGACTGGGTTTCAACTGACTTCTTAGCTGCAGCACCCAGCCCAGTGCCCAGCACAGCGTGGCTACTTAGAGCAATGAATGAAATAAATGAAGAGCAGAGGAACTGAACGTCCAGCCCCATTTTCTCATTTCCTTTGCTGATTTCCAGTGCTCTTTCCTTCCCATCACAAACTCAAGGATCTGAAGTTGCAGGAACCCAGAGTGGCACAGCAGCACGACCAAGATCCGTGTCACCTGCCAAGGGGTGGACCGTGTGTGGCAGGTTGGCTGAGCACGTGGGCTCTGGACCACCCTGCTTGACCGGGTTCACATTCTGACTCCCCCATACTAGTCACGGGACTCAGGCAAGTTACGAGCCTCTCCCATTAGCAGGAGGGGTTGCCACAGGCAAGCAAGACTCAGGGATAGGAGCCCCGGCCACTTGGGTGGAGGCCTCTTGGGCTCCACCAAGGGGCCAGGCAGACGGGGTGTTTGCCATCGGTGCCCTAATGCCTCCCCTCCATCCGACTCCCCTTGCGGCCAGCTTTGTACTCTTGCCTGGCCAAACGCATAAAGCCTTGTTAATAATGAATAGGCCCCCGTCTGCCTTACTTAACACTGAGCTCCAAGCAGATGCACAGTCCTTTATAAATGATCCGGTCCAGCTGATTTGGCCCCACGGGGCACATTCCTGCAGCCAGCCTCTTGTTCCCCGTAATGGAATCATAATGTTAATGTGATTTCAATTAGGGCTCCGTTACAGAACACAGGTGCTAGAGTGAGCCTGCGGGCCGGGAGGCCTCCCCAGGGACTCATTTTCCTGGGAAAGGTACGTGTGTTTCCAAGGCCTCCGCCAAACTCAGGAAAAAGCCAGTCACCAAGACTGAAGGGAAGCTGTGAAAACAGCGAGAAGAGATAGCCAAGACCCCTGTTCCCTGCTCTTGGGGGGCTCTGGACCTGTGTTTCTTATTTGAACTCGACTAGTGTGTAGGCCCCCTTTAGAGAAGAAAACGTGTTGGGGACCCCTGAGGCCCACAGGCCCTCAGGCCCCTATTTGAGAAATTCAGGCCCAAGATCTAAATATTACTCTAAGAGAAGGTCTTTCCATTGTAAATTATCACTGCAAAAGAGAGACCATCTTGATAAATGGCAAAGGCATTTTTTTCTTACTAAAAATAGCTCATAGGTAAGGAGGGTTTACTACATGCCAGACATAATCCCTGAGTATTTTATGTGTATGAACTCATTTTTTAGATTTTATCATCAAAACGAAAGCATGCACACATTTTTTGGAAATTTTTCATGGGACGCAAGGATCCCCAAGAATACATTGTCAGCCCCCCGTTGGAGAAACCCTGATCTGGAACAGCCAGTCTAGATGGTACCCTGAAGCACACTGGGCCAATCCTTGTCCTCCGGATGAGGAAGCAGAGAGGGGAAGGGACTTGCCCAAGCTCTCCCAGCAAGTCAGGGGCCAAAAGAAGACAGAAGCCTGGGTGTCCTATCTCCCAGCCCCAGTGCCTTCCATCGAGCTCATTGTGGAGAAAGTACATAGGAAAGTAACAAACAAACAAAACAAACAAACAAACAAAAAAACCCCACCCAATTCCAGAAATCTCTATTGTTAAGATTCTAGATACGCTTCGAGTCTTTTTCCTATAAACATATATGCACTTTATAGCATAAAATGAGGTACTATGAACAGATTATTTTGTAACCTGGTGTCTTTCCCTGCCTAAATATATCAGGTCTGCTGGGCAGCCCTGGGACATTTATTTCTCAGACGGTATCATGAAGGACTCCAGAGGTTCAGGGTGGCCTTTCTTGAAAGCCTCCACTTGCCCAGGTTCTCCCATGGCTCCTCTACTCCAAACACTGAAAGCCATTCGCGTTTCTCTTACTGGGTTGTCTCGATGCCTCTCCATGCCCTTGTACTTGCTGTGCAAGTCCCTCGACTTGGGAAGGTATTTCCTGCCTAGCAAAATCCCATTCGACCCAAATACTACCCCTACGGTGAAGCCTTCCCTGACCTTCCCTGGTCTCCTCTTCCTGTCCCTGCCCCTCTTACACTGCTTCTGCAAGGACTTTCTTTTTTTTTTTCTTTTNTGACACAGAGAGAGAGATTACAAGTAGGCAGAGAGGCAGGCAGAGAGAGAGGAGAGAGGAGGAAGCAGGCTCCCTGCTGAGCAGAGAGCCCGATGTGGGCCTCGATCCCAGGACCCTGGGATCATGACCTGAGCCGAAGGCAGCGGCTTTAACCCACTGAGCCACCCAGGCGCCCAAGGACTTTCTTTTTAATGCTGTTGGAGCACCTATTACTTTGTCTTTCTACTGTACGGAGTGTCTGCGAATATAGACAATGTTGTGAAGGACATCTTCAGTCTGTTAGATAGCTAGCTAGCTAGCTAGAGAGATAGATAGAGAGATAGAAAATATTGTCTACACTTCTAGACTTTATGGACACCCTGTGTGATTTCACTGATCAGTCTTTACTCTATGGTGAGCACCAGAAGCTAGAGAATGGTTATCTTCTTCCTATTTGTATCCCCAGAGGGAGGTGTACTCAGGTGATTATTTATCTCAGTTTCCTCAACTGCATCATGGAACCCACTGGATAGAGGTAGATTAAATGACATAATACAAATAAAGCATTTAGCACAGCACCTTTCGTAGTCATACAGCTTTCAATAAACAGTGGCCATCATTGTTCATAGCGGTATTGTTGTTAAGCCTATGTTTTTTTGAACAAGGGATGGACAGAGTGAAGAAGGGATGACTGGAATGAATAGATGATGGATGGATGTATAATGAGTGAAAGGATAAAAAGATGGAGGATAGTGGATGATGTATAGAGGATGGACAGATGGTCTTAGATTGGAGAGATGGATGGATGGATGGATGGATGGATGGATGGATGGAAGGAAGGATGGATGAATGGATGAATGGACGAACAGATGGATAAGTAAAGATGGAAGTAAGGAAGCAAGAAAAATAGCAGGAATATCCAAAGTTCTTAGTGACTGGAGGTAAGATTCATATTCTACCTGTCCCCCAAGCCTTTCACTATAGCCCAAGTGTCAACTAGGTTCTATAACTTAGCCTCCCACTGGCTGCCTCTAGACCAACTTAGGGTTATGTCTCTGAAATAAGTAGAGATTTCTTTGGAGCATCTGAAGAACCAAATGCCTGATCAGAAAACTCGCTTTGGCCTGAAAGGCTCCCCCAGAGCCACAGAAGTCCCTCAGTTCACTGACCATAAGTTTCCTCCTTGGGGAAGAGAAGCCCTGAGCCCCTTTTCCACTGACAAGGAAGAGTGAATGATCATGGTGACCTGAAGGTCTCGGAAACAACTTGCAGCACCTAACACTGCCCAGCACAGACACACTCCAAGTGAGGCAGAGAAGGAGGGGGACAGGTAGAAGTTGCATATTGCCACTCTGGAGCTCCACAGCCTAGAGGTCTTTGCTGAGAGTCTTGGAACACCGAGCATGGAAACTAGGTGGTGGCGGGGGGCTGGGTGCCCAGAAAGGAAATGAAGGATTTAGTAAGAGTGTGTTGGAGAGCACACACCCGATCACTCCCCAGATTACCTAGCCTACTCTTCAACAACATCCTTCAACAAACAGCTGCCCTGTTCCAAGGTGAATGGCGATCACAAAGGAATCATCATGGGACTTAAAAAAAAGGAAATGGAGGTGAGGAACATAAGCAAAAGGCAAAAGAGCTTACATCATAAGAGGAATTACTATAAAAAACAAAAACAACAGCCAAGGGAGAGTTCAAGATCATAGGTCTCGGTGCACTCCAAGAGATCCCAGGCAGGCTGAGCTCTCTGAGCTAAGAGATATCCAGAGTTCTTTAGAGAGGTTTAGAGATGTATGGCAAGGCCATGGACAGAAAGAGACTGAATTGGCAGCACTCAGGGAATAACTGGAAGCAACAAGTAAAGCTGTTCAGAAATTAAAAAGCCTATATAAAAAAACCCAACAGAATAAACAGACAAAGAACAGAGAGTGGCACATAGCTAACACCTGCAGAAAACCACACAAAAATAAATGGAAAGGAACAAATAAACATATGAAAATAGTATACTATTTTCCTAGGGCCGCTGTAATGAAGTAGCTTAAACTGGATGTCTTAAAGCAACAGAAATGTATTCTCCTGAAGTTCTGGAAACCAGAAGCCCGAAATCCAGGTGTTAGTAGTATTGACTCCTCCTGAGGGTTCAGAGAGGGAATCTGTTCCGTGGCTCTCTCCTGGCTACTGGTGATGACTTGTCAACCCTCCAACCTGCCACCATTGTCATATGTGTTCTTCTCTGTGTCCCCTCTCCTTAAAAAAGCCATATTGGATGAAGGGCCCACTCTAGTTCAGTATGGCCTTATCTTAACTAATCACATCTGCAATGATTTTATTTTCCAATAAGGTCACATTCTGAGGTACCAGGTGTGAGGATGTCAACACATCTTTTTGAGGAAACCCAATTCAGCCCATACCAAGTAGTTATAGGAAAAACTAAACCAGAGAGATACAATATTTGCACAGTGTTTCTGAAAAATGGAATGGAAGAAAGATGAAAAATATTCAGACATAGGTCTTTACTGCAATAAAGATCTGATTGTGGAGACACAAAATAGATTCAGGACCATCAGGATAAAGCAAGCATGATATTCTAATGAAGTTCCCAAACTTCAAGGTCACAGAGAGAATTATACAGGCATCCAGGCAAAACTCCATCTTGAGTCACACAATGGGAGAAATCAGGTTGGCTCTAGACCTCTGAGACATACACCATGCCAGGGTCAGTGGGCAATGTCTACAAGGTCCTGAAGGACAGAAATTGGGAATTTATACCCAGATACGTTTCCTTCCAATAGGAAGGCCATGGACAGAAATTCCCAAGCAACCAAGAGCTTTGAGAATGAGCACCTCTTCCTCCTTGAGACAGACAATTGGGCAATGAAATCTAGCTGGCAAAGGATTTCTTTTTCTTTCTCTTTCTTTGTTAAAGATTCTTTCTTTATTTATTTTAGAGAAGGGGGAGGGGCAGGGGAAGAGGGAGAGAATCCCAGACTCCCTGCTGAGCCTAGAGGCTGACGTGGGGCTCAGTCCCAGAACCCTGAGATCATGACTTGAGCCAAAATCAAGAGTGAACGATCAACCAACTGAGCCACCCAGGCCTCCCAGCAAAGGATTTCTTAAAATAAATAGCTCAGAATGGAGAAGGCAGGGTAAACATATTGCTGATAAGCACTGAATCCGTTTAAATATAGAAATAACAATCTTTGTGAATCTGGAGTATTGAGCACAGTGTAAATGCTATAAACATCAACAATAAAATAAGTAATATTCACGTGACTAACAAAAATTGGGATATGGAGGACAAAAAGTGGGAAAAGGTGTGAATGTGTTGATTTACTCAGTTTTCACAGCAAGAATCAATAGATACTTGGAATAAAGTGGGGAAAATGGCATTTTAGAAATACCGTAATTACTCAAATCTCATAATTATTATTTTACACAATCATGTTTCTTAACTTTAAATGGCCTGATAAAAACTAATATCGCCGGTAATGGAAAAGAATTTTATCTGAAATTCAGCACTTTCTTCTGTTTCAATTTCTGATGTATTTTTAAACTTTTTATTTTGATAATTTCAGGTTTAGAGAAAAATAGCGAAGTGTTTTCCATAGACCCTTCCCCAGCTTTCCTTGATGCTCACATCTTCCATAACCATTCCATATTTGTCCAAGCTAAGACACTGATGTTGGTACGATACTATTAAAGTGCAGACTTCATTTGGACTTCACCGAATGTCCTACTGATCTCCTTTTTCTGCTCCAGGATCTAATCCAGCAAAGCACAGTACGTTAGCTCTCATGCCTCCTTAATCTCCTTCAATATATGACTGTTTCTCAGTCCCTTCTTGTTTTTTGTGACCTTGACTCTTTTGTATTTAGTAAACTGTCCTCCAATTTGAGATATTTAGTAAACTCAGGTTTTTAGTAAACTGTCCTCCAATTTGAGTTTGTCTAATATTTTCTTATGATCAGACTGATACTGTAGATTTGGGGGAAGAATACTAAAAAGTTCAAGTGCCCTTCTCATGTCATATTGGTACATATGTGATAACAGCATGACTTGTTACCAGTGACATTAACCTTGATCACTTCGTTAAAGTGGGGTCTGCCAGGTTTCTGTGTGAAGAGAAACTATTTTTCCCCTTCCATGCACTATTTTGACAGAAGTGGGTCACTAAGTCCTGCCCTTATTCAAGGGGAGAGGAATTAACGTCCATCTTCTAGAGGGAAGGGCATGAAAGAATTTGTGGAAGCATACCAAAACCACCACAGTGATTAATAAATATTTTTAGAGAGATACTTTGGAGATTTTCATCTGCAGTAATTACTACTCTTGTGCTCAAATGATAGTTTCCAATTGCCCTCATTCATCCCACATTTATTATTTGGCATTCTGTGTAAGGAAGATTTGTCCCTTATCCTGCATTTATTTATCTAGTCAATCATTTGTTTATGTCAGTATGGACTCATGAATATTCATTTTATTCTTTGGGTTATCACCAATACTATCATTGTCTATTTGTTGCCCAAATTATTCCAGGCTTAGCTATTGGCAGATTAATCTGGGTGGCTCCAGGGTCCTTTTTCTTTTATTCCTTTTACTGAGAGACTTAATATTTTAGAAAGCTATGGTCTTACACAAAAACTGAGTGGAGAGTACAGAGAGTTCCCACTTACCCCTCCCTAGCCCACCTCCATTTCTTCTATTATTAATACCTTGCATTAGTGTGGGATATTTGTTACAACCAATGAGTCAATACACATTATTATTATTAACTAAAGTCCATAGTTTGCATTAGGGTTCATTCTTGGTAATGTACATTCTATGGGTTTCAACAAATGTGTAATGACAAGTAGCCACAATTATAGTTCAGTGCAGAATAGTTCCACTGTCTTAAAAATCCCTTGTCCTCCACCTAGTCATCCCTCCCTCCCCCAGACCCAGGCAACCCCTGATCTCTTTATTGTCTCCATGCTTTTGCCTTTTCCAGAAAAACATATAGCAGGAATCCTATAGGGCATAGGCTTTCAGACTGGCTTCTCTTCCTTAGCAATATGCGTTTAAGGTTCCTGTATGTCTCCTTGTAGCTAGATAGTTTATCTCTTTACTACTGAATAATATCCCGCTGTTGGATGTTCCTCAGTTTCCTCATCTATCCACCTACCTGTTCACCTATTGGAACATCTAGGTTGCTTCCAAGTTTTGCAAATTATAAATGAAACTGCTCTAAACATTCATGTGCAGGTTTTTATGTGGACAAATTTTTCAAGTAAATTGGATAATACCTAAGAACACAATCACTGGATCATATGGTAAGATTATATTTAGCTTTGTAAGAAACCACTGTCTTCCAAAATGGTGGCAATTTTCGAATTCCCACTAACAATGCATGAGAGTTTCCAATGCTCCACATTCTCACCAGCATCTCATGTGGACCACCTTTTAGATTTTAGCCATTCTAATAGATGTGTCATGGTACTTATCATTCTAATTTTCAATTCCCTAATGACTTACGACATTGAGCATCTTGTGTCCTTTGGACATGCTTCCTTTTTTTGTTGAGTTTTGTTTCATTTTTGTGAGGACTTTCTTCCTTTTTGGTATTATATGATGCTTTAGGCTCATCTTATATTATCTATTTTGGCGTTAGAATCCGCCAAGTCTCTGGAGGTCCCCCGGTTCCTTGTATTGGAGAATGGTATTTAGAGATCAAGATCTGAGGGCTAGGTGTGTTTGTTGCTATTGGGGTGTCACTGCTTCTGGATCTTTTCAGTAGACAGACCTGGGAAGTATATGTTTACACACATAACCATATTTATTTCTGTATCTATCTGTGTGGCTATATAATGCATATATAAATAATATACATGAGTTACAGGTGTCTAATACACACAATAAATGTGTTCATACTGACATCTTGAGTGTAATCCAAGATTATAGCATTCATTCTAGGCTCCCTGCCTTACTTCTTTGTGACTTCTTCCTCTGGCAGTGAAAAATCTAGAATATACATAGGTTCATATGTATATTCATAATCTAGAATATACATACTTATTTGTTCAGCCCTAGTATGCGTGTAAAATCATTTCAGAATTGTTCACCTGGACTGCCTGAAGGACAAATGAATGAAAACAGAGTGTCTGTGTACAGTGTTTCCTCTTTAGTGTTATGGTATCCAGTCAAAATATTGTTTTTTTTTAATTAGGTCATCTCTTTTCCCCCCCACTGGATTCATTTTTATACTGCTAAGATCAAGTAAAATTAAATTCAGCATTTTTTTTTACCTAGAAATAGGACTTTGTTATCCCGTATTATTACAGTATACTTCTCTATCTTTCTACTATCTATCCATCCTTCTATCCCTCTATATGCAAAAAGGCATGTTTGGAATTGTAGTATTCAAATGTTAATAACAGTTGCTTCTGGGTGATGGGATTTGGGGTGATTGTTTTTTATAGTGTTTGGGTCCATATTCTGTAATTAATTTTTGTATAAGCATATATATTATTTTTACAGTAAATGAAAAAATCTTCTCTAAAATCAGAGAGAAAATGGTCAACAGATGGAACACTGCTAGGGGGTAAAACTCCTATTGGACTTAGTAGCTAGAATATCATTTTGGGGGACACCTGGGTGGCTCAGCAGTTAAACATCTGTCCTTGCTGGGATCATGATCCCGGGGTCCTGGGATCAAGCCCCGCATGGGGCTACTTGCTCAGCAGGGAGTCTGCTTCTCTCTCTCCCTCTACTGCTCCCCCAGCTTGTGCTCTCTCTATCTCTGTCAAGTAAATAAATAAAATCTTAAAAAAACAGAATATCATTTTTGAGTTAACTTTTATTTAGAAGTAATCTCAAATTTACCCAAAAAGTTTGCCAACATAAAAACAATGCAAAGAACACTCATATGCCCTTTACCCAAATCCACTTATTGTAAGCATTTCACCCCCATTTGCTTTATCGTCCTCCTCCTCCCCACACACACACACACAATGTTTTCCAAGTTCTCAGCTGAGAGCAACACTGGCTTACCAGTCATGAGAGTGAGTCCCCCGTAAGTGGATCCCTCAATCTTCGGTTGACCTGCCCAAGCACCTGGATGGAACAAAAGTGAGCCTAGCCCCAAATTACAGATCTGTGAGTTAAATATTCGTTTACACCAATGAGTCTTGGACATTTTGTTACACAGCAGCAGGAAATGGAATAGGTATTGTGGGACTAGGGAGCTCCCAAGGTACACGAAGGTATGATGAGATTATGAGGGCCCGCTGAGGCTCCTGCATTTCCAGTGAGATCAGTCCACCCTAAGAGGTGATTTTCTCCTGCTGTCCTGGGGCAGGTAAGGAGACAGCTGAGAATTAACTCATCTAAGCCTGGAATTTTGTAGGTGAATACAAAAGATAAATTGAAGAGGGGGAATTGACGAGAGTGTCTTTGGCAAGGTGGGTCATGGTAGTCTCTAAGTTGGATCTAGAAGGAAAGGGAGGTAGAAGGGGTTACTGGAAAGGAAGTAAATAGAGGGGTTTGATGGTTAATTTTATGTGTCAGTTTGACTGACAACAGGTGGTCCAGATCTTTGGCAAACCTGATTTCTGGGTGAACTATAAGGGCATTTCTGGATAGAATTAGCATTTGAATCAGTACAGTCTTCAAAGCAGTGGGCTCTCCAATGTAGTGGGCATCACCCAATGTAGTGAAGGCCCGAATAGAACAAAAAAATGGAGGAAGAACAAATTTGGGCCTTCCAGCCAGATTGCTTGAGTTGGAATGTCATCTCCAACCTTCAGGGCCCCTGGTTCTCAGGACTTCAGACCTGAAGGTAATTCAGACTGAATTACCACTGCCCTTCTTGGATCTCCAGCTAGTACATGACAGATTATGGGACTTTCAGCCTCCAAAATTGTATGAGCCAATTGCTTATAATAAATCTCTCCATATATATATATATATATATATATATATATATATATATACATATATATATATAATATGCTCTGTGTGTGTATATATATATATATATGTCATCTCTCTATATATATATGCCATATGTCATACATATATAGGTATGTGTGTGCATGTGTATGAAATCAATCTCCTATTGGTTTTGTTTCTCCAGAGAACCCTGACTAATTCAAGACCTAGTGACATTGACAGATGGTCGTAATGGGACTAGTTCATCAGGCAGTATGGAAACAGGAACCCGGGCTCTCCAGGGAGAGCATGTATGAAGAACTGTGGCCACACCGGGCAAAGCAGTTTTGGGTTTGATGTGACTCTCTCCTACCCGCAACTGCTCATGGTCTTTCTTTCTTTCTTTCTTTCTTTCTTTCTTTCTTTCTTTCTTTCTTTCTTTCTTTCTTTCTTTCTTTCTTTTAAAGATTTTATTTATTTATTTGACAGAGAGAAACACAACGAGAGAGGGAACACAAGCAGGGGGAGTGAGAAAGGGAGAAGCAGGCTTCCAGCAGAGCAGGGAGCCCGATGTGGGGCTCAATCCCAGGATTCTGGGATCATGACCTGAGCCGAAGGCGAAGGCGACTGAGCCACCCAGGCGCCCCACCCATGGTCTTTTAAATTCAAGCCTTCCCTGACCTTTCAATTCCCTTCTCAGTGCTCCTCAGGGCTCTGCCTCCCCTCTGTCCAAAACCCTGCTCACACTGGAGTCCCTCTGTCTCCGCCCCCACCCCTCCTCCAGCCCCACATCTGACTCCCTGAGGACTGGTTCCGTGCTTTGTCACCCCTGGAATTGCCAGCACCTAGTCCAACACATCCTGAGCCCCAGGAAGCCTTTGGTAAATGAACCTATGTGTGAACACAAGGACAGTGGACCAGAGTCTAAAAGGACTGTCATGGTGCTGGGAGTCCAACACCCCTTCTGCCTTGTTCTTTCCATCCCACTTTCCAGAAGGTAAAAGAAGAAGCCAGAGAGGTTAGAAGGCCTGCATGAATCACACAGCAGAGCAGCCCTGGCAACCGAAGCAGCAAAAGCAAGGTCAAAGGTTGGGGTGGGGGGAGTTGAGGACGGCTGGAAGGAAGCCCAAGAGTCTCTGCTCCGCGGAGGGTCAGCACCTCGCTGGACTGGGGCAGACTCCCCTGTGCGCCCATCTTCCCCTGCCACAAAGGCCAGGCGTGGCTGCCCTGGAGCATATATTTGGCAGCCTGTGAACTTCGTCCTTGCGCAGCTGGGGTGGGGGGCAGGGGTAGGGGGCTGGCTGTCACCTCATTTCCGAAGCAGCTCCAGGCTGCTGGGGAAGCAGCTGGGCTGCCCAGCTGTATTTCCCCCTCCCACCCCCCCCCACCCCCAGCAAGTCAGAGGAAAAAGACAATTAAAAAGAAAACCCAAGGGTGGGAAGGCAGTTTCCAAGCCCAGGTTGGGGCTGCCCATCAGAGGGAGGCACCCTGAGGAAATCCCATTAAGTGGATGTTTATTTTAATGGTAGGTGAAGGGAGAGGAGCTGAGACCCATCCTGGGGGTGGCGGGGAGGAGAGACAAGAGAGGGGAGAAGATGCAGGGTCTGTGCCCGCAGTTTGGCCTTTGTGAGGCTGCCCTTGAGGGAGTAAGTGGCCAAGGTGCTGTGCGGGAAGCCAGCAGTGAGTCCTGAGGTGGCTGGTGCAGGGGCTGCCTTTTTGGGGAAGGGAGGCAGTTCTACCTTTGATCCTTCACCCACCTCCAACAACAACTCAGCTCGAGTCCCTGTGACACTGTCTGCTAGGGTTAGGGCAAACAATGATCAATCAGCCCCTGCCCATTCCCTCAAGCAATCGGGCCCCCCCACCTCAGCTGGGCAGGCTGTGGTAGGGGGCCCGCGGCAAGTGCTGGGACAGCAGGATCACAGAGATCATGGGACCACAAGTGTGGGCCCAGGGCCACAGGGCAGACAGCCTTCCCACGGCTGTCCCAGGCTTTGGGACCCAACATCTCGGAGAAAGGGTGCCCTGGGGCCTGTCCTCATCTCCAGGCAATGGTCTAGAGGGCGGCCACTTTCTGAGCATCTGGAAACCGAGCTGGACACTGGGAGCCCTTCCCCAGGCTTCTCTGCCCAGGTGGGCCCCTGTCATCCTTGGTGGTGAGGACCTTCGCACCGACTGGTCAGACCCTAACATTCTTCAGGGCCAGCTCGCTTCTGTGCTCCCACTCACTCGCTCCCGCGGTCCATGATGCCTTAGCAAGACACTGAAGGGTATTTGAGCAGAAAGCTGAAATGCTTCATTCATTCCCTTATTCATTCACTCACTCATTCAGTCATTCCACAACCTTTCACGGAGCATCTCTTCCATGTTGGGCCCTGTTCGGGGTGCTGGAGATTCATACTGAAGACAATTAGAAATCCCCACCTTCTCGTGGACAGAGATGATAAAGAAGTGGGTAAAATATCTAGAATGTCAAATGTGGACACGTGCCATGGAGAGACATCAAGGCCAGGGCATAGGTGGGGGAGGGGTGATCATTGCAGTATTCTAGTAGCCTCCAATAGTCCTCTGCGGTCGGTCGGAGTCGGAGAGGTGTGTGTGCACCAGGCCCAGAACTAAGCTTTCTCTCACTCCATCCTCGCCGCTGGCCTAGGAGCCTCTGCTTTGTGAGTGACAACACAGAGGCCGCCTAGAGAGGGTACCACACCTGCCAGCGATGACGAGCCAGTTGGAGGGGGCCTCCCTCTGGTTCCCCCCACCCTCAAGGAGTCTGCCGCAAGGGGGGAGACAAATGAGGAGGCGGGCCTCCCCCAGCCATCTGGTGATGCCCAGCCTGGGGGCCCCCAGCCCCGGGCTTCTGCTTTGGTTCTGTCCCAGGAAGCTTTCACTGCTCAGAAGTCCTGCTAAGCGTGTGGTCCTTGTCTGGGGAAGGCCCCCGCACTGACCATGTCCCAGGCCCACTTAGGAGTCCAACCTGCCTCTGTCCAGTAGCTAGGAGAGCAGTGCGCTCAGGAGAAAGAATGCTGGGTAGGAGTCAGGCGTCGAGGGTTCCAGCCCGGCCCCCTACTCCCAGCCTCACCCGCTTTGTCATTTCAAGGCCCCGTCACCTCTCTTGGTCTCTCTCCTAGTCTGTGGAAGGAAGGAGTTTGACCCAGAGAATCCTGCACCACACTGAGTCTATGGCTCGGTTTCCCCATCTGGACAAGACACTTTACATGGACTGTACCCCTGGGACCAGATAGGATAGCCTTTCCCTTGAATGCAGATTCAGGGGGTGCCTGCGATGGTGGAGGGGAAACTGGGCAGTGGGGGGGGTGGGAGACTGACTTTTCGCTGACATCCTTCCAAATTATCCACACTTCTGTATCTCCCTGTACTACCAATTAAAGAACTAAATAAAAAAATTTTTTTAACTTAAGCCTTTCCATTTTGTCCCCTCTTCCATGGACTGCGAGCCTGCTTAGGTTAGTAAAGGCTCACGACTAACCCTGGAGTCTGCCTTGCTGCTGACGCCGGCTTAGGGTCAGGCACGTAGCAGAAATTTCCACCCACACCCTCTGCATTTGCTCCCGGGAGTGTGATTTGCCGGCCTCTCCACCCTACACCTGCAGGAGTCAAGCCTGTTGGAGCACAGAGGCCCCGCTGATCCATCTCAGAGACCACCCCCCACACAGACACACGTGTTCACACACACAGGGACACACACACACACGCAGACTTGCACACGCATACACACAAACACACAGACACACGCTCCCACCCCGCCCTCTGGGGCCTTTACACATCCCTTAGTCAGTGATTAAGACATATTTACTAAATAATAAATGAGAGCAAACTCTCAGATCCAGGAAGCCAGAGCCCCGCCTGTCTGCAGCCTCCCTCGCCCCCCAACCCGCCTGCAGTCTGCCGGAGGGAGAGACCGCACGGAGTGGGGGTGCTCCCGCTGCCTCTAAGGGGCCCCCGCCCTCCGTCTGGCGGGCCTGTGAGCACTCTGGTTCCACCCCAGCCAGTCCACACGTCCTGAGGCCAGCAAGCTTGCAGTCCTGTCCTCTGCGGTCTGGCCCACCCAAGCCAGCTGGGCTGCTCCCTGGCTCAACTTGAACTTGGCTCTTTCCAGATGCAGCCTTCCCGGTTCACCCGGAATGGCCGTCAGACCACACTTGCATCGTCTGGAGTTATCAGGGGTACCTCTTGGGAGTCTGGTCAAGGCGCCTCCCCTCCCTTGAGCAGCATTGGGAGGGCGGTGGACAGAACATCAAATGTTGGGGCTCAGATGGCTTATCAAAGGCGAGACCCAGTGTTGGCCCAGCGTGCCCCCTTGCACCCGAACCCCAAGGCCACTGCTGCCTCCTGGGGCACAGGTGGAAGTTTCAAGATGGAAGTTGTAGGCATCAAGGTTCCAAATCAGAGCCCGGGTGGGGAGAGAGTCCATCTAAGAACTCCACCCAGCTCTGGAAGGTCCTTTAGGAATTATCTGGTTTAGGGGCTCACAGTTTGGGGTTTTGTGCACCCCCAGTAATATATTACAATAAAGGGGGGACTGTCTGATAAGATTGACATTACTAGCCCTTATTTCATCGAAGAAATGGCAGTCTTTAATGCCAACAATGTGAGGGGAAGGTGGGCGTGATTGCAAGATAATGGACAGTTCTTTACATGGAAACCATGAGCCTGTAGAAAACTCAACATACAATGCTTGTTTTCCTTCCTTAGCGATAAGGACCTCACTGCTGACTAGCTCCAGGAGGCAAGATGGTGTTTGGAATGATGTAGAAACTGTGTGCAAACTGAGGCCCAGAAAGGAGTAACGAGTTCGAGATCCCATGGGAAGCAGGTGGCAGAGCGGAACCCAAGGCTGGGGCTCTTTCCTCAATGCCGACTCCTTAAAGCGGGGTGGGCTCCGAGGGCCTGGGGGCGTGGGGGCCTGGTCCCTGCTGGAGGCCCGGAGGGGCGACGCCTAGAGCCCCGGAGGATGGGGAGCCTGAGGGCCCACCTCTTCTCAGCTTCCTGCCGTCTGCCGGCCCCGCTCCAGAGCCAGGCTCCAGGCTGTGGCGTCAAACCCTTGCGTCCTGCCCAACTGCCAACTGTTCCCTCTGGAATGCTCTGGGCCCTCGGCTGCCAGCTTTCCCGGCATGACGTTTGTCTCGTGCCAGGAGGGACAGGGCCACATGTCCCCCATATGCCACCGGAGTGGGACATTCACACTGAACAGCTGAGCTGGCCTCCCCTTCTTCCCTCAGCAGACTCCCCGCCTCTCTCCTCTTTGTCTTCCTCAGGGCACCTCCCGCTCCTGACCAGAAAGGAGGTAGAAGGGAATGTTTTAGCATTTGCGGGCCCTCCCCACTTTCCCAAGCAGGCCCACGTGCAGTGGTTTCAGCTAAGCAAACGCGCATGCTCCAAAATCAAAACAGAAATCAAACAGGCACGTGTCCTTTGCCAGTACCTGCGGGGGCAGGTGAAGGTGAGCTCCTCAGAGGATGACCAGACATCCGCCTCTCCGTCCTTTTCTCCACCCCGTCACCCCATCGTCCATCCATCTCTCCATTCCTCTCTCCCTTCCTCCCTCCCTTTATCCGCCCTTCCCTGTACTCACCTCTCCCTCTCTCTTTCCACCTCTGTTCTCTTCCCCAATCTATCATTTCATTGCTCCACCCCCTCCCTATCTTTCCATCTCTCCATCCATCCATTTCTCCCTTCCTCCATCCTTCTCTTCCTAGTCCTTCTACTCATTCTTCCAACCCTTCATCCCTTCATCCAGCCAATCAGGCATCTTTCCTTCTCTCCCTCTGCTCGTCCATCCCACCGTCAATCCATCTATGCATCCATTCCCCCTTCCACCCATCCAACCAACTATCCATCTTCCCATCTAACCACCCGCCCCTCCATCCACCGAATCAACTACCCACCCACCCCTCCATCCGTCTCCCCATCCCCCTTTCCACGCCTCTCTCAATCTGTGTAACCCTTTTTCCACCATCCACTTTCCACCCTTCCATCCCTTCATCCATCCATCCATCCATCCATCCTTTTATCCCTTCCTCCCTCCTTCATGCCTCCCTTCTTCTGCCCACCCCTCCACCCCTTTACCCTTCCTCTAGACAACCAGCCCTCTCTATCGCCCCTCCACCTGCCTCCATCTCCCTCTACCCTTTCTCTCATCCATCCGCCTCTCCATCCCTCTCTCTACTTACTGAGACCTCTCCACGAACCAGGCACTACCACCGTATCCTGTGAGGGGACCAGCATGCTGTGTACTGTGCAATCTCAAAAAGCATTTGTTGCCTGGGCCTAATGGTGCCCCTGCCTTCCAGAGCTTACCCCCCAGTGGGAGCGAAGTCCACAGCTAACGCCAATTCTGCTGAGTCAGCAGTTAAGACTCGTCTGTGCTTGGGGAGCAGGTGGACAGAAGAGAAGCTTTGGAAGGACCAGCTTTCAGGAGTCCTGACAGTGAGCCGGGAACCTTCTTACCCACTCTTTCTGTTTCCTTTTAGCCGTCCTGGAAGGAACAGAGGATTTATCCCCATTTTGTCAACTGAGGAGCTGGGCCCAGAGGCCCTGGCACAGGAAGGAAATCTGAGTATACCTCTGTCCTACCATCAATTCCACTGTGAGGATCAAATGTGTGGTGCCTTTTCTGGTTTCACTGTAAATCCTTCCTCCAGTGAATCCTGCCAGCCTCCGGGCTTGTATCCTCTGGCACAAAAGAGAGGAAACAAGGCTGGCAGGACACGGAGGCAGTTCCTCTTCCTTCGGAGCCTCCCACCACCTTGACCCAGGCAGGGGGAGGCAGGCAAAGCCAGCAAATCCACCTGTCCCACCCCCGCCCCTATTCCCAGCCCTAAGCCACCCGCTCCCCACACTCCGGGGGCTGCCTGCAGTTACTGGGCTGGAAAGCCCTGGAGAAATAGTGGCAGGGATGCCATCCGCCAGGAGGCGGGAAAGCCCAGCTCTCTGGCCCCGCCAGGCCTAGCCAGGGGTTTCCAGCTCCCCCATGAGGCTGCAGGAAGCAGTCAGCAAATGGGCAGTGAGAGTTCCATGCCTCATCTGACCTTCATAACTGTGTGGGTCAGAGTCACTCCCTCCCCCACCCCCTTACCGATGGGAAAACTGAGGCCCCGCAAGATCACATAGCTGGGGAGTTGTGTGGTTGAGACCGGAGCTCAACCGCATGTTCCTCCAGAGCCTCCGACCCAGCGCGGGCGGGCAGGGGCAAGTTGCTTCGTCCATCTCGGTCTTTCTGCGTGATCTGGTTGTTCCAGGCCACTTCTGATGAAAGCTATCTGCCCGGGAGGTCTGGGGGACTCTGCTGGACCACGTCTGAGATTTCCTGGAGTCCCACGTCATTTGAGGACCCTCGCTGGAAGCGGCCCTGGTCGCTGCAGGGGTTTCTCTGAGAACATGGTTTTTGGGTGGGCCACATGGAACTTCACGAGCTCAGTGCCTCCCAGGCCTTGTCACATGGGAGAGAGCTCAGGGCCACGGTCCCTGGCAGGCGGCGGCAGAGTGACCACCCATGGAGATGCCGGGTAACTCTCATCCATCTGTGAAGGATGAGCAAGACGATGCTGGTGGTACTCGTAACTGTGCTAGGTTTCCGGAGATACTAATTTCGGAGCCTTGGCTTCTGAAAGGCCATTTTTGCAACCATATAAGGGATTCCTGGTGGTTTTCTGGGGAGGTGTGATCAGAGCTTGGAGCTGGGAAAGCCCTCTCTGGGGGCTCCCCCCAAGTCCCAGACCCAGTTGCCACTCTCCCAGGTCTGTCTCCGTGGAGAACTGGGAGATGGGAGGCCCGAAATCCCCCATGGCCCTTGCTGAGGACGTGTCCTTTGTACTTGATCCTTTGTAAGTTAGCCATGTCTTCGGATGGTTTTATGTGTAGGTGTGTTTGGTTTTGGCTGGGCCTCCAACCCAGCTCTCCATGGAGCGCAGAACCCCATCCTGCCTGTCCGCTCGTGAGCCCCCTATACCTCCACCTACCCTCTGTCGGAAGGCAGAATAGTTCCTCCGGCCATAAAGCTCCGTTCACTGACAGCCCAAAACCCCAGGTTGGAAGGGGCATCTGAGCCCGGAAGGGGGGGGAGGGGAGAGGGGAGCAGGGGCATGGCAGCCCCTGATCCAGCCCAGCTGTTCAAACATCCAGACCCCTTCCTTCTTCCTTCCAAAGTCCCTGGTCAGCGCTCAGCCCGGGATCGCAGCCGCCCTGGGTCCCTGCAGTAAACACCTCACAGAGATTTCCTCCAGCAGCCAGGAGGCTCCTCACTAACCCTCACAGGCCGGAAGTCACCAGCTCCACGGGAGCCACCAGGGCTGGGTGGAGCAGGGAACAGAGTGGATGACCCTGCTGAGCTCAGAGGCAAAGCACAGGAAAGAGCGTAGGAGTAGGTGAGAGGCCACGGTGCTGGCTGCCGCCCACACCAGCCCCTGGCTCTCTCCCCACACTCCCACCTCCAGCCATTGTCCACACCGGCCCCTCCTCTCTCTTCTCCATGGCTCTCGGTTCTGCCCACTCCAGGTTCTCCGATAAAGTGCTTCCAGATGGAAAGCCTCTCTCTCTCCAGCTGCTGGCCCCGTGGTGCCTTGTCTTCCATGGCCCTGATCATGTCCTGCCTTACAGGAGGGTGAGGGTCATGCCGCCTTCCTGTAGCTGTGGAGGCCAAGAGGTGAGCTGAGTCCTGCCGCGTGGTCCCCAGAGGACACCCGACCCAGTGGCTTGGGGAGGAGCAAGAAGAACTGATGTTTACTCACTTAGTAAGCTTGCGCTGGTTGGGACTTCACTTATCCCTTTAATCCCCGTGCAAACACGGCGGGGTGGGCACCCCCATCCACCTCTCATAGATGAAGCAACCGCTCTAAACACTACCCTCCCTACTTACATTTTCTAAGAGTCCCAGGACAGAGGAACCTCATGGATTTTTCTACGTTGCTTTCGTATCCAGCAGCCTTGCTACATTCTCTTCTTCATCCTAAATCAGTTGACCCTTGAACAACACAGGTTTGAACTGCGTGGGTCCACTTATATGTGGATTTTTCCCCCCAGTAATTACAGTCCAGGACTGCAAATGTGTTTTTTCTTCTTTATGATTTTTTAAGTAGTATTTCCTTTTCTCTAGCTTCCTTTATTATAAAAATACAGTATTTAAAGCATATTCCATACAATATGTGTTATTCGATTGTTCGTGTTCTCAGTAAGTCTTCCAGTCAAGAGTAGGGTATTAGCAGTTCAGTTTTGGGGGAAGTCAAAATTCTATACAGATTTTTGATTGCAAAGGGGGGCTCACACCCAGTTGGCTGTATTCTATCTATAAATTCTTTTCGGTCGTCCATGAAATGATCACAGCATTTGCAATCACCTCTTATTTTTTCTTTCCTCCCCATATTTATATCCTTTGTCTTTAAACATTTTTACTTTATCTTCTTTTCTGTCTCACTGTGCTGGCTGGGACCTCTAATGTAGCATTAACTAAAAGTGATATTAGCAAGCATCTTTATCTTACGGCCGATTTTAAAGCAAACCTTTTCAATCATGCTTCCTGCTTTATAATGTCTGTGATAGGGTTTCCATAGATACTACTTATTAGGCTAAAGAAACATGTCTTCTCTTCCTAGTGTCCTGAGAGTTTCTTCAAGAACGGACATTGAAAGTTATTGCACTCTGTTTCTGCATCCGTTGAGCCCACCATGCAGCATTTCTCCTTTGCCTTGTGGATTGCGCTAAACGACATTCATCTATCTTCCAAAGTCAAACCAACTTTGCATTCCTGGGATAGGTTGAACACGACCTGATGTGTTGCCATTTTTGTTCATTAGAAGATGTTGTTTGCCAGCATGTTATCTGGAGTTTCATCTCTATGTACATGAGTGAGGTAGTTTTTCTTTTTCATTGTGTTGTGTCTGGCTTGGGTATTAAGGTTTTCCTCGACTCGTAAAAATGAGCTGGGGATTATCTTCATTTTTCCAATCTCTGGAACATTTTGCACGAGACTGGAATTACCTGAAACTTGTCTGTTTTGTAGAACTTGCCCGTAAAGATGTCTGAGCCTGGTATTTTCAACAGTGGAGAACCTGAAACTTTGGATTTGGTTTCTTTTGGGGTTCAAGGGCTATTCATGTGAACTTTAGAGGCTGCCACTCTGCATCATATTTCTTCTGGTGCCAATTTTTAGTTATATTTTTCTAAGCATTCATGCCACATAATTTTAATATGTAATTGGAGAAAGTTGATAGTATCTTCTGAGTATTTTAGCAGCTTAATTGAAAAGTCATTGATATAAATTAACTTTACATATACAACGCATATAATTTGATGAGCTTTGAAATATATGTACATCTGTGAAGCCATCACTGCTTTCATGATAGTGAGCATATCTTTCATTCCCCAAAAGTTTCCTCGTGCCATTTGATAATGCCTTCCTGCCCCTCCCCCACCTTCCCTCCAGGTAGCTAATGATCTGTTTTATGTCCCTGTATATTGCCTGCATTTTCTAGAATTTTACAAAATGGAATCATACAATATATACTCTATCCTATCTGATTTCTTTCACTCAACATAATTATTCTGAAGTTCATCTAATGTGCAATGTGTATCAATAATTTATTCTTTTTCTTGCTGAGTAATATTCCAGTGTATGAATATACCAGAATTTTTTATCCTTTCAACTTGTAGTGGACATTTAGGTTGTTACTAGTGTGGGCTACCACAAACATAAAGCTGCCATGAACACTGATTATAAATCTTTGAATGAAACATATACTTTTACTTCTCCTGGTAAATAAAAGTAGAATGGCTGGGTCATAGAGCTGGTATAGCTTTAACCTTTTAAGAAACTGTCAAACTGTTTTCCAGAGTGGTTGGACCATTTTACATTCCTACCAGCAGTGTATGAGAGTTCTAGAATATTCTCACCAACATTTGGTGTGATAAGTCCTCTGTTTTAGATAATCTAACAGGTGTATAATGGTATCTTCTAAGATACTAAGACATTTCTCTTTTGATGTTGGGCATATTTTCATGTGCTCTTTGACATCTGTATTGTATATTTCCCATGGGGCAGTATCTGTTCAAGTTGTTTGTCCATTTCTAATTTTTATTGAGTTTTAAGATTTCTTTCTGCAGTCTGGATAGAAGTCCTTTCTCAGACATGTAATTAACATTTTCTTCCTATTTGTGAATTGTTTTTTCATTTTCTTAAAAATGTTTTTTAAAGAACAAAAATTCTTAATTTTTTGAAGTCCAGTTTTCCAGATTTTTCTTAAATGGCCCAAGGTCACACAAGTCTTCTCTTGTATTCTTACAGAAATTATATAATTCTATATATTTTATATTTAGGTTTGCTATCCATTTTGAGAGGATTTTTATATATGATGTGAGGTATGGATCAAAGTTAATTTTTAAAGTATGGACGTTCACTTGTTCCGGCACCATGTGTGGACAAGAATATTGTTATGACTTTGTTAAATTAACATTTAAGTGGAGCACAGGGTGTCAGATGGCGAGTCAAGATTCATCAACAAACCACAGGACCAACTAAAATAGAGATAATTTATCATTCCCCGTCCTGAAGAAGGTACAGGGCATGCCCCAAGCGCCCACACTGGGAGGTCAAAGCAGAGTGCAGACAGAGAGAGAAAGGCAAAACCTGGGGCATTCGCCTTTCTCAGGTTAAGTGGCTAGAGTGCTTTGGAGTTCCCTGGGCTGAAATGGGATGGTCAATTCAAACCAAAAGAGTGGGGGTTTTGTGAGTTCCATGGGGGTCTAAGCTCATCTAGGCGCACACAAAGGAAAGACCTTGGGAGGCAAGAGAGACTGATGATCACAAGGGCAGTTGAAGTCATATCAGGAGCTGACATTTGCATGTCACTCAGTTGGCTATTATCTAGGGTGCGCACTCGCACTACAGAGCGGGGTGGGGGAAGAGGGTAGTATCAGTTTAAGGTCCCTGCAGATCAAACAAAATCCATGCTGAGGCAGCAATACCATGGGGTGGCTCAGCTAAATTCTCAGCAACTCTCCCTTCTCCACTGAATTGTTGTTTTACCTTTGTTCAAAAGCAACAAATGATGTATATGTAGGTCTAATTAGAGACTATTTGTTCCATTGATCTATTGGCTTATTCTGATGCTAATATCACACTGTTTTGATCACCATAGCTGTATACTAAGCCTTGAAGTGCAGTAGTGTGAGTCCTCCAACTTTGTTCTTTTTCAAAATTGTTTTAGCTATTCTAGTTTGTTTGCATGTCCAAGCAAAAGTTAGAATTAGCGTGTCCATCTCTACAAAAACAGCTTACCAGGATTTTGATTGGGTTTGAGTTGAATCTACAGATCAATATGGAGAAAATTGACATCTCAACGATATTGAGCCTTCCAATCCATAGACACAGTATATCTCTCCACTTATTTAGATCTTCTTTAAAGTCTCTTAGCAATATTTTTCAATGTACAGGTTTTTCACAGTTTTTTCTCAAATTTATCCCTAAGAATTTCATTTTTATACAATTGTAAATAGTATTTTTTGTTTCAATTGCCTATTGTGACAGGAATCTAGACATACAATCTATTATTGTATATTGATCTTATATCCTGCCACTTTTCCTAATTCATTTAGCTACAACGGTGTTTTTGTAGATTCCAGAGGATTTGTTGCATAGATCATAATGTCATCTGCAAACTAAACAGTTTTACTTCTTTCTTTCAAATGAGGATGTCTTCTATTTCTTTTTCTTGCCTGAATGCACCAGCCAGAACCTCCAGTAAAATGTTGAATTGAAATGGTGACAGCGAACATCTTTGACTTGTTCCTGATCTTAGAGGAAAAATATTCAGTTTTATGATCATTAACTGTGATGTCAGTTGTAGGGTTTTATTTTAATAAAACTTCTATTCTAGTCTAGTCTATTCTTTCCCCTTCTTTCCTTCCTTCCTCCCTTCCTTCCTTCCTTCCTTCCTTCCTTCCTTCCTTCCTTTACTTAAATGGATTAAATGGATTTGATCCTCACTGAAAAACATATTAACGGGAGAAAAGAAAAACGATAGTACCAAAAAGTAAAGTTACCTTCCAATGCCCCTATATCTTGCACTTGACGGTCTATCTGGTTTGTGACAAGCTTTGCCTTCCCCATGAAACTCTGCCCATGGGTACAGCTGCTACATGATCTGCTTAGATGACCACTGATAAGATGAGGTTCAGACTTCCATATGTATTGAGTTCCATTTCTCTCTCTACTACTTAAGCAGTTTTCTTTATTTTTTGGGTTGTTACACTTAATATTTTCATATTCTAATTCAGCATAACACAGCTAAATAAGTTCTACCTTGTTTTTTTGGACTCCCCCAAATTAAACATTATTGGCTTTGTGTTATATAGTCATTGTGTTTTGAATTAAGCCACATATTTACCATCTTTGCTCACCATTGTTTTGTGCATTTCAGGCCTTTTCAGATATTTTCCTTTCTGCTTAGAGTACACTTAAAAAAACTGCTTTATTAAGCTGTAATTTGTATACCATATAATTCATCCATTTAAAGCATACATTTCAATAGTTTTTAGTATATTCACAGAGTTGTGCAACCAACACCACAATCAATTTTTGAACATTTTTATCACCTCAATAAGAAACCTTGTAACAATTAGCAGTCCATCCACATTTCCACTGAAATCCCCCAGCCATAGGCAACCACTAATCTCTTTTCTGTCTCTATAGATCTGCCCATTCCAATCACTTCACATAAACGGAATCATATTATATGTGACTGGCTTCTTCCACTTAGCATAATGGTTTCAAGGATCATTGTGTTGTAGCGTGTATTAGTACTTCATTGCTTTTTATTGCCAAATAATGTTCCGTTGCATGAATATACTACATTTTATTTATCCATTTATTAGCCAAAGCACATCTGGGTTTTTTCCAGTTTTAGCTATTATGAGTAATGCTGCTATAAATATTATGTATAATTTTTTGTATGGATGTATGTTTTCATTTCTCTGGGGTATATATCTAGGAGTGGAATTGCTGGGTCATACGGTAACTCCACATAACTCCACATATAATGTTTTGAGAAACGGCCAAACTTTTCCAAAATGGCTGCACCATTTCACATTCTCATCAGCAATGAATGAGGCTTCTGGTTTCTACAGTTCTCACCAATATTTGAGATTTTCTTTTTTCTTCTTTAAAGATTTTATTATAGCCATCTGTGTGTGTGCATGTGTGTGTGTGTGTGTGTGTGTGAAATTGTATTCACTGTAGTTTTGATTTGCATTTCCTTGATGGTTGATTATGTTGAGCACGTATTTATGTTTTTAGGTACTCATTGGCCATTTGTATATATTTTCTGGAGAAATGTCTATTTAAGTCCTGCTTTTCAACTGGGTTACATGTCTTTTTAATATGTAAAAGTTCTTTCCATATTCTGGATACTAGTTCTTTATTCAGTGTATGATTTACAAATACTTTGTCCCATTCAGTATTTACCCTTTCACTTTCTTGATGGTGTCTTTTTAAGCACAAAAGTTTTAAATTTTGATCAAGTCCAATTGATCTATTTTTCTTTTTGTTGCTTGTGCTTTTTGCTGTTGTGGCAAAGAAGGTTCTGCTTCGCCCACAGTCACTAAGAGTTACACCAATGTTTTCTTCTAAGAGCTTTACAGTTTCAGTTCTTACATGTAGCTTTATGATCTATTTAATTTTCATCTATGGTATTAAGGAAACAGTCCACCTTCATTCTTTTGCATGTGGATATCCAGTTGCTCAACACCATTTGTTGAAAAGACTGTTCTTTCTCCATCGAGCTGTATTGGTACTGTTTTCCATAAATGTACTGGTTTATTTCTGGACTCTCAATTCGTTCCATTGGTCTATATGTCTGGCCTTACACCAATATCACACTGTCTTGATTGTTTTAGTTTTGAAGTTTTATGTTTAAGATTTATTTATTTATTTATTGAGAGAGAGCAGTCACGGAGGGAGAGTGAGAGGGAGAAGCAGATGCCCTGCTGAGCAGGGCCCCCGATGTGGGGCTCGATCCCAGGACCCTGGGATTATGACCCTAGCCGATGGCAGCCACCTAACCAACAGAGCCACCCGGGCACCCCTGAAGTAAGTTTTAAAATCAGGAAGTGGGAGCCCTCCAACTTTGTTCTTTTTCAAATTTGTTTTAGTGACTTTAGGTCCCTTAAATTTCCACATCAGGATCAGTTTGTCAATTTTTATAGAACAGCCAGCTGGGCTTTTGATAGAGGTTGCATTGAATTTGTAAATCATTTTGGAGCATATTGCCATTTTAACAATACTAGGGCTTCAATCCATGGGCAATAGAGATCTTCCCATTTATTTCAGTCTTCCTTACTTTATTTCAGCAGTATTTTGTCATTCTTCAGAGTCCAACTTTTGCCTATCTCTTGTTAAGTGTATGCCTAAGTATTTTATATTTTATATTTTTGTGCTATTGCAAATGGAATTATTTTCTTACGACCATTTTTGGGCTATTCACTGCTGAAATGCAGAAATACAATGAATTTTTGTACATGGATCATGTATGCTGCAACCTTGCTGAATTTGTCTATTAGTTCTAATAGTTTTTGAGTTGATTCTTTAGGATTTTTAGGACAAGAATATGTCATCTGCAAGGTAGTTTTACTTCTTCCTTTCCAATCTGGATGAGTTTCTTTTTCTTGCCTAATTGCTCTGGCAAGAGGCTCTAAGACAACATTAGATAGAAGTGGTGAGAGCAGACATCCTTGATTTTAGGAGGGTCTTGATTTTGATTTTGGTAGGGTCTCTGGAAGTCTATTGGTGGTGAACCCTCTCAATTTTATTATACCTTTGCTTTTGAAAAGTAGATGCGTTAGATGGAGAATTCTAGGTAAACAACTATTTTATTTCAGCAATATAAATGTCAAATATGCTAGAAATATCATTCTGCTACCTTCTGGGTTAAATTATTGCTGTTCAGTAGTCAGCCCCATCTGCTTGAATGCCATTCTATTAGAGGCAATTTTTTGTCTCTCTGGCTGCCTTCCTAATATCTCCCTCTTTCTCTGTCCTGCAACTTTGCTGATTTACTTTAATGTGTGTAGCTGTGGATTTCTTCTAACTTTTAGTGCTTAGGAATTCCTGGGTTTTCTGGAAGGAAGGTTTGCTGTCTTTCTACAGCTCTTGAAAGTTTCCAGCTATGATCTCTTCAGATATTGCCTCTTCCCCATACTCTCTCCTTTCTGTCTAGTATTCTAATTACACGTTAGATTTTTGTACTCCATCCTCCATGTCTTTTTTTTTTTTTTTAAAGATTTTATTTATTCATTTGACACAGAGAGAGAGATTACAAGTAGGCAGAGAGGCAGGCAGAGAGAGAGAGAGGAGGAAGCAGGCTCCCTGCTGAGCAGAGAGCCTGATGTGGGCCTCGATCCCAGGACCCTGGGATCATGACCTGAGCCGAAGGCAGCGGCTTTAACCCACTGAGCCACCCAGGCGCCCCCTCCATGTCTTTTGACTTCTCCTTTATATTCAATTCTTTTCCTCTTGGAGCTGCACTCAGGATAAACTTCTACAGCTCTATCTTACATTTTACTAATTCTATCTTCAGCTTTACATAGTCTATTTGGCTCATACCTTGAATTCTGTAATTTCAAGGATGACATTTTTCATTTCTAGCAGTTGTGTTTGAGTAATTTCCAAATGTATTTATGTATGCATGGGCTCTTGTTACTCGTTCGTATGTTTGAGTAGGCTGCGGACCTTCATTCTTTAGCTTTACATTTGCCTCCTTTGGGGCTTTTTACAGTCATCATACATTTTTATAATAAAAACACCAATAAAAATTAGTGTTCATTGTGAAAAGCTGAGGTAGGGTTGGGCCTGTGGGGTTTCCACATTGTTTCCCAAATTTACTCTACACACACCTTCACTACTGTTACTTGATTTTTGGTAGTGGTGGTAAGTGTAGGTGTAAGTCTTAGGAATGAATATCCTACAGGCAATCAAGATAGAACCAAGTTTCTTTCCCTGGGGCAGAACCCTGATGGACAGGACCTCATTTAAGCCTAGGGCATTTGCCTCTCTGCTATGGGGCAGGGCTAATTATCATCCTTGCTTTAGAGATGAAGTCCAAAGAGATAAAGGCCCTCATCCAGGGCCTCCCAGCTGGAAGATCCTGAGTATGCATTTAGATCTGTCCGACTTAGTCTCTGGGACCAACACCACTCCAGCAAAACAGAACAGCCTCCAGCTGGAGAGAGAAAGGGCATTCTGAGTGCATTGAGCCTGGGTCTGAGGACCTTCAGGGCTCTGTCCCAGGGGATGGCCCCCTCCCCCACCCAGGATGTGTCATATTCTCAGGGGCAGCCAAGGGTGAAGGGTAAGCAGGGCCAGGGATGGGGTGGGACCAGGAGGATGATGTCACCCCCACACTTAGTAATGCTTTGGCAGAGCCTGAAGCTCCCACCTTGGGAAGGAGAGCAAGGCAGAGGGGGAGAGCTACAGCCAGCAGCTAGGAGGCTGCCAAGTTGCTGATCAGGAATGGGCACCGTGCCAAGATTATCCGTGATCAGGCCTCCTGGGCAGGGGGGCCTCAGGGAGGGGAGAGACATTCTCAGAGTCCTGGGAGGGGACTCTGGAAAGTGGTGTCCACATCAGATCGAATGCAGAGCACTCATCGGTTGATCTGCGTGTCTGACTGATCAGACTGGTGTCCAGCCCCCTCATGGGTGTTCGGCCCCTCATGGCCTGTTTATCTTCTCACTGGTAGGTGGGCTGTCTGATTATGTGACTGACAGCTGGAGATGCCGGCAGGGGCCGGCCAAATCTCTGTCCACTTCCACAAGAACTTGGGGTTCCCTCTCACAGGCGCCTGACGCCCCACTTCCAAACACGCAGGGTCATGCAAAAGGAAAGGAGGAAATGAGTGTCCCCAGGTGGCCAGGTACCAGGGGGATGGCGCTGACTCGGACAAGGCCTGCCTTCTAAGAGCTCCCATTCTAGGAGGGGAGACAGAGTCATACCCATGACGACTGAAACCAGTGCCTTGCCTCATCTGAACTTGTGGATGGAAGTAGATAGCAACCGTATTCTTGTCTCCCGATGGCTTCAGTGAGTCCTACAGCCCAGACTTCCATCTGACCCTGGACTGTGCTGATGACACGTCTGTGGACCAGCTGGGTCACTTGCTCACTGAGCACGTGCTGAGTGCAGCCTCTGTGGTCAGCACTCGGGATACGGAGGTGAAGAATCAGCGAGAGCCCTGCACACATCAGGAGCCCTACAGCGCACCTGGGGAAACACACACACACACACACGCACACACGCACACGCACACGCATGCACCCAGACTCAGACCTGAACAGAGACCTCGGGGTACAATGGCTTTCCGGGGGCTGGACTTCAGGAGGCCCAAGTTGGTGGCCAACATCCAATAATAAAATGCTCTCCCATGGGGTGCGTGCGTGGCTCAGTGGGTTAAGTGTCTGCCTTCGGCTCAAGTCATGATCCCAGGGTCCCGGGATCGAGCCTAGCCCCACGTAGGGTTCCCTGCTCCGTGGGGAGCCTGCCTCTCCCTCTGCCTCTGCCCCTCCCCCCCGCTTGTGTGCTCTCTCTCACATAAATAAATAAATAAGCAAATAAATAAAATCTTTTAAAAAAAATGCTCCTCCCCCTGCCTGGAGATCTGGGTGGATGGATGGATGGATAGATAGATAGACTTCAGCTAATTTTCTACAAATGAATGACTCGATGTTTTTCCTCCAGAATCAGCAATAAGACATGATATCTACTCGTCACTTCTACTCTGACAGCGGTCTGAGTATGCCCCTCCCCCTGCCTTCCCAACACAGGTGTTCTCTTCGCCTCCCTGTGCCCAGGACATGGTCCCCGCGCCCTCACCAACTTCTCGTGGTAGTGCCTGCTGTAGAGCTCTAGACGGGCCATGGGAGAAATGGGGAATACCGACCATGACCCACTCACACCCTCCCCCCAGTCCTTCCAGAGCCCCTGGAAACTCCTCCAGGCAAGGCCCACCGGCCTGAGGCTTTTTCCTGACTGAGCTTCCCTTAGAAAGTGCCTCCCCCGACCCCCTTCCCCCTCAAACAGGGCAGACAGGACATCACACTTGGATGTTCCCCCGGGACATCCCAATTCACAGAACCCCCGACCTGGCCCACACGGGGCTACTGCCACCTTCTTTTACCTTCTAGATGGAGTCATCGTGGGGAGGGAGCTGGACACCCCTGCCCCTACATCTTCATTCCCAGTCCTCAACATTGGCCCCAGTGCCACCTCCTTCAGGAAGCTCTCCATGCTCCTCTCTGCCTCCCATCCTCTCAGGCAGCAGGACAATTGCTCAAAGTTTCAAGTGGTGGTTAAATCAGACAACTGTGGGCCACCAATCTAAGCAATGTTGCTTGAGTTCTTTTTCCATTGCCCAATTTCATTCTGGCACTGAGAACGGGGTCCATTATATACAATATAATGAATGGGGTCTCTTCATTCGTTCGTTCATTCATTCATTCATTCATTCATTCAACGAATACATCTTAAGGGCCCTTTCTGGGCCAGGCATTGCACTCAAGCTGGGGGCAAGGTGAGAACGAGCCAGAAGCTCTGTCTGTCCTGAGGAACTTAGAGTCTGGGGAGAAGACATAAGCCTAACCAGCAGCCACAGTTCGCAGTCAGGAAGGCTCCAACAGGGAAAGGAAGCAGGGAGCCCGGCGCTGAGAGCTCGTTCCGCACCAGGCAGCTGACTAAGCCTGCTCATGTGCTAACTCACTTGGCCTTTGCCGCGGCCATGAGGGTGAGACCGTGACTGTGCCCATTTCTGAGAGAAGGAACCGAAGACGATCCTCTTGTCAATGTTTAAACAGCTTGGGGGGTCAGAGTCTGGATTCAAACCCATGGCCTTTTTGTGGGCAGCGATGAGGCAGGTTTTCTTGATGCTTCAGAAGAAGGCCACGAGAGGTCTGAGTGAAGCCACCATGTCATTATGGGATGTGACAGGCAAGCTCCCTGAAGGCTGATGGGAGGGAGAAGTGGGGTTAGCCAGGAGAACAGGGGGAGACTCATTTCTGAGTGGGACAGCACAGCGGAGGAGTCCAGGGTGTGAAGGGAGCCCAGCACACAGGCTGGCAACTTGCTCTGCGACCTTAGGATCCCCTGGCAGCTGGGGCCCGGGCAGGGCGTCCAGGCACCTGTCTCCATGAGCTCCCCGAGCAGGGAGGCCAGCAGCTGTGCAGCTGAGCCCCTGGGCTGGGTTCAGACAGTCTGTGGCCACCCACTCACCAGCTGTGTGACCCTGGGGAGCTCCTTAATGGCTCGGAGCCTCCTCAGGGGATAAGATTCCCCCCATTGCCCGGAAGACCCTTGGGTCTCCTAGCCTCTTGCCTCTGTACCCCTCCCATTCCCACATACACACCTGTTGCAGCTCGTGAGCCACAAGAAGGCTCCTTGCAGCTAGATTCTGATTGACCACGACATCTGGGTGGGGCCGGCTGCCAGCCTGGAGGAGGCAGCCTCCACAGAAGCTGGCCTCTGAGAAACTAGGGAGGCCTACAGCTAAGTCCCTTCCCTAGGGATTGCCCTCCTTCCAGCCCAGACTCTGCCTGACCTCCCCATTTGTAAACAGGTCAGCCAGGAGGGACAGGGCACCGTGCCCAGTGCCTGGTGTGGGCAGATGGCTGTGGTCCAGCTGCAAAGTGGAGGGGTGGGGCCGGCAGGCAGAGACGAGACCAAGGATGGCAGTAACTTGTCCACCAGACACAGGGGGAGCAGGATGGAGCCTGTGGTTCTCCCGTCACCCCCGGCACACTCTCCCTTTTTCCAGGCTGTACGCTCACGCCGTTCCCCAGGCCAGCTCTCAGAGGCAGGGAACATTTTCCGACACCCCACCACCCTTTCTCCTCTGGGCCCCCCAGCCCCCTTTCTGCCATCCGCAGATCCCAGTGGAAATTTCAAAATCCCTTTATAAAAAGCCACAGCTGTGGTGACGGAGAAAGCAGAGGGCCTGCTGAAGTCAGCCACACCCAGAGTGGAATCCTGTCCTGGCCACGTAGTGGTTAGGTGGCCTCAAGTGGCCACAGCGCTTCTCCGGATGCTCCCCTTTCCCACCTGTGAAGTCAAGGGGGGGTCGATCCTAACAACAACAGCATCGCCAGCAGGGTCACCTGCCCTGAGTGAGGGCCTGGCACATAACAGGAGCCCAGGAAATGTCACGAGAGAAAGAACATTATGGAAAGGGGCTCATGACAGGCGCTTAAGAAATATTTGCTGATTAAGTAGGGGGTTGAATGAAAAAAGAGACAAATGATCCCGACATCTGCGCTTTTGTCTCTCTCTCTAAAAGCACACTGGAATTAGAGCCACTGGCTGGGGGCGAGACAAGAGCAGGGCAGGATGCGCCATAATTCCTGGGGAACGGAAGGCTGAGAACATTCTCAGTGACGTCAGCCCCTGTGTGCAGAATACATTACACCCTCTCCATGCTGCTGGTTTGCTCCGACATTGAGGCTCATCTGCAAAGGTGACTCAGGGCTGAGCCCATGAACATGGACTCGGTTTTCAATCTTATCTGTCAGTCTGCCCCTGACTGTTTAGGAGGCCAAGATGAGGATGGTCTTCCCTGGCCCTCCGTTTTCTCATCTGTAAAGTGAGGCTCCAAGTACCAACTCTCAGAGTCACTGGGAGGGTTAAATGAGGTGATCTCTGCCGAGAGCTCGGAACTGGGTGTCGCAGATGATGGCTGTCGTTGTCACTATCATTTTCCAAGGCTGACAGTGTATCAACTAGCTACTGCTGTGTAACAACTCGCCCCAAATGTAGGGGCCCCCAAAGCAACCACCATCTATTTAGCTCATGATTCTGTGTGTTGGAAATGTCGGTTGGGCTCAACTGGGTGGTCCTTGGGTCCTCGTCTCACATCTGTGGCTGGCCATTGGTGAGCTGGGTGGCTCTGTGTCCGAGGGTGGGCTGGCTGCCGGCTGGGGCCATGAGGGGACAGGGGCCACTTGTGTCTTGTCCTCCAGCACCTTCACCTGGGCTTCCTCACAGGCAGTGACAGAATTTTGAGAAAGAGAGAGTGGAAGCATATGAAACCTCTTGAGGCTTGGGCTCAGAGTTGGCCACTGTCCCCTCCCCACATTCTATTGGCCACGGCAAGCCACAAGGCCAGCCATGATTCAGGGAAGAGCCGACCACATGGTCACATCGTCAAGGGCATCGACACGAGAAGGGGAATACAGTGACCATTTCTGCCAACCAAGCGACCAACCAAGCGACCACAGGGGACACCTGGGACAGGAGCCAGATCTGTGGATGCCCAGGGCAGTGATCCCACCTCAGTGGCCCTCTGTGCCCTGTGACACCAGCAGCAAAGCCTGTCGTTCTCCCCATGGCTTCGCTGCTCCACTTTCCCGCCCTCAGAGGCAGGTTGCCACCTGCGAACTCTCTGAGCTTCAGGAGATCGAGACCAGAGTCCGAACAGGGCCGGCAGCACGCACGCCACACATGGAGTTGTGGGGACCTCATGACCGTGCCCCCTCAGTCCTCAGAGGAAGGAAATGCACACGACACACCTAGACACCACCCCCCCCAACAGGGCAGCCCCAGCCGTCCACTAAGTCGATCATTAAACTATCCCGACAAGGTGGTCTTTGGTCCATCACAAGTTCCAGACAGTGTCCCTCAGCCACCTGGGAAAGGGTTTTCTGTCCACATGGGACCCGCGAGAGGCCATGACATTCACATCCACAGTTTGATCAGTTCCTGTGGCTCCTCTTGAACCCTGGGCTCACCTCCTGGTGGAGTGGCAGCCCTCATGGTACCCCAGGCAATGAGGACAGCAGGCGACAACAGCCAGGCTGGGGAGAGGCTTCTTCCGTCATCTCCTGTGCTTTGACTGGTGGGTAGAGACACACTTGAGCGTCTTCCAGTTTAAGTTTACGGGTCTTGCCTGTGTCCCCCCTGTAGCCTGCCAGCTCTGTGATGCCAGGGACTTCGCTCACCTGGCTGAGCCCAGATTCCCTCCACAGAGCCTGGCATTCAGCGGGCGCCCAATAGTTACTACACAGATCGGTGGATGAAATGTCAGATGTCATTGAGTCGAGCCTCTTCAAAAAGGGTCCACCTCCTCGGTTCCCTTTGGAACCAGCGATCTTTATTCCCATTGGCCTCCCTGGTGGAGGAGGCACGGGACGCACAGCCACGGGCTCCAGGGGCCACTCCCAGCACCTCCCCCTGTATGGTCATCAGGTACGGTCGTTCTGGTTGTTCACTGCCAACTCCAGGGGAGCCGCTTATTTAGATGACAGCGTGAACCGCTCCTCCTCCTCGATTGGGGCAGAGGGCCAGCCTGAAGCACACAGTGTAGCTTTTCCAAGCCTTGGTTTCCATGCCCGACGGCGGGGTGGGGGTAACTGACTGGGAAGGAGGCAGGGTCCGGAGAGATGCGCCGGCCCGTGCCTGCTGGCTTCCCGCCCTCTCCCACCCCCGTGTCTGCTGCCCACGGCACGCCTCACCCTGCAGAGCTGGCCTGCCTCCTGCTCACAGCTCCTCCTCTGGCTGGGGCCCTGTTCACAGCATCCGTCTCACGGCGGCGCTCCTCCCTCCTCCTCGTGGGCTCCCTTAGGCTTGGAGCCGCACCCCCCTGGGGAAGGGGCTCTCTCCTGCCATCACGCCAAACACAGGATGCCTCCTGTTCCCAAGTCCCAGAGTCCTCTGTAAACCAGCACCAAGAGGATTGGCTAGTGGGAACAGAGGGTGCTGTCACCTAGGAAATCCCAAGCTGGGCTCCTGCAGGTGTGTGACACGGGGGCAGAGGCCAGACCTCGTCACTCCTGCCAGCTGCCGCCAGCACCCTCCGACCCTGAGCCTCCTCCAAGAGGCTGCTGGGGCCTCCCTAGACCTTACCTTCCATCCTTCCCTCCCCTGCAGCCCTTCTGCGCTCTCCGCTGCGCTTTCCGAGCGCCACAGCCCCAGCATCCTGCAGGAAGCCCACTCCGGTTCCCAGAGGACCTACTTGAGGTGTCCTAGGTGACACAGGAGGGGGGAGAGAGGGACTTGCTTTTGGGACTGACATCGCCCCAGCGCAGAAGGCAACTGTGTGCAGGGGTGGGGGGGACTTCAGAGGGGGCAGCTGGGGGTGGGGGTGGGTACTCTAGCCCAGATGGCCTTGACCCGTCCCGTCTATCTCCCACCCTCTGCACCTTCCCCAGAAGCAAGGAGATTTCCCCTCCACCACCCCAGGGCAGGGGCTGGGCACAGACTGCTTCCTGCCCCCACCCTAGCCTCCCGGACCAACCCTCAGCTCCTGCCTCGGAGGCACCGAGGCACCGATGCTCTCCACCCGCCTGCTCCTGTCCAGGGAAGGCAGCACCAGGGGATGCGGGGTCCCCGTGAAGCCCCAAGCGGTCATGGCCAGAGGCTGCCCCGGGAGGCAGCTCACTGTGTCTGTTACCTCATGCGATTCCCACGGTAACACCCGGAGTTTGGCACAACAGCGTCTGTGTCACGGGTGAGTCCGAGAGGTTGCTCACCCGAGAGCAGGAGCTGCCTGATTTGTTTCCATGGGGAGGGGGGCTGCTTGGAGGGGGGGGTGATTCCTGCAGGAGTGTGGCCGGAGGGGAAGGGGGCCGAGTGTGAGAGCTTCCGCACACTTTCCTGTTTGTCCCCCTCGCTGTTTATTATGCTACTTCCTTCCACAGGATGCCAGAGGCTCTGGATTGGCCTCAGTAGCAGTCAGTGTGGACCGAGCTGGGGGTAGTGATGGTGGTGGCATGTGGGGCGGCATGTGTGCACACGTCTGGGGGTGTAGGTGTGCAAGCTCCCTTGTATTCACCAGAATATAGGTGCCGTATGGTCAGGGATCTGCTTTTCTTCACTGCTGTGTTCTCAGGAGCCTAGAACGGTGCCTGGCACAGAGCAGGTGCCTGTTTAAGTATTCATGGAATGAATGAATGAACGAATGAACGAATGAATGAACAAGCAGATGGTGAGCAAAAAGAAACTTAGCCCACAGGTTCCAGAAACTCCGGAGAGCAGCCAGATATCTGAGGAAGTGGATGCAGTCCTGGCCTGGGGAGGCCCTGGGGGCTGGAGTGTCACTAGTGACTTAGCCGCCTTCAGCTCGCTGCTCCTTGGCCTGGGAAACCCGCTCACTTGGAAGACACCAGGGAGGAGGCGGGAGGAGGCTCTGCCAGGAAACAGGCAGGATGGGGGTCTGCCAGGGCAGGTCTGGAACATTCCAGGCTGGCAGACATTTGACCTTTCCTGCCTGCCCACCACTGGCCACAGCTTAGTTGGAGGAGAGGATCCGGGTTCCCACAGCTAGGAATGGACTGAGCCCTCAGCGGGTGGCAGGACCTGTGTGTGTGTGTATGTGTGTGTGTGTGTGTGCGCGCGCACATGCACACTCTGGGCTGACGCCCACTCGGCGGTACTTGCCTATACAGCCATAGCAGTTACGAAAACATTGGACTATTTCTCGCCTCCCCAGGCCACCCCCTAGGCTCCCCCACACCTCCTGCCAATCCACAGAGAAGGAACTTACTCCGTCCGGTTCCAGTCTGGCTTCCATGCCCATAATCAGTGTCCCTGCCACACAAAGGCCCTTGCTGGACACTGCCATTGACTCCCCAAAGGACCCAGAGAGCAAACTGGTACCGCCCCCCCTGCTTCCTGCCTGGTCCTGGGGAGCCGTGGGTGGGCTCTCCCCGGGGGGCCCTCACAATCTCCTGCCCTCTGTCCCAGCAACCAGGCCATCGTGGGGCCCCTGTGGTCATCATCTGAGCTGCATGTCCCTTGGCCGGGACCTTCATGGCAGAGATGACAGCCTGGGGGTGCCCCCCACCCCCACAGCAGGCCTTACAGCCCCTCGGCAGCCCATGGAGGGAGGCAAGAAGGATGGAAGCCCCAGGTGGGGTCGGGACGGAGGACTAGCTGGAGGGGCCGACTCGGGAATTGGAGAAGCCCTACGGAACCTCACAGGCCTGGTGGGGGTGGGGGAGTTGGGGGGGTGGAAAGGAAGGCACTGGAAACTGGGCCCTCCCCTGGAGGTAGGAGTGGGAGGCCCGGCAGGCTCAGTGCTCGCAATGACCAGATGTCACAGAAGTTAGGACCACGGTCTGGGTCTGACAACACAGCCCAGCCCAGGGGAGATCTCCGGAAGCCTGAGAGGCGGTGGAGGCAGGAGGAAGTCTCCAGTCAGATCCAGGGCCGGCTCTGGCACTTTCCAGCTGCGAGGCGCGGGGACAAGCCTCAGGAGGAAGCTGGCTGGGGGTTCAGCCCATCTTCTTAATAACTTCTGACATTTTCTCAGCCTTCTTTAAAGTAGTTTGCAAACACGGATTTGCGCTCACCCCTGCTGTCCGTGGCCCAGGGTCACACGGGAAGACGGAGGTATAGCTGGATCCTATCCAGGTCCCCAGACTCCCCGCTCTGCCGAAGAGCAAGCCTGAGAAGCTCCCTGCACCCTCCCTGAGGGTAGAGTTGCCAGGGCCCCCATTAAGACGACAGGACCCTTAAGCACAGGCCCGGTGGAGTCTTCCACCTTCTCTTCCACTCTGCCCATCCGAGAGGGAGGCAACCCGAGGCCACAGAGGGGACCTGCAGCTGACTCCCCTCAGCTGGTCCCATTTCGTTTGGGGGCTAGCAGGTGGCCTGGGACAGTGGTCCCCCTTGCCTCCTCCCTGCTGCCCCCCTCAACCCCCATCCTTCTCGAGACTCCCAGCCTCAGCCCCAAACCCCTGGGCATCTTGGCCAGCCGACATCCGCCGCCGCTCTTTGGGTGGAGCTCTCGGCTTCCTGGGCCCTTCCGGCATCCTCTTCTCCCCACCACCCAGGCCTAGAGGGGTAAGGAGGGGAGACACACATGGGGGAAGGGGCCCCCAGTTCCCCGGTGTTCGCGACTGTTGGCCCCACCCTGGGTACGGTCCCCAACACCGGGGGCCAGCTGTAACCCTGAGAGACCACGTGGGCAAAGACCACTGTTTGGAACAGGCAAGCCCCCTGGTACCTGCTTCTCCCCAGGTGTCATGCGTGGAGCGCCCCCCAGCGGGCATCACGGAGAGGCAGGAAAATCCTCCCTGCGGTGGCCTACACTTTCCTGCCCCATCATGCCCTGAGCTCCTCACCCCCACCTCCTGCCCACCCTCACCTCTGCAGGATCCCCGCAGCCGTCTCCCATCACAACCTGGGACAGGCTGGAAAGGTGTCCACCCAGCCAGGAACACCATGAGATGAGGGATACAGCTGCTCACTCTGGCGCACGGTTCCAGGGAGCCAGACACCTTGCTGAGGCTTCTACCGCCTTCCCACTACGCCCCCACCCCCCCACCCGACCCGAGCAGGACCCTGTCAACATCCTGGCGGTCAGATGAGGAAAGGCAGGTTCCAAGGGGTGAAGGGGTTTTCCAGGGGTCACGTGACTATGAGGCACCAAAGCCTCCATGTGAACCCAGTCAGCCCTCCCCGCGGCCCAAGCCCTTCTCAGGGAAGCCCTCCCCGAGACCCGCTGATGGGGGACAGTCATGTGGGCACCGAGGGACCTCCGAGCTGAACCGGACTGTGTCCTCACCCCACACAGCTCCTCATCCAGCTGAAGCCCCAGAGGCTCCTTGTATGACTGGGGAACCTGACCGACAGCCAGGGACCAGAGACAGCCAGGGACCAAGCCTTGTCTCTAACTCAGCCTTTCTCCCCCTAGAAGGCCATCATCGGTGCAAGGGTGGCGCGTGGGTCCCTTCCCTGGGCCAGAGGAGGCAGACAGTAAATGTGGGACAGCTCCCGACTCCCTAGGCAGCAGAAGAATGTTGAGGAAATTAACCACGTGTTCGTTGTCCTTATCTGTAAGTTGGGGATAATGAACATGGGCCTCCCAGGATTACAGGGAGTCGGTCAGTTGACATACGTCAGGGGCACTAGAACAGAGCAAATGCTATTTAGGCCCCAATTACTATGTAAAATTGTCACCCAATCACTTTGCAGGCTTTCAGTGGGTCTTCCTGGTTCCTCGTTGGCAGATGCACAGCTTCTGTCCTCGCTGCCTGTAACCAGCACAAGTCGGGCACGGTGGGCTTGTTTACGCTTTCTGCTCCAGTCATGACAGGATTATCGAAGTTTGTGTGTTTGAGGGTGGTCTTCAATTCTAGATACCAGTCAGCCACATTCCTCCTAGTAGCTAAGCTGAGGAAGCCCTGAGAAATGAGAGCTATAGAACTGACAAAGTTTCCCTTTTTGCTCTGGTTGCCAGGAAGCTCAGAGGCAAAATTACCTCTGATTCAACTAAACAACTAGAGCTCAAAGATGGCAATTCCTTTCGTGTCCCAGGCCAACAGAACTAATGGACAGTACTGAACTGGGAGGGATCCCGAGCCTGCAATGAGTAACATCAACCCGGAGCATGGCCAGGATGCCTCTAGGCTAAGGAACTGAGAACGGTGATCAATTAGTGATGTCTGCTGTGAGTACAGCAGTGGAGGACATAGGATGTGCACAGCATGGATTCGCCATCATCAGGTTGGGCAACTCGGCCAGCCTTATTTCACCAGGATCTACACTTCCTCATAAGCTTACATTTTCCCTATTATGCTTCATGTTTTATTATATGTACTTGCCTGCGGAATGAGGCAGGTTATAAAGAAAATACGCTGGGATGGCTTTGCTCCGAGCCCTCAGCCCTCTGTGCACGCTGAGAGCTCCAGGTAGAGCCTCTGACCACAGCAGAGAACAGGCTCCAGGGATCTTAAGGGTTCTTTGGCCCCCGGGATTGTCCCTGTGCCCTCCACATGCCAGAGTGTCAGCCACAGAAAGTCTCTCGCAAGAAATTAATTACATTCGGATCAACAGTTACACTGTCCCTAAGGTGCGCCCCTCCACCTCCTCGCTGAAGACAAGGCTGTCGGGCTTGTCCCTCCCCAACCCCGCCCATCTCTCTTAGGGGAGCATCTGTAGCTACATCTTAACGGGACCGGAGAATCTAAAAGCAACACGATCCAGGAATCACTTGGGAGGGCTGCTAAAAACGCAGATTCTTTGACCCCAACCCAGATCTGCTGTATCAGAATCCCCGAGGCCTGGAATCTGCATTTTCACCAGCGCTCCCATTGGAGTGAGACCCACAGGCCTGGGGCTGGCGAGGTGTCCAGAGAAGCCAGAGTAACTTTGGGCCCCGCCAGGCTCCAAGACTGGGGCAGCAGCGCCACCTAGTGGGTCGTGCGGAAACACCTCCGACCACTGCCCTTCAGCCCCACTTTGGGGCTGACCGCCTCTTTCTGGTTGGTCTTCCGGACCCCAAAAGCAGCATCTCCAGGCAGCAAGCTGGATCGTTATAAATCCTCTTTAATGTTAGTTGTCAAATCTCGGACATGTTTTATAGAACTGTGCATGGAGCCCCTTTCCACTGCCTTACAAGACACAGTCTCACCCACCCATTCCCTCGGGGACAAAGGACAGGCTGGCCCAGCTTCTGCCAGGGGAAAGCGTCCGCCCTCTTCCCTGGACAGCTCTGTGTCAGGCTCCCAAGGTTCATCCCCCTGATTCCCTAAGCAGCCCAGAGTCGGTGCAGAGTCCCCGGCCCGGGGACCCCCTCTTCAGCCAGGCTCACAGCCTCATCCTTGGCTGATGTGAGCTGGCGGGGGAAGGGCTGCGGCTCCAATCACATCAGGTAAAGCCCACCCTCTCCCGACCCTCAGTGAAAATGCAAAAACCAAAGATATAAGCATTATAGTGGAAAAAATTTACCCACTTTTTAACCCACGCAGTGGGTAGCCCAGGGTGCCTTCTCCAACCCCACCCCCATCCCCAGTGTTGAATACACTTCTCCCCATCCCATATATACAGCCCCCACAGTGGCCGAGACCCTGTGCAGGGACGCTTCGAGAACATTCTCTCTGGGTGGCTACGGGAACCCCAGCGGCCGCTAAGCAAAGGAGCCACGGAGCCACCGGGGCTCAAGTCTGGAGGCAGAAAGGCAGGGAGACAGGTCCAGGCCCCAGAAAGCCTCCCCTCTGCAGCCAGCGCAGGATGGGCCCCGGGGAGTGAGGTGGGCGGTGAGCCTGGAGCAGAGCCTGGAGACCCTGAGGAGGCCTGAGGCTGGGGGACCGGCAGGGAGGTGGGGGACAGCAGTGACCTCAGTACTTGGGGACCTTGCTGTAGTCTTCCGAGTGGACATGCCGGCACAAGCAGATGGACAGGAGCATCCCCAGGAGCTGTGGGGGGAGAGGACAGGAGTCACAGGGAGGCCCCAGGGCAGCATCTCACTGTCTAGGTCAGCGAGGGTCCCGGGGCCCGAGCAGGAAGGAGCAGACCCACAGCTAAAGCCTCAGGACCAGCCTGTGGCTCCAGCGGCAGAGGGGCTCCGGGAGGGGACAGTGGTCAGGCCGGGCTGGCCTCCCTGAGGCCATCAGCAGGGCAGGGACAAGCGGGGATGGCAGGGCTGGGGGCGACGGGGAGAGGGATGGTGGGGGGGAGGGATTCAGACCTCGATGACAGCGACGCCCGCACACACGCCCAGGATGATGCCCACGTTCTCCTGCAGCCAGGCCTGCACCTTCTCCATGCAGCCCTATGAGGAGAGAGCACGGCCTCGTCACCCCATCACGCGGCCTCGCCCCACCATGCAGAATCGCCGGGAGGGGCCCCTCGGCCAAGAGGCCCTGCAGAGCGGGGTCTGTGTGTTCCTTGACCACATAAATCAACGAATATGTTGACGCAGGTACAAATGACAAGCAAACAGATGAATCAAAGGCAGGAACAGCTAAGTGAGGGAAGGGAAGGGAGAGGGAAGGAGGGAGGGAGGAGGAAGGAGGGAAGGAGGGAGGGAGAGATGAAAGAAGGAGGGAGGGAAGGAAGGAAGGAAGGAAGAAAGGAAGGAAGGAAGGGAGGGAGGGAGGGAGGGAGGAAGTGGGAGGTAAGGAGCAGCCCAGGCAAGGCTGAGTGGCCTGAGTACCCGAACCCCAGAGTGCCCCACGTCCAGCCCGGGCCCCACAGCCTTCCACACACCTCACGGTACACGGGCCAGTACTCGGGGCTGTTTCCGCTCTCGGTCCTGTTGCTGTCGAAAGCCTCACAGAAGCCCTTCCTCACCAGGAAGCTGTCTTCCTCCTCCCTCCGGTCCTCACAAGAGCAGGGGTAGGTGACATTGGTGCGGTTCATGAGCTCAGCGTTGTCCGTCCAGTTGTAGAAGCTGACCCAGCCGCAGCACTTCACCTGCGGGGACCAGAAGCTCACCCGCTGCCCTCAGGTGGGCGGCCCTCCAGGCGGAGGCGGCCTCTCCCAGGACAGGAGGCTCTCCCATCGGCCACTTTCAGGCCCCCCCGGACCCAGCCAAAACCCCAGGATCAGAGTTTAGGTTTCGCTCTGGCTTCTGGGAGCCACAAAGGGCTTTCAGGAAACACACACCATAAACATTAAAACAACAAGAGACAAAAAGTCAGGGGCAGTAAAAATACAAAGCGGCCCAGGAGGGACGTTCAAGCTGAAAGACAGAATACAGATGAATGAGGCACAGAAGGGCAAACGACACAGTTAAAAGTGTGGGGTCTCGAGGCGCCTGGCAGTCTCAGTCGATAAAGCATGCAACTCTTGATCTCTGGGTCGTGAGTTCAAGCCCCACATTGGGTATGGCGCCTACTTGAAAGAAAAAATTTAAAAAGAAAAAAAAAAGAGCGTGGGGTCTAGAGTCCAACTACTGGGTTCAAATCCCAGCTCTGCCTCCTACCAGCGGCTTAACTTTAGTTAAAGTGCTTTCCTCAGTCTCCTCATCTGCGAAATGGGGTAACAAATGTTCCTAACTCAAGGGCCTGTTTGGAGGACTCCATGGGACGAGGCAGGCCAAGCATCTGGGCCCAACCTGGAGACCAAAGGGACTGCTTGGGGAAGGCCAGCTCCACTTTTACACACTTTCATGCACTTTTACACAACACGTGTAGATGTTAGAGTTGAGATCTGGCTCTGAGCTTCCTGGTTGCCAAGGTGAAAGAGGAGACATGGCCAATTCTGCCTTTGAGAAAAGAAAAAGTTCCAGCTCCAGAGGGGAAGAAGGCCTCTCTAGGCTCCCTATGCCAGAATGGGCCTCCGTGGGGCTCGAGAAGGGGACCCCGAGGGGTTGTGGGTCACATCTGGGCTTGAATTCCTGACGGGGCTGGGATCTGAGGGGCTAAGCCTGTGCGGGAAAGGCCCAGGGGAAGGTGGAACCGAGTCGGGGAGGGCATGTGCCCTGGGCCAGGGCCGGCCGCCAGCCCCGGCTTCCTCATGTTGGGAAGGGGACAATGAGAGCCATTCTGCCCAGGGTCCCTAGGAGGATTAAGTGGACTCGTAGGGATAAGCTTCATGTCCCTGGCCCGCTTCCCTCCCATCTCAGGTTGGCGGGTCCCTAACCAGCAGCCCGGCGGCCAGCAGGGGGCGAGCCAAGCTCAGGCAGCTGCTGGGGCAGGTTCCTTCCTTCTGTTCTCCTCTCCTGTGGACACTTGGCTGCCTCCTCCTTCCCGGAGGCCCTCACACTCTCGACAGAAGGCGACAGCTCTCCTTGGCCCTGCTACAGCACCAGGCAGGGCCCCCCGACCCTGCCTCGTCCCAAGATCTGTCCCCGGCCACCCTGCACCGTGTCTCAGTGGTGGCACGTGACCAATAAACCGTCATCACCAGCAGGCCACCTAAGCACTGCGTCAGAGGCCCGGGCTTCACACACTGGTCTCACACGAGCACGGGCCCACAGCCCCGTCGGCCAGACGAGGAACCAGGCTCGGAAGCAGCAGAGTTGCTATTCCCACCGTCAGGGGCCTGACCCACTCAGCCTTCATTTTTTTTTTTTAAAGATTTTATTTATTTATTTGACACAGAGAGAGAGAGATCACAAGTAGGCAGAGTCAGGCAGAGAGAGAGAGGGGGAAGCAGGCTCCCCGCTGAGCAGAGAGCCCAATGCAGGCCTCGATCCCAGTTCCAGGACCCTGAGATCATGACCTGAGCCAAAGGCAAAAGGCTTAACCCACTGAGCCACCCAGGCGCCCCGCTCAGCCTTCTTAACCACCATGCCAAGCAGCAACTGACAGACAACAGAATGATCTAGAGGCCTCGCCGGCTGCAGAAATCCCCCAACCAGTCAACTGCTTCCCCCAGCAGGGTGTGCGCCATCTCTCAAGGGACCCACCTGGTCCCCAGGCTCCTCGAAGGAAGCACCTGCTCATCCTGGGACATGAGAGTCCCCCTAACCTCAGCAACTGTGGGTCACACTGAACGTATGAAGAAAACATCTGCCCGCGTGCACTGAGCCCCCAACGGACACAGGCCCCCCGACCTGGCCCCACCTGGTCCTCCTCACCAAAGACCGTGAGGCAGAAAACACTACCCTCCCTCATCACAGCCCCGAAAGCGGACGTACCCGTGTGGTCTGGACAGAGTCCCATCTCCAGACACCCTGCTCTCCTGGTGCCACGGAGTCGGGCCTCCTCCCACTGCCCCTACCCCTGCCCCTCACACCCCACAGCCCTCCGCCAGGCAGCAGTCAGTCAGTACTGCAGGCAGGCCCTGAGGGACCACTGTGGCCGGGGCCCCACGGGAGACAGGAGGACGCTGCTGCAGCCCCGAGACGCTGGGTCCCCGCCAAGGGCACACAGCATCCAGGACCCGATCCCCGAGGTCCGTTTGTGTGTGTGGTGACTGGCTCACCATCAGGGCAGGCTGGGAACCCAGTGGGCCAGTCAGTTATTCTGTCTATCAGTCAGTCAGCCAGCCAGCCAGCCATTCTGTCAATCATTCCATCATTCTTTCATTCAGTCAGTCATTCTGTCTGCCGGTCAGTCCATCATTCATGCATTCATGCATTCATTCATTCAGTCAGTCAGTCAGTGGTCAGTCAGTGGTCAGTCATTCTGTCTGCCAGTCAGTCCATCATTCATCCATTCATTCATCCAGTCAGTCAGTCATTCAGTCAGTGGTCAGTCATTCTGTCTGCCAGTCTGTCCATCATTCATGCATTCATTCATTCATTCATACAGTCAGTCATTTGTCAGTCATTCTGTCATTCATTCATACAGTCTATCTGTCATTTGTTCATTCACTCATTCATACAGTCAATCTGTCAGTCATTCTATCATTCATTTATTCAGTCAGTCAGTCTGTCATTCAGTCAGCCATCAGTCATTTTGTCTGCCAGTCAGTCCACCATTAATTCAGTCTTTCATTCATAGTCATTCTGTCATTCATTAATTCATTCATATAGTCAGTCATTCTGTCAGTCATCCTATTATTCATTCAGTCAGTCAGTCAGTCAGCCAGTCATTTTGTCTGCCAGTTAGTCCATCTTTCATCCATACATTCCTTTATTCATTCATTCATTCAGTCATTTAATCTGTCAGTCAGTCATTCCCTCATTCTTTCATTCAGTCAGTCTGTCTCACTTTAACCGAGGAGGGATACACATACACACACACGCACAGCCTGATGAATTTTTACACATATACTGACACAACTGCCAGTTGGATCAGGATCTGGATAGAACATTTCTTTCAGCCCAGGAGGTTCCCATGGGCACACCCCATGCCAATACCTCCCAGAGGTAGCCTCCACTCAGACTCGTGTCAGCACGTGCCCAGGCACCCAGTTCCTTAACCCCCAGGACGGACTCCCCACACTCCCCAGCCCAGCTTGAGATGAGGGCCCTCCCCTCTGGCCAAAGACTGGGGGCACTGGGAGCCCCGGGCAGCCTCCAAGACCCTAGGCCCCCTGAGTGAAGGACTGTGGTGGAAGAAGCCAAGGTGCCAGGCAGGGGGACGAGTCAGAGGCCCCTTGCCCCCAACAGATACACAATCACATACAAACTCACTGGCATATTCTGTCAGGCACATGGACACCCAGACTCAGACACATGGGGCCAGGACCCTAACGCCACCCCGTCCCTGCCACCGCCGCCTTACCTGGGCCTGCACGTAGTCCCAGGCCTCCTGCAGTCTGTCCTCGTGACCGTCCTTGTAGTTCTGAATGAGCTTGGTCACGATGTTGCCCATCTCCTGCTTTAGCTGCAGAGGGGAGAACTAGGGTCAAGGTCGGATTTCCTGAAACCCATACCCTACCTTTCGTCACATCTACTTAAACGGCCTCTCTCCTCACCCGGCCCAGCCCTGGGGACATGCTCACGCCCGAAAGCATCCCACTGTCCGTGCCAGCTGCTCTCCTTGTGCTTCTAGGGCCCCAGACCCCTGCTGGCCACCCCACGAAGCCCGGGGCAGTCGGGCCCAACCACTCCTGCGCTGTAGTCCACTCGGCTCTTGGCGCCTGGGGGACCCTTTAGATGTGAATCACTGCATGTCGCTGCTGCAAATCCTCTGGTGGCCTGTCATCCCTCTCAAGAAGAACACCAGCATCCTGCCAGTGGCCCACAAGGCCCCACCTTGTTTGGCCCCTGCTCTTCCCAAACCTCATTTCCTCTGATTTTTCCTTCTTCTGCTTCAATTACCCCCGTCTCCTTTTCAGTCTTTCTGCGAGGCACACTGTGCCTCAGGGCCTTTGCACTTCCTCTTCCCATCACCTCTTATCCTCTCCCCCCACATGTTAACATGGCTCACTCGTCCACTTCCTTCTGGGCTCTGCTTAAAGCTCACCTCCTCAGAAAGGCCTTCCTGGAGCACCCTACAGAATACATCTCATTTCCATCCCCTCCACCATCCCCTCCCAGGCTCCCCTCAACCTGTAAAGGTGGGCACGCTGTCTCTTCATTCACAGCATTGTCATTATGTGCTCACTCGTTTTTAGGATGTACTATCTCTCCCCTCCACTAGAATGTCAGATCCACCAGAGCAAGGACCATACCTGGTGAAGCCCGGCCAGGGTAGATGTGAGTAACAGACGGCTGTCCTGTGCTGTCCTGTACATACGTCCCCACCATATGCCACACCCCAGGGCAGCACACACACTCTCCGCCTTAGTCCTCATGCCTGCCCCGCGGCCCCACGAAATCCAAATCCTGACTGTGTGGGGAATTCGGGGTCCCTTGGTGAGGGAGAGAAGAGCCCACTTTTCTCAATGCCACCAAGAAAACAATGATTTACAAAGAAGGCAGATGAGGGGTACAGGGAACAAAAGGATTCAGCCCCAAAGGCCCCCCAGGGGGGCCCTTAACAGAGGATCCCACCTAGGCAGCTTTTCAGGAACAAGTCCGCTGTGCAAAGGGAGGCAAAACCGAAACCAGCTTTGAGAACTGAGAACAGGGCCCCTGGAGTCCCAGGTGGGAGCGAGGGCCCCCCCCCTTGTGTCCCGCCCCACCCCCCTCCCCCAACCCGAGAGCCAGACCCAGCCTGGCCGCGCCTGGCCTCTCCCGTGGACCTTGTTCAGGGCCCTCCCTGGCATGCCAGCACGAATAAGCGAGTCACAGCCACCTGCTGCCACCACAGAAGCCCGGGGTGAGGGGCCAGGGCACCAAGGGGATGGCCACAAACCTGCCCCTCAGCTCCGGGGAAAGGGGAATTAGGGTATAGGAGAGGTACTTCCTGGCAGGGGTTTTCAGAGCCCAGCTCAGCTCCCCGCAGGCAGCTCAGAGAACCCACATCCTCCGGAGGGGCCCGCCGCCCCCTCCCTTCACTAGCTCTGGGAAAGCAGCCCCACTCCCCAGGACCGCTCTCTGCCCCTCTCCATCCTGACAGAACACCCAGCGTGGTACTTTTTGTTTTACTCACACTAAGCTTTACAAAGTTTTCCTATGGGCAACGAATCACAGTAACGGCGGCTAAGTTTTATCAAGCACTTGTTACGTACCAGCCGTGCTCAGCACTTTTCGTGCACTAATTCATTTTAATCCTCAGGGCGGACCTAGGGCCTAGGGAGTTACCTTGTTCCCTCACTTTAGAGATGCAGAGAAATAGGCCCAGAGAGGTTGATTAACTTGGCCAAGGTCACACAGCTGACATGTGAAGAGCTGGGATTGGGACCCAGAACCCAAGTTTTGACCCATGAAGCTCTATCAGAATTGAAACCACATGGCCACAGCTTGAAGGAGGTCAGAGCGGGGTGAAGGAGGCCCGGAGGAGGTAAGTGGCCGGCCCCTGTCGTACAGCTGGTGCTGGCTCCCATGGGTCTTGGGTCTTTGTGCCCTGACTGTCTCCCCCGGGGGTGGATGATCTCCGAGGCGTGGAAAGGAGGGGGGCGCCCCCAGAGAGCTGCCTCTCCCACTGCTGTCCCCGCCTGCCCTCCCCCACCGACCTGGTCTCTATTTATACCCAGCGTGGTGGCCTCAGCAGCCCGGACTTCCCTATTTCAGGTCCCCTGAAATGAGAAAAGTGATGGAAGCCCGGTGGTTTCCGCTGAGGCTGGGTGGTTTCCATGGAAACACCACCTCACCCTGCAGCCCAGAATGTTGCTGAGAGACCTGGCCGGGCCACAGGGACCACGGCCTCGGGGACCGGTTCAGCTCGCTGGCGATGCCTCAGGATCCCCACGCCCAGGAGGCCAAGTCGGGGCGCTCGGGGCGGTCACCCTGGCAACCAGGTCGTGTCTGAGACAAGAAAGAGCAGGGAGGGGAAGGGGCAAGATGCCCACTCTCTCCCTTCATCCCTGCAGGGGCCTCTGTGGTTTCTCCTTGCTCTGGACCAGACTCTCCCTTCTAGAAATAGCACTTCCTTTCTTGAGGGGTAACCCCCTCAATCCTTCCGCGAGCTGGGGAAGCCCTGCCCCCCTTGCTCCCAGGGGCAAGTCCCAGGATGCCCCTGGGCACTTTCCCACCCTGGGTACAGGCAATGGTTCAAGGTTGGGCCTGTCACCCACGGTGACCTCTTCCCACTCATCAGGCGACAGCAGGGCCTACGGGGACTGCCTGCCCGAGAAGGGAGCCGGCGGAGGGGAGCTGCAGCAAGGGACGGAGAGGGACGGAGGCCCGGGGGCAGCCTTCGGAAATCTGGATCCCGCAGAGCTTCCAGCCGGCTCTGGCCAGTCGCGCCACTATCTACCCAGTGAAGAGCCGTGCCCAGGATTTAAAAAAAAAAAAAAAAAGTGTCCTTCCCAGAACCAGCAGCATAATTACAGTCCGGAGCAAAATGAAAATGCAAGCTCCCTTGCTTACAACTGATTAAGAACTTCAACACAGCACCATCACAGTATAAACCAAGCACGGACCCTTTGAAGCGGAGGCCTGTGTAATCGCTCAGGTCACACGCCTAGGAGGCCAGCCCTGGGATGCTGCGGGTCCCATCCTCCCCATTTCCCAGAAGAGAAAACAGGTTGAGAGTCGGCCTGACTTACCAAGATCACACAGCTAGCGAGCAGCAGAGACAGGACTGTAACCCTGATCGTGAGGCCCCAGAAGCCTGCTATCTCAACTGCAGCCAACCCCCCACTGTCTCCACCGGACCCCAGATCCCACTGTCCTCCCTGGGGCGGCTCCCCACTACCACCATGCTGTGCTTGCATTCCAACTAGCAGCGCGACTTTCCACAGAGGCAGGATTAGAAGAGACCTCTGAATCCAGCATATCATCCAATGTGAGAACCCTCCCCATATTTTCCTGGGCTCTGCTTAAACTCTCCCCGTATGGGGAACTCAGGACGCCACAGAATGGCGCAATGCAGGGCCGGAGAGGCTCTTGACACAAGCAATTCATTTTAAGTTCCAGAGGGGACCGTATGGAACAAATCGGTTGCTCTCTCCCAGGACAAATCATTCAGCTATTCGAGACCAGACCACGTCTCCCTCCACCCCCTCCTCTCCGGCTCCTCGGACCAGTCCTTGGGATGGTGTCCAGACCTCTCTCCATGCTCTTCATTCTAAGGCATCAAATTGCCCTCGAGAACGAGGTGCCCCCCTCCGTGCAATGAAATGGACCCACATCCTCCTGTCCTCTCCCGGGGATCCCACAGGACATGTTGCCAAGTGCTTTGCCAGAGTGCAGACACAGTGCGTCTGAGGCTTCAGCCTGGGATCCCGGTAGGAAATGAGGGCCCCTGTTAGTAATGGTGGGTGCAGAGGGGGTGTGTGTTTACTCCTAGTCACCATCTGAGTCTTTCCTGAAAGCTGGCTGCAAAGTACATAACCCGCTACCCCAGAACTCCCCAGGCTTCAGTAAGCTCCTTGAGGGCAGGGTCTGAGTCAGACACCACCCTCCACTGTCACGCAGCCATGCAGCCACGCAGCCATGCAGCCACCAAGCACCCAGCACCTTAAGAATCTTCATCCCAGGGGCGCCTGGGTGGCTCAGTGGGTTAAAACCTCTGCCTTCGGCTCAGGTCATGATCTCAGGGTCCTGGGATCAAGCCCCACGTCAGGCTCCCTGCTCAGCCAGGAGCCTGCTTCTACCTCACCCTCTGCCACTCCCCCTGCTTGTGCTGGCATGTGCTCTCTCTCTTAAATAAATAAATAAAATCTTAAAAAAAAGAAAAAAAAGAATCTCCATTCCACAGCTCTCCATGATCCCCTTCCAGAAGGACCACCTGGACCCCTTCTTCCCCTTCCCCAAAGGGAAGGCAAAGATCACCTGTCTGTCCTGGCTCCAGCGGCCCACCCCCAAGGCAGGTAGCAACCCGGGCCAGGGGATCAGGAAGTTTCCATCACAGGGAGCAGGCATTTCACAGAACAGCATTGTCCTCGGGGAACCTGTCTTACCACCTGTTGGTTAGGGCGCTGCGGCGCATGCACATTGCTCTTCTGAGCTGCTCCGGTAGGAAAGGAAGAGGAGGTGCTCCTGATCAGCCTTCCCGGCGGGCGGCCGGGGAACACAGCAGTGTGGCTGGGCCACTGTCAGCACCCCCAACCCCCAGCACCCACCCAGCCCCACTCGAGCCCCTTCCCCTCCAAGCCCTCAGCCCCCGGGCCTTCTGCTCAGCCCCTGGAGTAATCCACCCCTGCGGGCTGGTGGGCAGGGGAGCAGCAGGGCCCGCGTGAGTGCGCCAAGGCCAGTGCCCAGCAAGTCCCAGCAGAGAGTGTGCTCGCTTCCTTCCTCCTGAACCTCTCCCCCTCTCCACTGCCTGGAGAGAACAAGCCAGAATCCCAGAGCGTCAGAGCTGGGAAAGGCCCAAGACATCAGCTGAGACTCCGAGAGGCTGGGCAAGTTGTCCAAGTCCCTGGAGCAGCCAGAGGCAGAGCCCAGCCTAGAACACAGGGCCCCGGAAGCCCAGACTTGGGCGGTGCCCACTGAACAGGGGCTGGATATATAGTCAGATGAGGAAAGAGCCAGAGGAATCTCCACTCCCAAATCCTGGCCCCCACGGCTCTTGCTAATACACCAAAGACAACAGGGACAGCTGCCGTTTACTGAGCCCTTATTAAGCATTGGAGAAGTTAATGATGGTGACCATCACAGTGAACCCTCGCAACGATGCCAGCAAGCATCTGCTCCAGGCTAGAGGCTCCTCTAGGCCCTTCCCATAGGCGGCGCTCTTAAATCCATGGCAGAGAGCTAGCAGTAGGCCTTGGGGAGACGGCCTTGGGGAGACAGCCTTGGGGAGACGGCCTTGGGGAGACGGCCTTGGGGAGACGGCCTGGGGCCAGCATGCTCTGGCGCTGAGCATGTTCCAATTTTAGAAAGGGACTGGGGTCTGAGTCACACCCCGCACTCTCTCCCATTCACAATGCCCGAGGGCCACCTAAATGGGGTACGCAGACGCCACGAATAGCCTGGCTTCTGTTTGGGTTTGATTTTGCCACCGAATGAGCTGCAAAGGGCATTTTTGCTTTGCAAAGTGGTTCTCGGATTTCAGAACTGCGGCTAAGGGGAGCAGACCTGTATGATTACTGCTCCGCCGTTTGACCAGTGAGGTAAGCGGAGCACAGAGAGGCTAAGTAACTTGCCTAGGGCCTCAGAGCAGCAATTCCAGCAGGGGCAGTTGAGCTCCAGAATTGAGGCCTTGGCCACCTTTCTATATTACAAAAGTGTTGTGGTCTGTGCTCACGTCAACCCTGGGTAGGAGTGGGGGCCTGGCAGCTTTTCCCTTCAATTTAGAGATGCAGAAGCCCAGGCTCCAGAGGCCACATGCCTTGCCCCAGGCCCCCAGCCTCCCCTGTTGCTGCCCTGGGAGCAGTGGCTGCTGGGAACTCGGGGCAGGAGAGACCAATGGCATCCCCCGAGAGCACTTTGGGCAGGGGCAGGGGGGACCCCAGTGGCTCGGTCCCTCCCACCTGCCCAGGAGGCCTGGAGAGTGAGGGAAAGGACAGCCCACTGCCTTTAGAAGGCCTCTTCCTCCAGGCACAGCAAGGCCCACCTCCCCAGCTGGACCTCATCGGCAGGAATAAACATCATCAAGGACATGTTTAGTCTTCCACCGGGATTTACAATGTGCTGGGAAAGAAAAAATAAATTATTCATTTTAACTCGGGCGAGAGAGTGCTGCCAGAATGTCCCCAGCAGAGCCAGGAAATGCGCCTCTGCCTTGCAGGAGAGGTGGGCCAAGGTGAGGTGGGCTGGGACCAGGGAGCATGAGGTGTGGAGCCCAGCAGGGAGGGGGAGCAGGAGGCAGGGGAGGGAGAGCAGGAGGCAGGGGAGGGAATCGAGGGGTAGGACAGGCAGTCTGGACTGGAGTCAGGAGTCCTGATTCTCCAAACAAGCCTTGCTCTGGGGCCGTGGGACGCCGCTGAGGCATAGCTGCTGGCCGTCAGCCAGGCAGAGATCATACCAGCCCGAAGAGAGGCAGGGTGCTGGGGAGGGAGGCATGGGCCTTGGGTCAGAGGGATCGGGATGGAATTCTCCACTCTAACGCATCCGAGCTATGCGTGGCTGTGGCCAAAAGTCATTTTGCTGTTCTCAGCCTCAGTTTCTTAAACTGGAAAATGCCTGTAAACTGAAGTGTGTATCAAGTTACTAGCTCAGCTCCTGGCACGTGGTTGACAGCCAATAGGCGGGCACCATCTTTATTCTGTGAGATGGGGAAACTTAGATGGTGAGAAGGCAGACCACCCAAAACCCCTGCAGAGTCGACCAGCTTCTGAGTCATGGAACCCAGCTCACCAGGGCCCAGTTTTTACCCACCCTGATTATAATGTACCACTTACTGGGTCTCAGAGAAGCCCAGGTGCCACAGGGCAGAAATAAAGACCAGATCTTACAATCCTTTCACTCAGAAAAGAGTTCCCCTCCTTTAAATCCCACCTTCCCATCTGGTAGCCAAGCGAGCCGCCTTTCATCTGCTGAAACCACTATTTCCCCTTTCGCCATGGCTGCCAGGAAGCTCAGTATTCAAGTTAGCCCTCAGCTACCATATCTAGTGCCCTGGCATCAGGGATACTGCTTTTCCTCTCCAGTGTACATTCCAATCTTTCTCGTTTTGATTTTAGTTACCCTGCGCCTATGTTGGGACTCAGCTCTACCTCTGGGAAAGAGATTGGGTATGGATTATAAAGAGGTAAAGCAGACTCAGGTTGGAACCTCTGCAATGAAAATCGCACCAGTATGAGCCTGGAGCTGCCTGTGTTCAGATCCAGGCTCTGCCGCTTACTTGCTGTGTGACCTTTGGTCAAGGGGCCTCACTTCTGTGTTTCGGCTTCCACATCTGAAAATGAGGGCATCACACCCACAACCGCACAGGACCACAGGGAGGAAAAACAAAGACCACAGTCTGCACGCCGCAGCGAGTGACGTATTAGTGTGTTCCACAAAGTTTTAGATGTTGATGTTGGTGTAATGTTTTCTCACCTTCCTTCTAAGAGTGATGTGAAGCAACCAGTCCTTCGGGGGGTAAAATCAGGAGACCATAGCTACCAGCTCTGCCTCCCCAGTCAGTGGACAAGAACTGGAGCACCGGAGGAAGGCAGGGGCCCCTGGGGGCATCCGGGACACGGGCCATGTGCAGTGGGCCTGGGGTGAGCTCTGGGCCCTCGCCTGGCCCGGCCACTGGCTGGCTGGGTGCCCTCACCTCTCACCTGCTGGATGGGGATTCTCACGCTACCCTGAGAGGGAAGGCCTAGGGAACATCAGTGAAGGAATGAAAGCAAAGTGGCCAGCATTGTATTCAGTAGTCCATGGGGTGTGCTGAACCAAACGCAGGGATGCTGGGGGTTCCAGTCCCTGTATTACTCACAGTGTTGTTCTACAACTCTCTGAACACCTGTCTCCCTGTCGGTCAACATAACACAGAGCTCAGCTGCCATAAGGATGAGATAATGTGTGTGAAGCTTCTAGAAGATACGGTGGGCACACAGTAGGTGCTCTGTAAGTGCCAATTTTGACAGTCACAATCAACTGGCTCACCCAACAGCTATTCCTGGCTTCCCTTCTACCTTGTGCCTGTGTCTCTAGAGTCCCCTTGAAGCCAGGAGTACCTTTGTGGCCCAATCTGGAGAGGACTGTTGGAGGACTTGCTTTTCTGATCAAAGGGATGGCCAGGGCTGGCACTGCCCATTTCCCTCTCTTCCGGCTACAGCAGCACAGACGGTGCTGTGGCAGCCATCTTGTGACCATGAGGTGAGTGGGGTGATATAGCGAGTGGCACGATAGGAAGCTGAAAAGACAGCCAGAAGCATGGTCTCTGATTTCCGCCCAACTTTTGGTTAAGTCAACAGCAAAAGTCTTTGAGATTTAAGCCACAGTCAGCTTGATCTTCTATTCCTTAAAGCTGACGGCCTTCCCTGTGACGCAAAACTAATTTTTTTATTAACAGTCTCCTCCCTGGGCCTCATCTGTGGATGAGTGGCATGGATTTAGTACTTGCTGAGGTGCTTGAATAAAACCAAGAAGAACAACATCTACTGGGCGCTGACCGTGCCAAGCACTGTGCTGTGTTTTACTGAGATAATCTCCCTAAATCCTCGCCGGGTCCATGGAAGCTAAATTCATTATTGCCCTCCATTTGCACAAGGGGAGACAGGCCCAGAGATGCAAGCGGCTTGCCCACCGTCCCCCAGTTACAAGGTGCTGGGGTAGAGCTGCGTTCAGGCCCACGGCGATCCGCCCAAGACGCTGCCCCCCTCGCACCTCGCTCGGAGATTGCAGGGACCAGACCTCCTGGGTTTGTCTGGGACAGCTGAGAGGCCCCCTGGTCTCTCCCCTAGCCCCGGAGCCAATCCCCCTGCAGGGCCAGCCCAGCCCAGCCCAGCCCGCCCTGGGGGCCAGGAGGGTGCTTACCTTGCCCATGCTGAAATAGAAGAGGACTCCGGCGGCCACCTGGGCGATGAGGATCAGGAGGAGGAAGGCAAAGTACTGGGGACACAGAGGAGCACGGAATCAGTCACCCGCCCCCCCCCCAGGTGCACCCGCCCTGCTCACCCCTGCCCGAGCTCCCGCAGTCGGGAGCAGGGCAGCACGCAGGCCCCCCCTCGGCTGGCCGGAGGCACTCACCAGCCCCAGCAGGCAGCGGACCTCCTTGATGGCACCGATGCAGCCCAGGAAGCCCATGAACATGGTGATGGCGCCCACGCCGATGAAGACGCAGGCCCCCACCTTGAGCGAGCTGGAGGAGGTCTCTGCGGATGGAGAGAAGGGCGTTCAGTTCGGCCCCGCTGTCTCGCTGTCGTTAGCACACCATCGGGGGCAAGGCCGAAGGTCTAGCACGGCTGCACTTGGGGTCAGCCCCCACCCGAAGCGGTGCTGGCTGCTGGGGACACGGGAGTCAGACTGCTGAAGTCCCCACGGCAAGGAGCCGCCACCCCGTGGGGCGGGGCGTGGGGACGATAACACACGGCGCAGATCCCCTGGTTGTGGAGAGAGCCACAGGGACAACGGGAACACGGAGGCCGGCTCCCGCGGACAACTGTGGGGCAGGCAGTGGGTTGGGTGGTCGGGGAAGGCCGGTCTGCACGGATGAGAACGGAGAAGCAGCCCAGTGAAGCTCAGTGAGGGGGAGGCACTCCAGGTGGGGGGGGGGAGCAAGGAGGAAGGAGCGAGGATGTATCTCAAGAAGGCGAGACAGAATGGGCCCGTGTGAGTCTGACCGGTGACAGGCTTAGGGGTAGAGAGCAGGGCCTGATGACAACAGACCCTCTCCGGGGCCGCCCCTAGCAGAAGGGCCAGGGGAGATGGGCCTTCCCATGGCAGGGAGCGCCAGACTCCTCCCACAACAAACCCTTCACTCTCCGGGAGGCACCAGGGGCAGGATGTTTCCAGAAAGCTGGCGAGCAGCCTGGAGTGCATTAGCGGATCAGGGGAACCTCTTAGGGATGTAGATTCCTGGGTACATCACACTGGACAGACTTTCCCGGGAGGCCACCTGGAACCTGCAACTTGAACGTGCTCTCCCAAGGAGGGCATGGCCAGAGCTGACACAAGTGGCCACTGGCAGGCTCCCTGGGGGGCCTGGGAGAAGCTGAGGTCCCCTCCCCAGCCACCCAGGGTGCCCGAGTGCCCTTAAGCAATCACTACAAAGCTAAAGTGTGGGCGGGTAGGAGGGCCTGATTCAGCTCCACTTCCTGGTCACAGACAGAAATGTTCTGGAGTTCAGGAAGAGCCCTGGCCAGCCCACCCTCATCTCAGGGTGAAGGGCGGGGCTGCCTCTTCCCAGCTCCTCACAGGAGCCCCGAGGCAGGGGGGCGGGGGGTGGGGGTGGGGAGGCAGTGCCCCTGCTGGGGTGAGCTTGGGGGGCTCCTGGCACGGAGCCCCCATTTTCATTCTAGGCCCTCAGCACCTTGCTCTCAGCAACCGACATAGTCAGGAGGAGGCCATCCAATGCCACTTTCTCAAAGCTTCCTGGGTTTGGGGTCCTCCCAGGGACGACTCCCAGAGAAAAGAAACTTGGCGCAGTCTGGAATCCACTGCATGCCAGCCAGAACAAGGTCCTTTATCTGAATCATCTGCTTCATTCCCACAACAGGCCCATGAGGGTGGATTTATACCCTGATTTGTCCCTAACGGCCCTGAGGCCCAGCCAGGCTCAGAGCCCACCCGGGTGCCCAGCAGGCAAGAGCCAGGGCTGAGACCCCCCACCCCCAACTCAGGTTCTCCCCCAGGAGGCCAGCCCAGCTGCGGGGTCTCGGCTTCTCAGAACATCTAGTGGACACCAGTCCCTGTTCGCACCCAGGGTCTCAGGCTGGCCCCGATCTGAGCAACCTAACTTAGGAAGGGGACAAGTGGACATTCTGGGGTGGCCCTCCTCTGTGCACGGCAGAAACATCTGGGTCTTGCCGGGCCTGGCAGGTACCAGTGAGGTAGAAGTGGCCCCAAATGAAAGGGGCCAGAGGCAACAAGAAAGGGGTTCCGATCCCAGCTCTGCTGCGAACAGGGTCTGAGCCTGGGCAAGCCATCCTCTGGCCTCTGTTTCTTTCTCTGTGAAATGGAACTAAATCCTACTTCTTCGAGATGTTCTTACCAGCTTCATCACTTCCGTGGGGTTGACTAGCTACCAGGAGCTGTTCTAAACGCTTTTCGTATATTAACTTATTTCATTTCTCACAACAATCTTATGACATAGATTCAATTATTATCCCCATTTTCCAGATGAAGAAGCCCAGAGAGGAGAAGTAACTCGCCCACGATCACCCAGCTAGGAGACAGCAGTCAGGATTCGAACCGTGGCAGCCTGGCTCCAGCTCCGGACCACAAAGCAAGCTCTGGTTAAGGCAGGACTGGGTGGCGAGTATGAAACCCTGCGGTATATCGGGGCTCGGGGTATGGGGGCTCAGGAGCCATGCCCCCCGTTCACATCCCAGCTCCTCCTCCTGGCTTTGTGTCCTGGGACAAGTTAACTTTCCTTCCTGTGATTCAGTTTCCTCCACTGTGAAATGGGGACAGCCACACCTCGCCCTGTGGACTCCCAGCGAGGACTCAGTTAGGTGAGGGGACAGCTGTGTCATGCTGGCCTGGAACGTCCGTGGTAGATCAGGAGCCCTGGGTCCCAGCCTTGACCCTCACCTGCTGTGTGATTCACAGCAAGTGTTCTCCCTCTGCTAGGGAGAGGTGTTTCTGAACCCTGGCTGCCGGAGGGGGGGGGGGGAAATCACCTGGGGAGCTTAAAAACCACAGTGCTCCAGGCCCCTGCCCACACACCAATGGAGTCCGATCCCTCGGTGGCGGGCCCAGGGCCCCTGTATTTGTGAAAACATTCTGGGTGCATCTAGGAGTGTATCTAGGGGCCCTCTGCCTTCTGGCAGCTCAGGGAGGAGGCGGGAGGAGTGGTAGGAGGTTCCTGGAGCCTGGGGCAAGGTGCAGGGGACAGACATGCAGGGGGTGAGCTGGGCCTTGAGACTTTGCCCCCTGGTGCACTGCCTGCTGGGTATTGGCCAAGGCCAGGAAGCAGGGAGCCTGGGCCTAATCAGGACAGCGGAGTGTGCGTTCCAGGTTGGGAAGGCGTGGGGAGCATGGGCCTCCCACTGGGGTGGGAAATGCAGACCCTCGCCCCAGAACAGGAGAACAGTCCACTGCCCCTCCCTCCCCCGCCAGCAGGAGGCAGGGCCAACAGCCCCAGGCTGCATCGGATGTGGCTGGAGGGTGGCTCATCCTGGCTTCCTTTCAGGTCCGAGGGGAGGCCTAGGCCCCTGGGGCCACAGTGACAGGTGGGGCCTCTCCATCACCCGTCCCAGCCTGGTTCCGTTTTATTCAAATCAAGCAGCTGTCATGGGCCTGAGTCCAATCCTGCTGCCTCAGCGGCAGCTGGGAGGGAACTGAGCCAAGGACGCACTCACTGAGGGCAGTGGCATCACTGTGCTACTTGGGGCCCTCAGCTGTGCCTCCCGTCCACCTCAGGGCATCCATGAGGTCAGTGGAGCAAGCCTGGCAGGCTTCCTGGAGGAGGCTGGGAGTAGACCTGGGGGGCTCTTACCATCTGTGCAGGAGTGCCTTGGGCTTCCTTCCTCCTGCTTCAAGAGTATGAGAAGGGGCTTCCATGCTGTGGTTCCCCTACCACGGGCAGCATTTAGGACCAAAGCTCTGGGGGTTCAAGTTTCACACCTATCACTAGAAGCTCTGGGAACATGAGCCAGGGACATCACTTCTCTGCGCCTTGTCTCTTCATCTGTCAGGCAGGACAAGAAAAGCTCCTATCTCATAGGGCTATCGAGGGATCAAGGCAATTTTCATGGGCGAAATGCTTGGCCCCATGCCAGCCCCATAATGAGCCCAGACCGTGGGTGCTGCGCCCCGTGTCCTCCTCAGTCCAGAGGCCCAACGACCTAGCTGGCGCCAGGCACAGAGCAGGCATGTCCTCGACTCCTGACAATCCTCTCTCCCGGCCTTTCCTACATTTCCCTGAACTGACCGGGGATGGAGTGTGGCCCACATCTCGCTGAGCTGGCAAATGGAGGGACAGAGACTATTATAAGAGGCTTTCTCAAGGTCAGGGCTGAGGGAAGGGGGCCAGGCTGGGACAGCAAGCCTCCCTCAAGCCCCAGTGTTCTCCAGACAACAGCAGCTTTGTGTGGGGAGGGAGAGAAAATTCCTCCCGAAAACCCCTGCAGAGGGGGCCCCGGGGCAGAGTGGTCAGTGCAGGACCTGGGTGAGGCCCTGAGGGCAGCTGGAAAAGCAACCTGCTTTGAGGTTCAAGTTCTTGTGAGCAGCCCTGCCTGCCGCCTTGGCCCACCGCTCCAGAGCCAGCCGGGCAGGGGGATCGGAGGGAGGGACCCTTACGTAGCACAGAGATGAAACTGCTCCTGTCGGCCAGGATCCACACCCCGAAACCCAGGATCACCGCGCCCAGGATCTGGAAAGAGAAGGCCCAGTCAGTGGGGGCCTGAGGGGGCCCCACCCAACTGCCCCTGTGCCAGGGCCAGAGGACACGGGGGGCGGGGGGAGGGGGTGCACACCACCTCCATCCTCAGGCCCCACACCCCAAGTCCTGGAGCACCCAGCCATCCAGACAGCAGGGCCGCATGTGGGGAGTCCCTTGTGCCTCCCATCTCCCCTCCCCCACGCCCATGCGTGGTCAAACCAAACCTATTAGCTTGGAGGGGTGCAGCCTCCTCCCAGGGGTACCCTGCGACTTTACTTCCTCGCCCTCTCCTGTGTTCATCTGCTCCACTCCGGCCCCGCTCAGGGGCTTACTCCCAAACAAGCTCTGGGGAAAATCCTGCCTGGATGTGCACATCAAAGCCCACTTGCCCTTCGGAGCTAGGCTCCCAGGCCGACTTCCACGGGAGCCCTTTGGACTCGCCCAGGCAGACTAAGGGGCCCCTACTCCGTGGCAACCGCCCTTGAACCCTTCTTATTAGCCATTCCCTCTGGCTTCATGTGCTGTGTGAGTGTCTCCCTCTGGCTGGAATGCGAGCTCCCTGAGGACAGGGCTGCCTTACACGCAGCTCCCCATGCCCAGGGCCTAGCGCACGAGGGCTGAGCGCTCAGGACCTGAAGGAGCTCTGGAACCCACTGGAAAGGCAGGAACAGAAAGGCAGATGTGGGGCAAGTGGCTGGGGTAGGCCCAGGGATTCCCTGCTTCCTTCCCCCTCCCCTGATCTGTAAGGCCCACAGCCTGAGCCTATCCCCCCAGCTGGAACCCAGCCAAGACCCAGGTGCCACCAAGCCAGCTAAGGCTGGGGAAGAGCCTGCAGCGTGGGCAAAGGCCCAGGTTCCCTGTGGGAGGACAGGCTCTCCACCCAAGGGCCTCGAATGGCCTTGCTCTACTGGCACTAAAGCCAGAGCAAGGCGAATGGGGCGCTTGCCTTGGGCATAAAAACGAAGGGGACACCAAAAAACTCAGGAACCAAGATAAACAGGAATTTAGAGCAATGATTTTTTAAAAAAACCAAAATTAATTTTAAAAATCCACGATGAAGAAAATATCAAACTTTTAAATAAAGCCGGGATCAGTACTATGATTTTTTTCCTCTTAAAAAGGAGCAGAGCCCTGGGCGCCTGGGTGGCTCAGTGGGTTAAAGCCGCTGCCTTCGGTTCAGGTCATGATCCCAGGGTCCTGGGATCGAGGCCCACATTGGGCTCTCTGCTCGGCAGGGAGCCTGCTTCCTCCTCTCTCTCTGCCTGCCTCTCTGCCTACTTGTAATCCCTCTCTCTGTGTCAAATGAATCAATAAAATCTTTAAAAAAAAAAAAAGGAGCAGAGCCCTGAGAGGCACATTGCAATGCAGCTTCTCATCCCCAAGCGAGGACCTCACTCACACTACCCTACCCTACTCTGGGTGCCCTTATAGACAAGAGCAGCAGCTGATGACCCTAGGCTCTTCCCCAATGTCTCCCAGCAGGCCACCTGTCCCCTCCTCCCTCCTTGCCTGTTATTGTCCTCATGTTACAGATGGGGACACGGAGGCCCCGACCTTGCCAAAGGTCGCCCATTCCATCCTTCAGGGGCTCGAAGCCAGGTCTGACTATTACCCTGGGCCAGACGGCGGCTCACACCAGCTGCAGGATGCGTGGACCCGTCCTGGGACATCACCTGGAAAGCCAGTCTCTGGGGACAGGGAGGCTACCGAGGAGCCGCTGAGGGGAAGGGTCCACCCTTGGGTGGGGGTGCCTCAGGTAACGCAGCTCCCGGGATGAAGGGGGACTTCACAGAACCTGGGAGTTCGGTTCCCAGGGATTCCTGAGGCCCTGCCACCCCGAGCCCGCACCTCCCGGCACAGCTGGCCAGTGGCCAGGCATCGGGCCCACGGTCTGCTCCTGCGCTGCTCAGAGCCGGGTGGCGGAGCCCCTGACCTGCTCACCTCCCGCCCTCACAGGGCAGGGCAGAAAATTCCCTCTGGGCACACACAACCCCAAGGAGATGGAAATCCGGGACTGCCCAGCTAACCTCCTCAGCTCGCCTCCAAGCACCCACAAAGGAAGTCCCCGGCACGAGCCCGGGAGGGCCTCTGCGGGGGTCACGGCCAAAGACTCCCATCTGGATGGAGTGGGCCAGCCAGGAAGAGGCCCAGGCAGGCGGCCAGCCAGAACGGGGGAGGCACCACGGCCCCCTCTTTCTCCGTGAAGCCAGACTGGAACCATGGGGCACCCCCCCCAAGAACCGTGCCCCGGCTCCACCAGACTCCCCCAACAACAGGGCTCTGCCAGGAGCCAGGACCCTCATGCCAGCGTCCTTCCCCCCAAACGGCACAGCGTCAGCAGCTCCTGGATTTCCGTGAACCTCAGAAAAGCTGACGAGGTAATTTTCTGGGGCTGTTTGGGGCCAGGAGGGGGTGCAGGCAAGGACGTACACATGTACTCGTGTGCACACGCGCACACACGACCGCCAGAGCGAACTTTCCAAACCACGAGTCTGATCACATAACTGCTTCCCGATGTGCACAGAACAGAGAGCAGGATCCTTCCTGGAAGGCACCCCAGAGCCCCACACTCTGGCCCCCTCCCCCACACTGGACTTGCTGCTTCTGCCAGAACTCCCCCCCCACCCCATCTAACCCCAGGGAGCTTCTGCGGACCATCCCGACAAGGTCAGCTGCCTTATCACCTGCTCTCCTGGGGCCCTAACCTTCACGCCCAGCACCCAGCACAGCTGCCGGAGCCCACCCCCCCCAGGAGAGAGCCCCCAGAGCAGAAAGCACGGCTCCCCTGTTGGCGGGTATCCGCCTGGCACCCGCACCCGGGGTCCGCACACACAGAGGGGTCAGATACCCACTTGGTGAATGAGTGGTGAGTGAATGAGCGGATGAACCAACGTACACTGTCTCTGGAAGACTCCCCTCCGCACCCCCCGCCCCGTGATAAGAGCTCCCCCTCTCCCTGCCCACCCCCACCCCCATCCTGGTGGGCCATCCCGGGCCCCAGCACGCAGGGAGTTAACACCGGACTCCCGCCAGCCCCCAAAACTCTGGCCAGGGACCAGCTTTTCCAGTCTCGGGCTCCACAGGGCAGGCGAGGAGCGAGCGGGAGGAGAAGGGACCCCTTGGCCAAAACCATCAACCCTGTTTCCTTTCTCCCCGAAGTCTCCACCCCCTCCCTCCCACTGCAGGTGGTGAGCTGGCTGTCCGGGCCCCTGGACTGCAGAGCCCCCTCTCTCCAATCCCTGGGGTCCCCGGGGATAGAAGCACAGCACTGCGACCCTGCTGTTCCCCAGTCCCGGCCAGCTGAAAGCTAGGCGGAGGCCCAGGAGCCAAGGACTTGCCAGGGAAGGCTTGGCTCTGGCTGCGTGGCCACTGTTTTCCAGACCCCGGGTCCAGCCAGGAGGGACCTGCCTACCTGGGGAAGCCCAGGTGCCCTGCCCCCGTGGAAGCTTCCAGGCCCGGTCCTCGAGGAAGAGGCCAGGGGTAGACCAGGGTGGACAACGGCAGGGGAGGGGGCACCCTAGCGGTCCGTATGCGTGTGTGTGTGTGTTCATGCCAGGAACACACTCATATCTGTGTGTCGGGGCACAGTTGGGAGGGGGAATTTAGAATGACTATTTCCCAAACTGTCCACGACCCTATGTAACTTGTAATGTAGAACGTCTTTTCCCCAGTAATCCGTGTCTGCTGTAGAAAATTTGGAAAATGCAGACAAGCATAAAGAATAAAATCCAAATTCTCAGGAATCCCAAAATGAACATTCAGAGGCACTTTCNCTAGCGGTCCGTACGCGTGTGTGTGTGTTCATGCCAGGAACACGCTCATATCTGTGTGTCGGGGCACAGTTGGGAGGGGGAATTTAGAATGACTATTTTCCAAACTGTCCACGACCCTATGTAACTTGTAGAACGTCTTTTCCCCAGTAATCCGTGTCTGCTGTAGAAAATTTGGAAAATGCAGAAAAGCATAAAGAATAAAATCCAAATTCTCAGGAATCCCAAAATGAACATTCAGAGGCACTTTCTTCTCCTCTCAAAAATATCCATGTACGTGTGCACTTTTTAAGAATAAAACTGGACCATAATATACATCCTATTTTTCAGCCTGATTTTTTAACAGTGAAGGGTGAACCAGCAACACAGAGGACAAACAGTCCCCAACACCACCCTGTGTCCAGGAAGGCCCCTCTGGACTCTCCCCGCTGCCCCATCACACACACACACACTCTCTCACACACACACACACACGTGCACACACACACATATGTTCCCCCTGCCCCATCACACACGTGCACACACACATGAACACTCACACATGCACCACATGCACCACACGCTCCCCCCTGCCATCACACACACATATGCACACTCACACACATCACATGCTCCCTGCCCCGTCACACGCACACACGCACATGCATGCACACAAACACATGCATCACACGCTCTCCCTGACATCACACACACATGCGCACACACACACCCATGTGCACACTCATACATGCATCACACACTCCCCCTGCCCCATCACACACACTCATGCACATACACATACGCACATGCACTCACACACGCATCACATGCTCCCCCTGTCCTGTCACACACACAGATGGACACTCACACACGCACCACACTCCCCCTGTCCCATCACAGTCATGCACACACACATGCACACTCACACATGCATCATATGCTCCCCCTGCCCCATCACACACGCATCACATGCTCCCCTGCCCCATCACACACACTCATGCACACACACACAACGTGCACACTCACACGTGCATCACACTCTCCCCCTGCCCCATCAGACTCATGCACACATACATTCACACATGTGCACACTCATACATGCACACTCACACGCACTCCCCCCTGCCCCATAACATACTCACACACACACATACTCTCTCATGCACATACACAACCACACATACACACACACACATACACACGCACACACACGCACACAGACACGCACACACACACATACACACACCTCCAAGCAAGAGGAGTCAGTGCCAGGCCTGAGAGGAAAATTGAGGCCCCAGGAAAACCAGGTCCAGATGTGCACTGGGCTTACATCTGGGCAGCCCTATGGCTCAGGGACCTAAGATGGGGCCTTCCAGGGTGGGTCTGGGGAAGAGGGACCATGTCCCACTCTGGGCCCAAGCCTGCCTCTTTTGCACACCCTCTGGGGGTGTGGGTACCTCCCCCACAGTGGGGGTTGGGTGGCAGATGTAACAGCAAGATCTCCAGAGGGGGCGCGGGGTGGGGCGCAGCACAGACAACTCCCCGCCGATGAGTTAGGGGACACCCGGGGGGCTCTTCCCCACCTGTGCCCACCTCCAACCCCGACTGCCCCAGCCCTCAGTGCCCCAGGAGAGGGGACAGCTGGGAGGGGCATCCAGCACTCTGCCACAGAACCAACTGGAATACAGGGATCTCCTGGCCGGCCCCACGCAGTTCCATTCGCAATGGTCCATCCTCAGCCCCCACTGACCACCCCCGACAACCACCCCGGGCCTGGAGTCTCTGGAGGGTCTGAGCCTGGGCTGCCCCAGGGGGCAGTCTCCGGGGGAGGCGCTCGGCTGGTGCAGGTCATACTTACAAAGAAGAGCAAGTTGAAGAGGAAGAGAAAGTATTTGGTGACTTTGATACAGGCTGACCCCATCCTGCCGGTCCCAGAGCTCCCTGCTGGAAAGAGAGAAGGCAGGTAGGTCAAGGCCAGGAGGAAAGGGGGACAAAGCTGACAGGCATCAGGGACCCGCCGGCCCCAGATCATCCCAGAGCACCCTCACAGCAATCCCAGAGGGAGGGACTAACACGAGGTCCCATTTTATGGCACCATGAGGCCCAGAGAGGTTAGATGACTGGCCCAAAGCCACACAGCTAGGCAGTGTAGGCCTATAGGCCACCTCAGTTGCTTGATGTTTGACCGTTGGGAGTCTGAACAGGCCCCTCGACTGGGCAGGGCCTAGAGGGAAATGACATTAAGACCTTTTCGGGCTTTGGAAATACCCAGATGGATGCTGGTCAAAGTCCGGAGGCCAGGAAGTCCGCAGGTGACTGCTGGAGACCCAGAGGCGAGACAGTGGCTTGTGGCACAGATCTGCAGCCCCCTCTGGGGCCAGGGGGTGGCTGGGGAAGAAGGAGAGTTCCAGCCTCTCAGAAAAGGGGCTGAGAGCTCCCTCCACCGTCTCCTCACAAAGGGCACAAGTGTGCATTGTCGAACATCCAATGAACAGGACATTCAACAGAGTAACCCAGATTAAAAAAAAATGTTCCTCTCACCCCAGAGATAAAAACTGTCATAATTTTAGTAGCTAAACTCGCAGCATGTGTGTTTCACAGATGGTTTTAAACAAAACTGGGCTCTTACTGTATAGAGTGATTTGTAACCTGCTTTCTGCATTCGACAATATACTGTGTGTGTGCTGGGAAAATGCTCTACAACATAACTTTGCATGTTGCATAGTTAGCCATAGTTGATCCCTCCTGTTGATCGTTTCACATTTTGGAGGGTCAGCTTCCTCCAAAAAATTCATGGATAGGCAGCCTTTTACATAGAATGTCTGGGGGTTCAGAGCCCCCATGAAGCCCATTCAGGAGCCCCCAGGGATCCTGGGTTTCAAGTCCCAGATACAGATTTATCCCAAAGCATGTAATCAATACTCTATGATTAGACAGACGGCTGTGGCCAATTTTTCACTGTCATCCTGGGCGATACATCCATGCTGTTGAAACGGCGCAAACCACGCTGGAGCGCACTGGTGTGTCCCTCCACACTGACGGACCCCAGGCCAGGGCAGGACTCAGGGAGGAAGAGGGAAGCTGGCTTCCCCCACCCACTCCCCGAAGCCGCACAATCCCAGGATGAGAGCAGCGAGCTCTCGGGCCCTGTGGGGTGACAGGAGCCAGTGCTGGGCAGCTGGGGGCAGGACAGCTGCATGAGACAGCTGCTCGGGAGGAGCTGGGCTTGGGGGCGGGCAAGCAGGCATGGGGCCCGGTCCTGTTCCCACAGGCCCTATGTCAGGGGGAGGGGGAGAGCAGGCCACAGAGCAGAGGGGAGGAGAGCTGAGGGGTAGGCTTCACCCCTTCTTCCTCCTGCAAGGGTAAAAGGCAGTCCTAAGCCTTGTGAATATCCCCTGTCCATAAGGAAGTCCCCTCTGCCTTTTCTGGAAATAATCATCTTCTATCATCCTTGCCAGGAAGAGCTCAGCTTGATTTTCTATGCCTCCAGGGAGAGGGGAGAGGGCTGAAGCGGGGAGGGCTCACTATCTCCCAGGGGGTCTAGTTCAGGCTTCTGACATCTCAATTCAGGAGAATTTTCTATAGCTGCCTTGCTGTGGGAAAGATGGGGGGCACAACTCGAGGCAAGTTGCCCAAAGAAGGACAAGGCTATCTGGGTGGTAATGAGTAGCCCGTCGTAAGCGGCATGGAAGCAAAGTGTGAGTTAATACCTTTGGGGATTCAAGTGCTACATGGGGACGTTAGACCACATGGCTCTGCCACTCTGCTAGGGTCCAAGGCCTGGGTCCGAGAAATGCAGGGACCACAGGGACTCAGGAGCCAGGGAAGTCTGCCCTCGGTAACTCCTCCTGGGGCTGACCCCAGACCCAGGGGGTGGGAAACAAGGGCGACCCTGTGTCAGGAGTTCTAGAGATCTGAGATCCCAAACCCAGGCTGGCCTGAGGAGCCCTGTAGGGAATGGTCCGCATAAAGGAACATCACTGGTCGCCCCCAACACAGCTCTCGACAGACCACAGGCTCTGCATAAACTTGCACACAACAGAAGAGCAGCGAAGGAAAGATCTCACAGAGGGGGCACGTTTCTCATTCCTACCTGGACCTGCTTGCCAGGCTGGGTCTCCTCCCAGTAAGTGACATGGGAGGCCCCGAGGGGGTGACCCAGGCTGAACCCCAGTCTACAGAAAGGTCGCCCCTTTACTGGAAGAACCTCACTGGCTGCACTCTACGGGCCGCTGAGGACCTGAGGGCAAGCCCTGGGTGGGTTCTTGTGCAATTGGAAAAGTACGCAAACGGTCTTTGGCAACCATTGCCTGCTTCTAGAGAATACGGGAAGGGAGTTTCTACATGTTCCGCTCCCACATCCTCTGCTCAGGCTGGCCTGAAACGGGCAGTCTGTGGACGAGAGTGGATTCTGGGTCCGCTGAAGGAGGAGTAGCTGCCAGCAAATGGGAGACTCCGGGCGGCCACCGGCATCTGTCATCCCCGTCAATCCTCCTGCGCCCACGAGGTGAGGGCGGTGTTCCTATCCCTGGAGGCTGAGGCTCAGAGAGGTGAAACAACTCATCCAAGTCACACAGCTCGCAAGCAGGAGTGGGCTCCAGAGCCCCAGGTCTGTCCACTGTGAAGTGCTTCCTTCCAGAGAGTGATCTCGACCGTACAAGGGATCTGCAGGGGTGGCTGGGATTCTCTAGTGGGAAAGAAGGAGGCAGAGGCTGCTAAGCTGGTATTCCCTGAAGCCCCAGACTCTGAGCAACCTCTCCAGTCTCAGGCACTCACACATATTGTCCTAGGTATCGGGCAAAGTCCTTCAGTGTCCTACAAGCAAACTGAGGCACAGAAGGGTGAAGGCACTTGCCCCGAATCACCAGTACATGGACCGGCAAGGACAGAACCAAGGCTGCCTAGCCCCTCGGGCCTGCCCCCACCCCAAACCTCTCCAGGAGGCAGCTGGGTGGGCTCAGACGCTAGAACAGGAGTCCAGGCGGGCCCATGACTGGCAAACAGTTTGGCCCACTGGGCAGGCCCCGAGGCTACCTGGGAACCACCTGGAGGAGGAGAAGGTGCTGAGAACCAGAGTCTGCGGTGGCAGCTCCAGGGCACGCCGGCCAATATCCAAGGACGCAAAGTCTCTCTTCCCTCCAAGCACAGATGTTTCCCCCTCAAAGCAACACGGAGAAGAAGACAGGCAGTTCCAAGAAGGCCGGGGGGCTCAGCTCAGGCTGAGAACACGCCCAGGGGTGCCATGATGGGGTGCGGTATCAACTTCAGGGATCCAGCACCCCCAAGTTGGATTCAGATGGCCTGGGGGGATCTGAGCCTCAGTCTTCTCATCCATGAGATGGGAATAAGGGCTGGTGTAGGGCAGGGGGTGGCCCACTGCGTCTATAAATCAAATCCAAGCTGCCACCTGTTTTGACAACTTGTGAGCTAAGAACAGATTTCACATTTTTTAACAGTGAAAAAAAATAAATATTTTTTAGCACAAGAAATTCACATTTTGGGTGACTGGGTGGCTCAGTGGGTTAAAGCCTCTGCCTTCGGCTCAGGTCATGATCTCGGGGTCCTGGGATCGAGGCCCGCATCGGGCTCCCTGCTCAGAGGGGAGCCTGCTTCCTCCTCTCTCTCTGCCTGTCTCTCTGCCTATTTGTGATCTCTCTGTTTCAAATAAATAAATAAAATCTTTTAAAAAAAAAGAAAGAAAGAAAGAGAAAGAAAGAAAGAAAGAAAGAAAGAAAGAAAGAAAGAAAGAAAGAAAGAAAGAAAGAAATTCACATTTTAATGGCCCTAAATGAAGTTGCACAGCCACGTCCCTGGCTTAGGTCTTGTCCCCGGCTGCTCCCGCCTTGAGGCCCACAAAGCCTAGAACATTCACTCCCTGGCCCTTTCTGGAACAAGTCTGCCAGCCCGCAGTGCAGGGGATCCAATGATGTACACCCAGTGTCTCTAAGAGGCAGCGAGGGTCAAGACCGCTGTTAGCTTGAGATCTTGGGGGCCGAGCGAGCTGGTGGTGAGAACCGAATGTAAGGAATTGCAGTTGGAAGAGAGAAGACAAAGGAGCCCCAGATAAGGGTCCAAATACTGGCTCTGCCAGCACATGGCCACAGAGAAGGGCCTGGCAGGTCCTCGATCCCCTCACCTGTAGAGTGAGGGTCCTAACTGAACCCACCGCTCGAAACAGAGTGAGGTAGGTAGCTGGCACGGTCAGGGTGCAGTGGGGAGGGGTGAGGCAGGCCTCTCTCAGCACTTGTGGAACAGTATGGGCTGAGGGTTTCATCCGCAGACGAAATTAAACAACAGGAATGTCTTCCAACATTATGCTTCCGGGTATACACTTTTTGTAAACACTGGGGGGTCGGCCCGTGCTTTCCTGCAAGCTATATAGACCGCCAACAACACAAGGGAATGACACGCAGGCAGTTTGAGTGGAAAATTCCAGAGCAGCCGCTGGCAGCTGTCTGAGCAGTAGGAAGGAGGTACTGATTTTATGTTATACTTTACAGCAGGTAAATTGACCATTTCTAAGCAGCTACAATTTAAATTGACCAAATATATAATTTAACGCCAAATCAATTCGTACAATGAAATTACTGCGCTGATATTTTACTAACTCCTACTCATCCCTCAAGACTGACTTCAGAGATCACGTCCAGGAAGTCTCCTACTCCAGCCAGTCTCATCTCTGTGACCATCATCACCCTGGCCCTGCCAACACGCATGCTGCTTAGCCATACTCCCTCTCTGATTCCTTCCAGTAGCTTTGGATACTGGATCAGTTCCCAGAAGAGCCTAGGGCGTTAGGCTGCCTGGGTTTGAATGTAATTCTCTCACCTCCTAGCTGTGTGATCTCGGACCAATGACTTACCCTCTCTGAACTTCACCTTACTCATCTGTGAAAGGAGGAAAATAAAACCTATTTGGAAGATTTGTCCACAGAGTAAATTAGATAATGTGGATAAAATGCCTGGCATGTAGTAGGCTTTCAATAAATGGAGGTTACTATTCTAATCCCTGATGCCGTACAGTAACCCCCTATTTAAATTGTCCCTTCTTCCCTGTGAACCATGATACTTTGAGAGGAAGGACTATGTATTATTTATGTGAACCAAGGAGGCTCCCAGCAAATGTTGCCTAATGAAAGATGGGATGGGTGGTTGGATGAAGCAATGGGGGGGGGTGGAAGGATAACTGGATGGATGGATGCGTGGAGGGAGGGATGATAGATGGATGGAGGGCTGGAGGAATGAGTGGATGGGAATGAAGAGATAGAGGGATGGAGGGATGGCTGGATGGAGGGATGATGGATAGACGGATGGAGGGATGGAGGGATGAGTGGATGGGAATGAAGAGATAGAGGAATGGAGGGATGGAGGGATGGCTGGATGGAGGGATGGTGGATAGATGGATGGAGGGATGGAGGGATGAGTGGATGGGAATGAAGAGATAGAGGAATGGAGGGATGGAGGGATGGCTGGATGGAGGGATGATGGATAGATGGATGGAAGGATGAGTGGAGGGGAATGAAGAGATGGAGGAATGGAGGGATGGAGAGATGGCTGGATGGAGGGATGATGGATAGATGGATGGAGGGATGGAGGAATGAGTGGATGGGAATGAAGAGATAGAGGAATGGAAGGATGGAGGGATGGCTGGATGGAGGGATGATGGATAGATGGATGGAGGGATGGAGGAATGAGTGGAGGGGAATGAAGAGATAGAGGAATGGAGGGATGGCCAGATGGAGGAATGGATGGCCAGACAGAGAGCTGGATGGCGCAATGGCTGGATGAAGGGATGATGGATAGAGGAATGAATGGATGAGGAATGAAGAGACAGAGGAATGGAGGGGTGGAGGGATGGCCGGAAGGAGGGATGGGTGGACAGGAGAAAGGAGAGAAGGCGGGATGGAGGGGTGAAGGAGGAGGGACTTCCACATAAAACACCAGGACTGTGATATGCTCAAGGCAGCACCGGAAACCTTGGGTCTGACCCCCACTGCCCCTGAGTCAGCTGGGACTCTATTGTCAGGCCTCTTCTGTCCTCACCCAAGGGGTGGCATGGGGGTTTTGTGGGGTGAGCACCCTGAGCCAGCTCTGAGTCCCAGAACCCACTGCCAAGGCTCCTTCACCTTCCCCGAAGCCCGAGTACAGGACGGGGACTGGGGACGAGCTGGTGCCTTCAGCAGAAGCGCTTGTCCGCATCGGGCGCCTGTGACTTCGCCCCTGTAGGCAGGAGGCTCGGTTTGTCCCTCCCCTGAGAATGGGGCAGGAGCCCCAGACAGCCTGGGGGAAGGGAGTCCTGTGAGGGCCGGGCACCTGCAGGCCCGCAGCAGGGCGGTGCAGGCTCAGTGCCGGCTCCGGCTCCGGCAGGACGCGAGGGACGAGACCCGCGGTGACCGCTCCCTGCCCCCGGGCCGGCCACCTCACGCCGCCAAGGACGGGCTGGGGCCGGAGCAGCGTTTTCAGGAGCGGCTCCCCGGGACAGGAGTCCTAGAAGACGCGCTGTTGAGAACAGGAGGTCTTGCTGTCACCCGCTCTGGGGAGTGCCACTTTTCGCCAAGAGCCACCTCTCCCAGATGCCCGGCAGCAAGCACGGCCGAGCTGAAGCTATTTTTTCCCTAACAGCCCTCAACACGACATGGAGCACCTCTTAGGAAAGGCCCGACCAGAGGCTCTCGAGGGTACACAGGGGCCCGGTGCTAAGGAGTCTAAGTGCCACAGGGATCCCAGTGGATGGCCCTTCCCCTCACGGGCTGGCCCAGACCAGACACCTAGGAGCCCCGCTCACCCCACCCTCCCTCTCCTTCCTCCCTCTCATCCCACAGCCCCAAAGTGTCTCCCCCAGGCCAGCACCTCACTCAGCCCAAATCTCACCTCCTGCCTGGCCCAGTACAGCTCCCTGCCGGTCACAGGTTCCACTCCCGTCCTCCCCAATCCCTTATCCACACCGCAGGAAGGGGTTTGAAAGCTCTAAGTCAGACCTTGTCACTCCCCTGCCTACAATCTTGTAACCATGATACAGCCAACACAGTCCCTACAAAATCCAGGCTCTTACGGAGCCCACGGAGCCCTGCCCACATTGCCCTCCTTTGTCCTCAGCATGCCCTCCGCTGCCCGTACACACACTCATTCCCAAGGCCATGCTTCTGTGTCGGTCCAGTACCCCAGGCCCTTCTTGGCTCAGTGCCTCTGCCCTGGCGGTCCCCTCAAAGCCCTCCGCTGGCTCCTCCCCTTCCCATAGGCCAAGCACTCCCCTCGCAGGGGCCCTCCCCCAACACCTGATCTACACAGCAGGCCTGGCCTCCAGCTGCACAGTAGAATCAAAGCCTGCCAACACCCAGCCCCTGTCCCTGCACTCGCCAGGTCATCCATCAGAATCTCAGGGGGGAGTGGGGGTAGGTTCCCCTGCTGACAGTAAGGAACAGCACCTGTCACATGGCCCGCTCACTGCAGTTAGCTCATTGGTTCACGAGTGCATCTACAGCCTGGTTCGAACTTGACTCCTTCAGGGAAGGGCCGTGTCTGTCCCATTCACCCTGGACCCCAGAGCCTAGAGCAGGGCCGAGCACATGCTAAGGGCACGGTACGTATTTGCAGAAAGAAGGAATGGGAAGGAGGTGTGTAGGGAGGTCAGGAAAGACTTCTTAGAGCAGATGGAACAAACCAACTTTGCTCCTACAACTGGAGGTTTCTGGTCCTTAAAAATGACATTGCTGGTTTATGGGAAGGGGTGGTTGCTTACTCTCAAGAATAGATTTTGATCTCCTCTGGGTCAGAAAAGCTGGTGGAGCTGTGGACCCTCTCCCTAGATGCAGACGGGCAGGCATGTGCCTCTGCTGGTTTTCAGGGGGTCACTAACCCTGGGAAGCCAAGAGGCTCCTACTTCGCCCATCCCCCAACTGCCTTCAAGTAGCCTTTGGCTATGTCCCAATTACACTGGGAGTCATTCAACTTGCTCACGCTCAGGATCCCCTCCCAGAGATCCCGATTAAGTTGGTCTGGGCCACAGACCAGCATAGGATTTTTTTTTAAATTTTCCAGAGGATTCTAACGTGTTGAGACCCACTGCCATAGGCCCGGTCGCCAGCATGGCCTGACCCCTCTGCTCCGAGGGGAAGGCAGGGGGGCCTGGGTACGCTGGGGGGAGGGGGGGCACGTCCCGGCTAGAGAGAATCTCACACAAAGCTCCCAGCACCTCTCCTCCAACCTCAGCTTCCTGGAGCCTCACAGCCCCTGGGGTTTCTACTCCAGGAGCAATATCCACTCTGAAGACCTTCGAGATCACTGCATTTCTCAGAGGGGATGGCGAGAACAAGAGCCTGCAAGTCCCACAGCAAGATCAGGGCCGAGCACACAGTGGGGGACCTGGCCATCCCCGGTGCACCTGCTGCCCTGCTCTGGCTCCCCAGGCCTTCCTTCTGCACAGAGAGGTACGGGAGAGCCACACAACCTTTGCTTCCCACCCCCGGAACTGCCACAGAGAAGCCACATAACCTGGGGAGACACTGTGGAGCTGCCTCTTTCTCAGCAGATGGGGGCACTAAACCCCCCACCCCCAGCCCACACAGGTATGAAAAGGAACCACGATCAGGCTAGTGCAGAGTAGGGCTCAATCCACACTGGGCCCCCTGGTCACCCTCCTCACTCTCCCTGCCTGAAGATGCCAAATCCGCCACATCTTTACCAGCTGTGTGGCCTTGAGCAATCACTTCCTCAGGTGCCTCAGCTTCCCCACCTGCAAAACAGACTTACTAATGGATTACGGCAAGGCTTATGGGAGCTTGTCTCTGCAAAGTGACACCCAGGAAGTATCAGATACATGCTACCAATTATAATGACAATTAATTACTATCCAGAAGTTGTCCATTGCCTAACCAACAGTCCAAAGCCCTCTCAGGGTGGGGGGGAGGGGGGTGCTTAATTCAGTCTCCAAATGTATGCCAGGCCTGGTGGCCTCCAGGCCAGAGGGTGATGACTGCCACTCCCTGGCAAGAGGGTGGGGGTTAAGCAGGGCAGGGCTGGGCCAGAGGGTAAGGATTAAGCAGGGTGAGGCCTGGGCGGCCTAAGGAACAGGGCCTCTCCCCTGCGCATGGGCAGAGCCTCTGTCTCTGGGCCTCTGGCTGTGCCTCAGGGGCCTGCCTGAGGCCTGGAGGTCCAGCCAGTTTGGTGAGTTGACAACCGATCTCACTGCACGGGCTCAGTTGGCGTGTTCGGGCAGAAAGTGGAATGAGAAAGGCTGGCCCAGCTGTTCTGCTCTGGAAGCCCGCCTATCTGGGGGCTGCACCTGCGAGCTGGTCCTCAGCCGCTCAGCTCTCCAGCTCTCTGGACTTTGTCCTGGTCACCCATAAAAAGAGGCTGGTCACAGGTGGCTGTGTTTGTTTTCATGTGTGACAGGTGATAGGTTTCCTGAAACCTCAGCTAGCTCCGGAGGCTGGCTTTTTGACCTCTTCACAATCTTACTTTTCATTCTCGGCTCTTACCTTTTGCTGCTGTTGTTTAAAACAGAAAAGAAAAGAAAAAGTAAAAGGCTGTTTCTCTGGGCCACGGGAAGATCGCAGGGCCATAGAATGTGATTACGCTCAAGTGTCCCTCAAGACCTAGGTTTGAATCCCAGGTCCGCCTCCTACAGCTGTGTGACCCTTGAGCAAGGGAGCTATCAAATCTCTCCGAACCCCCAAATCTCATCTCTTACAAGGGGACACCACCTCTACCATCCCGGGCCAGAAGACACGCTCACCCAGATCAAACTCTCCCAGGAATCCCGATTTTGAAGCCCCAAGCCCTGCTGTTTGTCTTACAGAAGCAGAACCCGAGGCCCAGTGAGATACAGCTCCTGCCACACGATCCCACTAGCCGGGGTGCCAGGCTCTGGGTCTCCCGAGGACCTTACTATCTGCAGCTGGGACTGACTTCTGGCATTTGAGGGAAGAAGGCCAGGGGTACCATGGGAATGTAGGCAGCAGCCCCCCCAGCCAGACTGTGGCAGAGGAGTAATAGGACCTTACAGTTTGGAGCACACCATTCCACTGTCTCTTATTTAATCTAACACCTCCCCCATACCGTTATCCCTATTTAACAGATAAAGAAACTGAGACTCGGAGGTTCAGTGACTTGGCTAAGGCCACGCCAAGTAAGAGGCTAAGCTCTGATTAAACTTCAGCTCTGACTTGAGACCAGAGCTCCCGCACCCTCACCTGCGGTCTAAGTGAAGGAGGCAGATGGTACAGCCAGCTCAGCCCACCCTTCCACGCTTCTGCCTGCCTGCCTGCCTGTTCCTCATCCTGCCCAGCTCCGAGGCTGACTCTTGGCTTCCCAAGAGTCAGAAAGGAAAAGATCAACCCCACCAATCTGGGCCAGTATGTTCTTCAATGGGGCCCTTCCTAGGAGGATCTTCTCCAAAACCCAAGCAATAAGCCTGCAAGGCCATTGGCATGAAGAAGGGGCCACTCCTATAGAGGGTGAAGTGTCAGGAAGAGCCAACACCTTGAGCTTTCCAGCCTCTCCACCTGACACCATGCAGCCAAAGACTCAAATTGAGGCTGAGCCATAGCCTCAGATGTCTCCCTCTCCATGGCTTCCTTTCTGGACTGTTTCTGGCCTTCTCAGCAGGCTACTTGGGCCCCATGCAGACCCCGCTCCCTCCCAATACTGGTTCTAGGGCTTACATACTCTGATCGACAGCATCAGAAGGATGCTTTTGACATCACTGACTTCATCCCCATTTCCTCTTTGAAGAGACTGAGGCCTGGAGATGACCATGAATCCCCACCAATCTGGCCTCACTGAACCCCACACCACTCTGTGAGGTGGAGAATGGGGCTTCACCATCCCTGTTTTATAAGCAGGATCTCTGGGGCTCAGGAAGGGGGCAGCACTTGCCCTTGTCACGTGGCAGATGGGGGCCCAGCTGAGTTTTGTGTCCCCCCAGACCCTCTGACTCTGGAGTCCAGCGTCCTGCCCATTTTGTGACCCTGCTCCCCACCGCTGAGCCTCCTCCCACGGGGTCACTGAAGCCCGGCGTCAGGACGGCAGTTCCCGGCTCCCAAGCTCATGGAATCAGAGCCACCAGAATGGGGCTGGGCATCTGCAGGCTTCAGGCACAAGCATTTCAGAACTTGGACCCCACGCTGGCCAGTGGTGATGGTGACGGCGATGGTTGCACAGGGCTGGGCTGAAACGCCAGGACATGAACCCGGGCCTGACCAGCACAGGAGACATGAAAAGGGGAGGCATGCCTCCCCCAGAATGGCCCGTGGGTCAGAAGGCCCGAGGGGCTGCCCTCCCTGGGGCTCCCAAGTGGCCACTTCTATTCAGAGATTCCGTCTTGAGCCAAGCCCACTGCAGTGCGTGGAATCCCCACTCCAGGTGGGACCTGAGCTAGACGCCGGAACAGGATGAATGAAACCCATCCCTGCCCTCAGGGAGTGCCCTGCCTGGAGGGACAGAGCCTTTCGAGTGAGCAATCACACATCAAGATCGCGTTCGAGCAGCACCCAGCCTCCCACTCTCCCTCTGGGGTGAGACAGGCACTTGAGAACATAGTCTCGGGTACTAGGCAATAGCAAAAGCCAGCACTTTGGCGGTTACTACCGGCCAGAGATGCTGCTAAGTGCTTCCGGTGGCTCGGTTCATCCTTGCAATGGGCCGACGGGGTGAAAACTGCTTTGCCCTCCAGTTTATGGGTGAAGAAAGTGAGGATCAGTGTAGGAAGGGACTTGCCCAAGGTCACACAGACCGCAAAGCTGGGAGTCGAACTCTACCGGTCCGACCCTCTGCTGTCACGCTACGTGGTCTGCAGAAGCCAATTTATAAATGGTAGCGTACTAAAATAGCCTCGCCAGGGCCCAGCCTGCATTCATTGGGTTTTACAGCCCAGCCTCTGAACCCAACCCGCTGAAGACACTCTGAAACCACATTAGGCACCAGGGACCAGCTTGCACACCCATTGCCGAGCCTGGTGGTGGGTGGTTAACAAAGGGTTAACCTCTGGGCCAGGGCTGGGGTTCCCAAGAGATGGAGGCTGGGCACTAAGTGGGGGCCCCAGGGAAGCAATTGGGGAGAAGGAAGGGGGCTCTAACCAGGGACCCCACATGGCACCAGCCAGGCCCTTCAGTCACAGCATCTTCTCCTGAGGCACTGGGTTGAGGGAGAAAGAATGGACAGCTGAGATGCCACCTCCTCCAAGCAGCCTTCCCAGAAGACTCTCCTGCACAGACTCTCTCGGAGCACTGTCTGGTAGCCCCAATTCTCTGGACATGGGTAGTTAAGGTGGGCATCAGACATGTGGGGTCAAACACTGGCTCTGTCTACCCCTGTTGCTTGACTTTTCTGAGTCAGGGCTTTCTAGGGTCTCACACTCTGTCCTACAGTCCTTCCCCCCACCTGCCTCTTCCCCTCTGTATATGTCACCGTCTCTGCCAGTGGCTTCCTCCCCTGTGTACAAGATCAGCTCTCAAGTCTCCTCCTCTTGCATCCTGAGAGCTTCTGACATCCGGGATGTCCCCTGGCAACCCGGCCGGCACACGGGCCCCCGGCTCCAGCCCAGCCAGCCTCCCCCAGGGCGGGCACCCAGCTCCAGGGAGGAGTGGCCTGGAGAAATCTACTTGCACAGCTGGTGGTAGGCATCCAAGCCCTAGGTTCCCAGGCAGGGTGCGGGCCGCTGAAGCAGCCCAGATGCCTGACAGCCAGGGCACAGCCTGATGGGGCTCTATCCCCAGGGAGAGAGGGCCCCGGGCCTGTCGGGTCCTCTGGGATTGCCCAGGAGCAGGGCCTGGGCAGCCTGGGTGGCCTTGGGCCTCGGCACCTCTGGAGACATTCTGGTTTCCGAGGTACTTGGAGGGCAAGCAGAGGTAGACTGATGGGGGGGGGCGTTTTGGGGCGGGGAGTAAAAAGAGAGGCAGGAACAGGCAGAGACCCAGAGGGAAAGAGAGACAGAGAGTGACAGGGGTGGGGGACAGAGAGAGATCCCAGGTGGAGGGAGTCTCCTGGGCAGCCCCAACTCCAACCCACAGGCCTCAGGCCCTCTCAGGTCTGCACAGGAAGCCCCCAGGGGAGCCTAACGCAAAACCCACCCAGGACCACAGGTCCTGCTCACCCAGGCAGGAGCCAGCCCTGGGAGCCAGCCCAGCTCTGCCTCCCCCATGATCACCCCTCGCCTTCTTCTGTAGCCAAGAGCCTGCCTTCCCTGTGGGCTCCCTGAGAGACGGGTGCCCTCCCATTCTTACCCACACTGTCCAACCCCCACCAGTCATAACCAGTGGCCCATCCCCTCCCCAGCACATTCTCCCCAGCCTTGGCCTGCCCCAGATTCTGGGAGCACCAGGCAGAGCCCTGGGCAGAAACTGCCCCCCTCTGAGGTCCCCTTCTGAGCAGGCTGGGTCTGTATCACTCGAAAGGGCGCTGGACCACTCACAGACCCCTTGGATTGCTGAAGGAGCCAGAGGACTTGCCCTCAGCCTGCACTGGCTCAGCCCAAATGAGCACCCAGGTGCCCAACAGCCCCATGGGGTGCCCTAACCTGAGTCCTTGGGGCCCTGGGGAGGCGGAAGAAGAGAGGAACGGAGCCCAGCTTGCTCTACTCTGTAATCACTGCCCTTCCCTAAACATCAGTTTCCCTATCTGTGCAATGGGGTAGGCCCTATGCCGGCTCCCAGAGCTCCCGGGGCCAGCACCTAGGACCGTTCACCCTGGAGACCAAGGGCTCTGCCATTTCCACCTCCTCTCAGCCTGCTTCCCACTCCCAGTGGCTGGGGCATGCCTCTGCAAGGCAAAATGGAGCCAAGATTGTGAGCACGGCTGAGAGGTGGAGAGTGGGGGTGGGTGGAAAGGTCGTGAGTCCCAGCAGTGGGCCTTGGCAAGCCCCCTTCCCTCTCTGGCCTAACAACAGTTCGTTCCCACCTTAGGAGATTTGAGGAATAAAAAATGTTCTAACACAATGAAGGGAAGCATGTGATTATTATCACCGTGAGAAGGTTCCGGGCCACAGGGAACTGGGAGGAGGGGTGTACAGACAGATAGACAGACATGGAAAGGAAAGGTGCTTGCCACTACAGGAAAGGGTCTGTGTTCCCAGTGGGCCCCGGGGGCCCTGACATTCCAAGAGTTCTCAGCATCAGGACCTGCAGTGACACCACCCTGGGCTCAGACAGTCAGACAGGGCCTCAGGGCTGGCCCCCCAGGCGTGCTGCTTCCCCAGGTGACCCAGCACACGAGAACCAGAGCCAAGAGCTTAATGGCCTGGTGAGCCTCCGGGTGGACAGAGAGAGAAGGGACTGTTTGCGTTGCGGTAGGAAAACAGATGTATAAATCAACCACGGCAGGCTGGACTCCAGGCTCCTCGGAGGCAGCACTCGTGGCTTCGGGCCCCTGGGATTCCCACCTCTACCCTACCTCTAGTGGGATCCTGAAAACAGAGAAGGTAGGAGTATCCCCCTTCTACAGATTGGGAAACTGAGGCTCAGGGAGGTACAGCGCCCCAGGGTCACAACTTGGAACCAGCAGATCCTGATTAAACACATTTGTTTGCAGCTGATTCTGTCCTTCTGCCCCATCTTCCTCCTTTATCAGCCTGGAACACCCCCAGCCTAGAGCAGATGTAACACAGGCCTCAGACCAAGGCCCAACCAGACACCTGCTCTAGGGTGTCAGGTGGGTGGAGGCAGAATGAAGCCTGAGCCGATGGCAGGGGACGGGAGGGACAGGCATTTCCTGAGTGCCTCGAACCCACCAGACATCAGGGGTAGGTGTTTTGCACGCTTTATGTCATGCAGGGCTCGCAAGTGGTCAGTGAGGAAAATAGCGTTCTTATTTTTAGGAGATGGAAGCCAGGGGACAGAGAAGAGAGGGGACTTGCTCGAGGGGACTTGCTTTCGCAAAGTGTGAAAGCCACAGGCCTGAGGCCGACCCTGAGGGGGTGCGCTATCCCCAACCCACACAGACCCAGCACCCGGAGCCCTGCCAGCCTGGCAGACCCCTGGGGGGGCTCAGACCCACAGCAGCCACAGCCCCTGCTTTCAGGGCCTTGGTGGGGAATTAACTAACCTAGTTAACTAGCTCCCCCGCTGGACGGAACCCAAGAAATCTGAGTCGGCCTGGCCAATACGCCACAGCTGGCCCCAGGGAAGATGGTGGCTGGAGCTGGGCCTCAGAGAATGAGGAAGAATCAGCTCAGGGGACAGGGGAGGAGGTGAGGACATACAGACGGAGCTGTGGGGCCCAGGCACCCCGCTCTGGGAGTCTGGAAAATTCTGCACTGCGCAGGATCACAGGAGGGCAGACACAATCCGGAGGGGCCAGGGGCTGAGGCAGGATGGGTAGCCGGGCCTGACCCCACCTCCCTGGGCATTTGGGGCCCACCACCAGGGGCCCCAAATGCCCATGCAGGAGCCCATAACAGGGACAGCCTGAACCACCCAATCTTCCCTCCACAGGTTCCTGGCCCAGAGCGAGGATCCTGTTCAGTCCTTTCCTGGAATCCCTCGCACCCAAAACGCACCAGCCCAACTAAGAGCCCTGGGAATAGAGAGGAAGCTAGAGTTCTCCTTCCTTGCTAAGGAGGCAACCTGGGGTGACGGGCCAGGCTCAGGATGGGGAGCAAAGACAATAAGGGCTCCAGGCCTAGCTCCAGCACCTCCTTGGCTGCCGGATCCTGGGCATGTCACCCACAGCCTGTCATTATCTGTCAAATGGGCTCAGAAATAACACCCTCGCTGCCTACTTCACAAGGTGTGGGGAGGCCTGCAGGGAAAAAGTACGTGAGAAAATGTCCATGGCTAAAAGCTATAAAGCATAAAGTATCATTAGCAGAAATGAGAACTCCAACAGCCCGAGGAGGGGAAGGACTTCCCCAAGGTCACACAGCCAGGTGGCAGCGGAGCACCTTTCGACCTGGGTCTCCTGATGGCTAGGCCAGGGCCACCCCTAGCCAGACTGCTGAGTCCCAGGGCAGCCGTACCCCTCCATGCCCCTCTGGCTGACCCTCTTTGACGGGCTGCAGCCCTCCCCAACCCCCCATCCCAGCTCCTTTGGTCCAGGACCTGCTGCCACTCTAGACCTGGGAGTTTGGGAATGGAAGCCAGGCTCTGCGCCCTTCAGCTGTGGCTTTGGGCAAGTTGCTACAGTCCTGGGACCCTCCACGTCCTCATCTGTAAAATGGGGCTGCTGGGTGACAGACCCCATGGCTGCAAAGTGCTCAGGGCAGGGCCTGGCACATCTTAGCTGCCCGACACATGAGGGCTCTCTCCTCTTCCTCTGTTGTGCCCACCAGGCGACAGCCAGGCTTAGGCACATGTTTCCACAGCTTCCCGGAAAAATGCCCCGAACAGTAACTGGAACCATAAACAGGCTGGAGAACACTAGATCTTAGAAGAAGGTCATGTTACTGAATGGCTAGTGGGTGGAGGGTGGGGGCGGGAATAAAAAGTAGAGCAAAACCCTGGCTCAGAGACAGTGTGGGGGAACCTGCCTTCCCAGCACCCTCACTTGGGGTCCCCGGGTCCCCTTCAGTGTTCACGGAAGGTGCCTCTGCCCCTGCACCAGACCCGCATGATGGAAACCCAGAGTATGTGATATAGTTTGGCGGGGGGGGGGTTGTTTTTGAGGGGGAGCATGGAGAGGTGACAAGCCTGGGGTTTCTGATGGCTTTCAGGGCCGCCTTGGACATATTAGGTTGCCTGTCAGGGCCTCAGTTTTCCTTTCTGTAAAATGGGGATGGTGCTAAGCATCTTACCCTCTTGCACATAAATATATACTAGCACATCCTGGAAAAGGTGATGAGGTGGAGGCAGGGGGAAGGTGCGTCTAGGCCCACATAAGCCTTTACCAAATGGGACCAAATGGTTCCTACTGGGAGCTGAGATTCACCACATCGCCTCCCGTGCCCCATTCCATGACTCCATTGGTTCTCCAACTGTAGTTCCCAGACCAGCAGCAACAGCATCTCCTAAAATCCTATTAGCCGTGCACATTCCGGGCTGCACCCCAGGCCGATGGAATCAGAAGGCTTAGGGGTATGGTCTGTGCATTAACAAACTCCCCAGGAGACTCTGCCATATCTCAGAGTTTGGGAACCACTGCCCCCCTCCGTGACCCACCTCCTACTCCAGACAAACTTCCTCCCACGGACTCATCTTCTCATTCCCTGGCTCCCAGAAGGCTGCTCAGAAGGAAGGAGTCACCATGGAGAAAGGTCATTAAATAGTAAAGAGATCTCATAATTAGTTAATGACACCACAGGCTCCTGGAAGGGAGACAGGAGGAGGGTCAAAAGTCAGACTCAGACTCTGGTTGAAGAGGAACAGCTCCCCATATCTGTCTGACTTTTTCCTTCTGTCTCTTACCCTCCCCCCATACACACACATATACCCCAAGCACTGGCCCCCTTCCTTCTATGTGCTCACTACCTAGCTTCTAGGGACACAGTGCCTTCTCTCTCTAGTGGGGCTGGAGCTAAGTTTGGGGGTACATTCTGGTGGGTATGGGGGAAAGGATTTTTCCCTGAGAACCGGTCCCTCAGACCTTGAGTTTAAAAACCAGCTGACTGGAAAGCCACTTCCAGGAATCTACTCCATGGAGAGTATTAGATGTGAGCACAAGATACATGTATGGACAAGGCGGTCACTCCAGTGATATGGGAGCTAATGAAAAATTCAGAATGGCCTGAATGTGCAATAGCAGGAAAATGCGAAACTGGATCCACCCAGTGTGATACTACAGGGCTGGGAAACGTGCTGAGGAAGAATATTGAATAACATGGAAAAATCCTCCCTCTACACATTAACCCACCATGGCGGCACAGGAAGTGGTTCATGTGGTATAATCCCAACCGTCTCTGTGTGTGTGTGTGTGTGTGTGTGTGTGTGTGTGTGTGTGTACACACCAAAATGTTCACAGTACTTATTTCTGAGTGGTTCTTGCCTCCTTTACATCTATCCCTTAACCTCCAGGTTTTTCCACGAAAAAATTTCTTCAAGAATTATAAAGTGTGCCCATTTGGTTCAGATGGAGATGACATTTTTAAACAGTCGAGAGAGGTAGCCTTCCTACCTCAGAACCACCAGCCTGGGGTGGCCTCTGCTACCAGGGGGACTTGGTCTCTCCCAAGAAGTGTCCACCTCCCATGTGGATGTCATCCCAGTGCGCATGATCAGAACCATTTGCTCAAATTCTATAGCATATTTTTTTAAGAGTCAGATCTGTGCAGAGTTGAAAGATAGTGAGTTCTCCAAGCCTTGGGGTATGCAAGCAAAGGCTGGATGCTGTTCTGTAGACTAGGTAGGTAGAGTGACTCAATGAACTATAGAGCTACTCATAAGACCATAATCCTGTTAGTGTAAACACAAGCCCCTAACTTCCAGTCTAAGACGAGAACGCCCAAGTCAAACCTGGGCTCAGACAGTCCCATCAAGGACTAAGCCCATTGAAGCCTAAGGCCCTCCTGACCCCCAGAACTCCAAACAGCCTGGAAATCTCCTTCACTCCCCATCAGAAACCTCAGCCTCTAGGGAGGAGGACACTGACATTTCTCCATAAGAGTGGCAGGCGCAGCCATCACTTACCATTCTCTGGCTTTCAATGAGGTGCGTTCTGTGCTCAGCCCGCTGCTAAGCATTTCACCCATACCATTACCTCACTTTATCCTCCCGCAGTTAAGCCACAGGAGTGGTACCACTATCATTCCCCTAGTTCACGGATAAGGAAACCAAGGTTCTGAGCAGTTGAGAAACTTGCCCAAAGGTGAGCAGATGATGGGAGGAAGAGCTGGCCCCATACCCTACTTGCAGCTTGCCCCCAAGGGATTTCTGATAGACAGGGTTTGAAAAGGATGCTCCACAGTCTCTTTGGCAAAAGAGGAGCCTGCTGCTCCCCCCTGCCAGGAGAGGGCGTGGGCAGAGAGGAAGGGCATCGGAGAGCCTCTAAATGTTCAGTGCAAGTAGACCCACACATCCTCCCTGCCTCCGTTACTCCCCCACTGTGTGGTCAGGAGAGGTCAGGGAAGTAGGCTGTCGTGACCCACAGTGACCCAAGGGCTAGCCACCCACTCACTCACGCAGGACCTCAGACAAACCAATCCTCCCACACCCGCACTGACTTATTTCCTCTACACACCAGGGCATCTCACCAGGTCCCATTGCAAGAACATTCTAGTAAACCACCTCCTAAGACAGTGAATGCGAAAGTGATTTTCCAACTGTAGTGGAATTATTCATTGTTATTACCACTATTATTAGCAATGACAAATTAACATTTATTGAGTGCTTACTGCTTACCTGGCATCATTCAAAGTGCCTTCTCCTTATCAGTGGAACACATACTCCCTTGACCCACATACTAGTTTCCCTAAGGAGGGACCTCTACCAGGAGAACACCTCTGGTCTAGCTCCGCCTCCTCCTTTACTTCCTGGACCCCCAACAGAGGCTTCTGTGATTGGCTCGTCTCGAAGACACACTGGGCATGCTCCGCGGGGCCCCGCCTCCCCCAGGGCCCCGCTGCCTACATGCAGCCTTCCATCTGCACTGCCCTCCGCTCCTACCACCTGCTCCTGCAAGGAGGCTGGCCCCTGTCCAGCGCTGCCTGTGACCGGACAGCTAACTCTGCCAGTTCGAGGGCAGGCGGTTGGAGAGCCCTCTGGGCCCCGGATCTAAAGCCATGTTCTCCGGCCAGCCTTCTCAGTGCTAACGCTTCCTGTCCGAGCCCCATCTCTGTCAACTGTCTCCATTCGGTTCCAAATTCAGAAGAAGGGTTCTCTCTAAAACCTCAGCATGTGTTAAGACCCTTTAATCCTCACAGCACGCCCGAATTAGAGATTATTATCATCCCTGGTATCAAGGACTGTTGAAAAGCTTGTAGACAGGCAGTGCTCAGGGTGTATCCCCAGGGATGGGGATGGAAGTCGGGATGACACTCCCAACCATATCTGACTCTTGTCTCCCAGGCTCTGAGGCCAGTAGACACAGCCACTCATTCCATAGACCCTCCCTCCGTCTTTTGACAAAAGGCTTGGCAAACTGATATATCGAACCAACACCCAGCCCCTTCGGGTAAAAAATATGATTGACCAACAACAAAAACCAGACTGTGATCCCAAGTTCAAATCATACATTTCTGTTTAAATATGTACAGTTAGTTTCTCCATAACTTTATTGTATAAGTGCATTCCTTCTTTCTTGAGCATTAGAACATGGAATCATTGCAGAAGATTCAGAAAATTGGGGAAAGTGAAAAAAATAAAGGTCTGTAATCTGATCTGTATAATCCCATTGTTGTGTATTTAAATGTACTTATTCATCTACTTTTCAGCCTCGAGTTGTGGTGGGTCGGGGGGGGGGGGGGGGAAGCTCTGCCATTCTGTCTCCAGTGCCTCCATGGGAGACCCAGGACCTGCCCACCTACAGTGACTTCCCGTCTCGGTGCAGAACAACGGGCTGGGCACCCACAGTCCTCTTTCTGAATAAATCCCTGCGACTGCCCACTGTGACATCACATGTGCCTCACTTACAGAAGCCAATTGCAGCAAATGCAGGATAACAGCTTCTAGTTTTGTAGTCCAAGAAAGGCTGTGACTTGTCCAAGATCAAATGGCAAGTAAAGGATGGGCTGGGGTCTCCCAATCCCCACATTCAGGCTACTCACCAAGCTTTCCTGCCCGCCCCCCACCAAAGATTGAAATCCTGCTTCCTCTTAATAATAGCAGCACTATCAAAACCAGGTGAGCTATATATGTATTTAGCACTTACCATGTGCCAAGCACACATCAAAAGTGCTTCATATATATTAATTCACACCATTCTCAACAACCCTATGAGGTAAGTACTATTATGATATTATGATCTCCACTGTAGATGCTGAAACAGATGCACAGAGGGGCTAAGACACTTGCCCAGGGTCTCACCAGCAGGCAAGTAGCAGAGGCAGGAGTCATCCTTAGGCAGTTAGGTTTGGGACACTGCTTATGGTTCCTTTCCAACTTGGGCCAACCCCTGCTGGACCCCAGGCAGGCTTCTGGAGCACTGATTGCCCGAAGAAATAAATCAACCTAGAGGCTCACCTCCCTGGACAAAGTCAACTCAGCAACTTCACAGCAGAGTCAGGATGTGAACCCAGACTTCCTAACCTACTCCAGCGCTTTGTCCACTTTCCTACATTGGCTCTAGAAGCCTAGGTTCAGAAACAACAACTTCTAGGGGTGCCTGGGTGGCTCAGTCATTAAGTGTTGCCTTTGGCTCGGGTCATGATCCTGGGGACATGGGATCGAGCCCCGCTTTGGGCTCCCTGCTCAGTGGGAAGCCTGCTTCTCCCTCTCCCACTCCCCCTGCTTGTGTTCCCTCTCTTGCAGTGTCTCTCTCTGTCAAGTAAGTGAATAAAATGTTTAAAAAAAAGAAGAAGAAGAAAGAAAGAAAGAAAGGAAAAAAGGAAAAGAAAGAACAACTTCTATCCTGGATACCCCCTCAGAACAACAAAAAGTCAGCCACAGGCCCCGAAGAAGAGTCAGAAGCCCCCACAGTGGGGAAAGAAGCCCAAGGGGACAGCGAGGGGCCTCCCAGACTGACACACCTGGTGACCTGCAGAGACTGCCAGGGATGGGCCTCCCAGACGGCACCTTCCGCCTCCCCCAGCCTTGAGCCTGTGCCCTCGCAGGACATAGCACCTTCCACAAAGAACACGAACTGAGTCAGGGTTCACTAAGGGCCAAAGTGGCCCCTTCACCCGGCTGGAGCTAGAGGAAGTCAGGCTGTTCCCCTCTCAGGAGGGGAAAGGCCAGGCCTCACAAGGGAAGCTGAAGCCCTGAACGAAGCAGTCCCAGGCCAGCCGAACGGCTCTCGCCTCCCTGGTCCCAGGGTCCAGGGGCAGGACGGGCAGTCTTGAAGGGCAAGGCATGGGCGTCCAGACCCGGCCTCCCAGCTCCACCTTCGCCAAAGAGCCGCCAAGGATCTGGCACCGGGCTGGGTCCTGCTGGGCCACCCCGAGGAGAATCACTTACTCATTCATTCAACCATCATTTCCTGAGAGCCTGCTGTGTGCCAGGCCTTGTGCCAAGGATACAGAGATGGACAGGGCAGTCCCGGCCTGCGAGGGTTCACAGAGACACTCCATATGCCACAGAAGAGCAGCGGAAGAAGAGGAAGGTACTCAGGGTAGACAAGCACAGAGGAAGGGGGGAGGGAAAGGAAGGGTTTGAAGAAAAGCTGGCATACACGTTCAGACCTCCTTACCCTCGGAAAGCCGGGGGTCGCACTGGGGAGGCACACGCTCTGGGGAGTGCACTTTTTTGTTCTATCCTCAGGTGATTCGATGAGGCTGCTCTTGTTACCCAATCTACAGATTCAGAAACTGAGACTCAGAGGGGGTCACAAAGCTAGGAAGGGCAGAGCCAAGATTCTGGCTCCAGAGTCCAGCTGTCACCAGGCTCTGCTATCTCTCCGATGCTGCAGACGGCACAAGGGAGGTAAGGCGGCCTCAGGTAGGGTAAGCAAGGGTCAGGAGGTGGCCTCAAGTATTGCCTGTGTGAGAGGAGTCACCCAGTTCACCAGATGTGCGTGTGTGTGTGTGTGTGTGCGCATGTGCTCCCTTTACAAACAACAGATTCCAGGCCACAGAACTTCCCAAAAGCCAAGGAATGAAGAGGCCATTAGCACCACAAAGAAGGGAAGCCCAGAGAAGAGAAGGAACTTACCCTGGGTCACACAGCCTGTGAACAAAGGAGCTGGAACTAACCCTAAGAACCAGGACACTAGGCCTCTTCTCTCCCGCTCAGCTGCTTCTCCATGTCAGCACAGAGTGAATCAGCTGCTGACAGGAAAACCAACGTGTAGGGGGAACCCCAGGGGTGAGTCAGGAACTAGCCAGCCCCCAGACACCAACTGTGACAGAGGCCCCGAGCCTGTGGTTGGCCTCCTCACAGGCAGCATCAGGAGGGGGTGTGGGGAAGAGGGAAGCAACACACGCCACACTGCCCATTGTGTTTACCTCTGGGCTTCCCTCCTGGCCCCTCGGAGCCAGGCTTAGAGGAGGGAGAGCCGGTGGGCAGGGCAGTTCCTGCTGAGATGAAACAGGCCCCCCAGGCCCGGCCCCATCCTGTCCCACAGAGGGCCCAGGCTCTTGCCTCCCTCCCACCTCTCCCTGAGCCAACTCCTGACTGTTTGATGCTCTTGATTAAATCATAACCGCCCCCTCTGAGCCTCCCCTGGGGTGAAGAAGTGGTTATAACGGCTTGGAGTAAAGAGTTAGGGCCAAGCCAAAACCAGGGGGTGCCAGCGGGCCCCAGAGGCCCCAAACCCAGAGGAATGCTCGAGGCTTGAGTCTGCTCAGCCTTGGGCTGGAGGGGGCTGTCTGGTCTTCAGGTGGAACAGGGTTGGGTGGCCAGGCTAGGGAGCAATGAGGAGGAGGAGGAGATTTTAGGCAGTGGCTCAAAAGTCTGAAGCTGAGACAGAGAGGGAGAGAGAGAGAGAGAGAGAGAGAGAGAGAGAGAGAGAGAGAGGGGACTGCCCCACATTGCAGAAACTTAAGAAGAGCCAACCAAAGTCCACCCCCCCACACACGTGGGAAATTTGTGTCCTCACCAGCTAACCTTTCACCCCAGCCCTCCCTGGGCTGTAGCCAGGAAGGGGAGAGCCCCAGGCACTTCTCCCCCTCCACCCTGCTCTCACACCCACCACTGACTGGTGCAAGCTCCCACCACTTGGCCAGATGCCCCCCCTTCGTGGGCAAGCACAGGGCCTCCTGGGCGGCTTCCTCCCTATCACTCTGTAGCATGCCTCACCCTCCCCAGCACCTCTGAGCCCCTGCTGGGCACCAGGGTCAAGGCTGGGTGGGGGAATAGAAAGAAAAACAGGACACACATGGGGATCCTTTCTCTTCTCCCCGAGTCACCCTGGCTCCCCTCCCGCCCCTCGATGGCGCCTCTTCCTTCACTCCCAGCAGCAGACATTCCCAAAAGCCTGCAGGGCCCTCCTTCCCCATCACCCACAGCCCTAGGATCCTTCTCCCTTGACCACTGGGTCCCTCACCCCAGCACATCTGGCAGACTGCTTTCCTAAAGTGCCCCTCTGAATACGTCACTCTCCGGCTCAAAAACCTTCAGTGGCTCTCACTTTCTGCAAAACAGATCTAAACATCTCACCTTGGCATTGAAGGCCCTCCACGAGTTGATCCAACCTGCCATTTCCCCCTTCACATCCCTGCTGGATCCCAAGTCTTCAGCCAGACTGATCAAACTAGCAGTTTCTTAAAAAGTCTCTGAACACTGTGACCTCCTGCTTATGCGTAGGTATTTCCGTCTGCCCAAAACTTTCACTGCAGCAGAGGAAACCTTCCCAATTCTTAAGACTGACCCCAAATTCCACCTCCTCCATGAAAGTTCTCTGTAATAGTTTTTCATTGATCTCCTATCAGGGTCCTTGGTATCCCTTCCCAGGCAGTAAGCAACTGAGGATTGGGGCTGTGTGTCATCCTTTGTCATGCGTCCTGTGGGCTGGAGGGGTGGTGGGGAAGACTTCCAGTATTTGCTTACTAAGTCCTCTTTGAAAAGACCATCTTCTCCTCCCCCACCCCACCCCCACGGGCCCCACCCATTGACCCTGTTCCTCCCCACAACACCACAGTCTAATCTTAGGCTGCTCACAGGCTTGGACAGGGGAGTCCGGGGCCCCAAGCTGATCCAAGCCCAAGGAGGGCTTGGGAGCCCAGGTAGAAAGCCTTGCTCAAATGTCACCAACTCCAGGAAGCCCCTCATCCTCCGCCCTGGTTTCTCTAGTGTCTCACTGCTTCTAAGCACCCTCCCCTCCCAGAGGCACACACACTGTCTCCTCCCTATAGTGCTGCCCTCAGTCAGACTCTGTCCCATACTACTTTCTAGCTGGTTCCAGAGTGTAGCGTTCATCTCCCCAGGACATTCAGGGAACCCACATGCAGCACCCCGAGTCTCCTTCGGTGCCCAGCCTTGATTGAACAGGCTAACAGGTGCCCACATTGACTGTCACCTTCACCCCAAGCCAAGTATTCGGTGGAATAGCTGGGTTCCAGACACCACAGCAGTACAGACCCATGAAATCTCATCTGGCTCCAAGCCCTGGGTGTGTGTTATCTCCCCCAGCAGGGGCATCATGGGGGTGGGGGAGCCCTCACTGTCAGCAACCCCAAATGAGGGCAGAGCCCAGGTCTGTCTTGGTCGCCTCTGTTTCCCCTAGCTCCATCTAATATAGCATAGATGCTCAGTAAACATTGTCGGGTTTATGTCACTGGACAGCTACCAGCCTCAAGCACTATTACAGAAAATTCAGCCACTCTTTGGTCCAGATGACACACTCACTCCCCACACGTAAAATGGACAAAGGGATGCAGGTGGCAGGTGGCAATTTCTGGCACTCACAAGGTCAGGAGGGGCTGCAGCCAGCCTTCCAAAAACAGGCTCATTTTGAGGCAGGAAGCCAGCCCATCACCTGCCCCTCTGCATCAGAGCAGCTGTCATATAGTGAGGACTCACTGGGTGCCTGGTGCCTTGCTAAACACTGTATATGAATTACTCTGTTTGGTCCTCACCACTGCCCTTGGGTTCTGCCAGGACTCCCATTTTACAGATGAGGAAACTGAAGCTTGGAGGGGAATAGAATCCTAACGGGTTTGGTTCCAGAGCCTAAGGTCGTGCCCACTGAACGAGGCTGAGGCTGCCCAGCTACTACGGCTCTGGCACAGAGCACCCACTAGCACCAGGAACAGAAACCTCCAGCCCAATCAACTAACCTGAGCATGCAGAAAGAGCCCTGGGCCCTCCCTGGGTTTGACTCTGGACCCAAAGTTTGGCGGGGTTTTCCCTTCACTCCCCCTGATAAGAACTTGCCCCCTGGTTTTCAACCAGCGCCTCCCAGGCCAGCTCACCTGGAAATGCCCCAGGAAGGGGACAAAAGCCCCTGCTGAGGATGTGGTCTGAAGTCTTGGGATCTCAGTGTTGCGGGGAGGGGGAGACTGACGTTTCCCTGCTTTAGGCTGCCTCCCCAGGGCTGGAGCCCCATCCGAGGAACTAGTGTGAACTTTAAAGTACTTTGCTTAAGGCTCGGGGAGAGTGCCCTTGGCCCAGTGCCACCGGGCAGGGAGAGCTGGGCAGCGCGCTGTGAATACCTGTGGCTGAACTGCAGTTCGCTCTCACCTGCCAGCGCTCACCGCTCACCTTCCGGGGTTTTTGTGAGAAAGGGCGACGGGAGCACGGAGTTCACCTGGTTCAACCTACTCCGTTTACGGAAGGAACCCAAGAAGCCCAGAGCAGGGGGTGGGGAGGGGGTGGTCAGGCCCGGGGCCACACAGCTGGTACACGACACAGCCAGAGAACTGGGGCTCAGGACTCGGGGACTTAGGCTCCTTTTCACCCACCAGCTGCTTCTGTCACTTGCTCCGAGAAAGCGGCCCAAGCAGGCTCTGGAAGTGGAAACGAAAACTAACTTTGCTACTGTTGGTCCGGCCGGCCTCCCCCCTGCCCCTCTCACCTTCTGGCTTTACTTTCTGCTGTGCGCTGCAAGCCCGGCGTCGCCCGCTTGCGCCCGTCTGCGTCCGACTGCGCAGCTCCGGGCTCAGTCACTCGGCAGTCTTCCCAGCGGCCGTCGGGGAACGCGGGGGCTGGGGAGGCTCCGCCCCCTGGAGGACACGCCCCTGGCACGCCCCCTGCCCTGAGGGAATGTTGTTGGCTCCGAGCCCGATCCGGCTCCGCCCACCAGCCTCCCTAGAAGCAGCCCGTCAGCCCCGCCCCCGTCTCGGGGGAGGGAGGAGCGCCCCTTGCCCCGTCCCGTCCGCTGTGGCCTCCCGAACCCCCCCCGCCAGCCCCGCCCCCGGGCCCGCCTCCTAGCCCCGCCTCCTCAGATCTGTACTCTGCGCCCCTCCTACCACTCGGCCCTGCAGCGCTGAAGCCTGGCTCCCAGCCCGGCCGGGTTCGCGCTCGAGCCCTGCTGGTGGGGGGGAAGCCCCCACTCACGGCTCTGCCTAACAGTCCCGCCCCTTCTGGGCCCTCCTCGTCCATCCCAACCTCCCCCCCAGACCCTCCCGCCTCCCCGCCGGGGTCACGTTCTCCTCCCGGCCTGCCCCAACCGCCTCGGGCGAACCCCCACCCCAGGCTTGCCCTTCCCTGCCTCAGTGCCTCCCTAATCCTGTTCTGCCCCGCCAACCCCAACCTGGGGCGGGCGGGCCTCGGCCCCCAAGCTGGCATTCCAGGGCGGTGTATCCGGGTGCGACCAGGGACGGCGTGGGAGCCGTTTGCGTTCCAAGTCGGAGCCCTTATCAGCAGGCGGCCTGGGCCCAGACGCTTTTTGAAAATACTAACAACAACCACTGACTGGACCCTCGCCAGGCGCCGGGCTGGACGCCAAGCCATGTTAAAAGGAATGGCCCTTAAATTCGCACAACTCTATCCGATGGTACTCCTGTTGCACCCATTTTACCGGTGACGGGCTTCAGGCTCAGAGAAGGGAAGTCGTGGCCTGAGTCTCAGGCTGGAGGGGAGCAGGATCCCGCCCGAGCCCTGAATCATAAGCTCCATGCTGCCCCGGCTCGCCTGCACTGGCTCCTGAAAAGTGGCCCAGGCCAGCCAGCTGTTGGGGCTGTGCTCAGCAGGATGCCTGGGGTGAGGGGTGAGGGAGGAGGCGTGGGCTGAGGAGGCAGGTAGCAGGAGGGGCATGCTGGCCCGAGCCCCAGAAGTTGGTTTTCTCTCTTAAGAAGTGACTCAGAATTAAGATGGACTGCAAAGATCTCCAGAGGGCTGTGGTGCCCGGACCTGCATCCCAGCCCTCCGCACTCCCAGACCCAGGGACCAGCCCCAGGCAGGTTTCCTTGTTATGACCAGAACCATTCACCTTGCAGCTGACAAAGCTCTCTAACTCCCATTATCTCATTGGCATCTCACAAGGACGCCATTGTGGGGAGGGTATGATTATGCCCGTTGTGCCTGGGTGGAGTAGGGCGCGGAGCTGGATCCCAGCCCAGCACGGTGGTTCCCAAAGCATGGTCCCTTGGACCTGCAGCAGCCTCCACAGCATCTGGGAACGTGTTAGGAAAGTGTGTTTTGGAGCCCCGTCCCAGACCAACTGAATGAGAAACTCTGGGGTAGGAGCCTAGCAATTTGTTTTAACAAGGTCTCTAGGTGATTCTGAATCACAAGCAAGTTTGAGAACCACCGTTGGGCACAACAGTGAAGAAGGTGGGGTGTTCTGAGAATCACAAAGACAGGGAGCATCCCGTGACCCAAGGCAAGGCAAGGTAGTGAACATCTCTGGGAGAAAACTGTACAAGGGGAACAATAATAATAATAATAATACCACCGATCTCGAAGGGGGCTGTTGAGGATTAAGTGTGGTAATGTTCATGAAATGTTCGCCCACTCTTGCACACTGTGCATACTCAATAAATGTTCTCTTTCCAGTAAAAAGTCTCCTTTATAGAATCTCCACACCAAGTTGGGGGAGTGGGGTGGGGATCTTTAAACCCAGCAGGGTCCACTCCATTGTCCTTCCCACAGAGGGACGCCATCTTTCCTGCAAGCCGCCAGCAGCCGAACAAGCTCCCAATGATGTTGATCTGCTGGTCTGGCGGCCACTGTCAGAACCACTGTGCTATTTTCCATGTTGGACTGGCTTCCTAGCCAACCCATGCCAAATGGGCATAAAAATACCCTCCTCTTCTGCCCTATTCCATGCCCCTCCCCTCAGGCTGGGGGTGTGTGATGGTGATTGGCAGTTGGCAAAACAGCTGGATCACATCAGTCCCTCCTTCCCCTCCAGGCAGACTTTCAATCGCATGAGTCCCATCTGCTACCCCTTCTGGTCTGTCACTCCAAATTAGAGATAGTGGCAGCTGTGGCAACATGGAAGGGCCATCTGCGGGCAGATTCTAGAATCTCCGCTGTACTCCCCTACCACCCTCTACAGCCCCATAGAAGAGGGTCTTTCTAGAGGAGCTCAGAGTCTATTGGCCCTAAGCCACAGAACTGCCCTAACACGTTGATATGAAAATCGAGGCCCACATAGCTTACATCTAAACATTTAAGAAACTATAAAATAAAATGTTTAAGAAATATTCTTTATCATGACCAAGAGGGCCATGTTCAAATTCTTGGACTCTTTAGAATTCTCTGTAGGAACATGGCAGTGTGGCGTGGGTTAGTCCTGACCCCTCAACCCTCAGCCCAACACTCAGATTCTCTTTCCAGCTCCCTGTCTGTCCTGTGCATACAAGTAGCCTAGGACTCGGGCATGTAGACGCCCCAGCCCATGTGCCCAAACTCTGTCCACACTTCCTATCTACAGCTGTCGCTCACTCACCCTCTAGGAGTGCCCTGTACTCTTGGAAGGATGGACCTGGGGAATTTGCTTATTGGACTATTTAGGCAGAGATTTCTAGGGTTTGGGATATCTGAAGCATGTCTGTGGAAGGCAGTGGGGTGTAGGTTCTGTGTGGACACAGGTGGCCCTCTTGCCTGGGTCTATGAGTGGCCCCGATATTTGTCTCTGCTGCTACCTATTGGGAGCTTAAGTCAGTGAGGAGGCGTGTATCTGAAGTATTTACCAAAATATCAGATTGGCTTGGCTCCCCCCAGTGATTCCCCTCTTCTAGCCGGAATCAGGCTTTGTCATGATTTACACTGAGCATTTTGCCAGGCAGCCTTGAGGGAGAGAGAAGACTTCCTTCTTTTGGGAAAATTTTTGGGCCATTCCAGAAGTGAAGCATGGATTTTGGGAGCTGAGAAAAGGAACAGGAAGAACTACGCTAGAAAGACTTGAGAGGAGATATCAAATGAACAGCTTAGAAGTAGGGGAGATGGTGGTGTGGCAAGACCTTAAAAGGCTAAGGGCGCCTCTGTGGCTCAGCCAGTCAAGTGTCTGACTCTTAATTTTGGCTCAAGTCATGATATCGCGGTCATGACATGGAGCCCCATGTTAGGCTCCATGCCGAGCATGGAACCTGTTTGAGATTCTCTCTCTCCCTCTCCCCCTGCCCTCCCTCTCTCCCCCTCTTGTGCTCTTTCTCTTTAAAAAAAGGGGGGTATGGTATAGCTATGGGGTTCCCAGCCTCTCAGATGATTCCCCCACCCCAAAGGGGCACAAGGAGCTGAAGAGCAGGAGACCTGAAGGTCCTCGTGGCCAAGAACATAAGTGTCAGAGTCTTTTTGGTGCCTAGGTACCTAGACCTAGGGAAGGCCCTAAGACTTTGACACAACTCTGTGTCAAAGAGGGAAGGAGGGAGAGTGGTATATCTGCTCCTTATGGCTATGTAGCAAACCACCCAATCATTTATGTAGCTCAGAAATCTGCTATTTGGGGTGGGTTAATCGGGGAAGGCTTCTCTCTGCTCTGTGCAATATCCGCTGGTTCAGCTGGAGATGCAGGATCCTTCACAAGATGGCGCACTCACATGGCTAGCCAGTTGGTGCTAGGTGCTAGCTGGGGACTCAGCTAGAGCTGCGAACCAAGACCTCACTTCCTCTCCATGAGGCCTCTCCGCAGGCTGCTGGGGCTTCCTTACTGCAAGACAGCTGGGTTTCAAGAGCACACAGAGGACAAGGTAGAAGCACACGGCATCTTATGACCTTGCATCTGAAGCCATGTAGCACCACTTCCTTTCATGCTATTAGTGCAGGCAATCACAAAGGCCCACAGGATTCAAGGGGAAGAGACATAGTCTCCTTCTCTTGAGGATGGGGTGGCAAAGTTCTAGAGGAGATTGCAGAAGAGAAGATACTGTCACAGCCATCTTTGGAAAACACAGTCTGCACCAAGTGGGTCCTCAGAATAAGTGGAGAAGTTCCTCTGGTGGGAACTGAATGTCTGAATTAAGCTGATTTAAAGAGAAAGGTATATGAGGTTTCTTGCATAAGCGCTCATGCACAGATGAATAAGAAGGCTGGTGGACAATGAGTCGGGGATACTTGGGTTACTTAGGATCTTCCTTCTTCCGAGAGTCCTCAGAATAGAGTTAAGCCCTCTCCTCACCATCTACACTGTCTCTTTAAAGCCGTACATGTAAATACCATTCATTTAATCCTCTTTTTTTTTCATTTAATCCTCTTAACAAGGGCTTCTATGAGTTACAGATGATCTCTTATGATGCCCATTTCCAAGATGTGGAAATAGAGACCCTGAGAAGGTAAGTAACTTGTCCAAGGTCATACAACTAGTCAGTGATGGAGGAAAGAGAAATGTCAGTTTGTCATCAAGCCAGTTTGTTGTTACAGAAACTGAGCCCCAGGGGAGAAGTCCAAGTTGGGCAGAACCCAGATCCCCAGATTCTGAGCACCCAACACTGAGCCACGCAAGCCATCCCTAAAGGCTCACCATGGGTTAAAAAAAACTCCCTCTAGGGTCTTGTTAGTTTCTTTATTTAAAATTGAGACATATTACGATTTTTTTATTATTATTTGCCCCAGGGGTACAGGTCTGTGAATCATCAGGCTTACACCTTTCACAGCACTCACCATAGCACAAACCCTCCCCAATGTCCATAACCCATCCACCCTATCCCTACACTTCCACCCCCCAGTAACCCTCAGTTTGTTGAGACATATTATGATTTTACTAGCTATTTTGTATATTTCAAACCATACACAGAAATGAAATTTAAGCATACAAGATAAAATTATTTAAAATATTAAATACATACAAAATTAAAAATAAAGAATGATAAGCCTCTCTCATTATATTTTCCATGCAAGCCAGTAGCTCACACTGGAGTCCAGCTATCACGGCCTCCTTGCCCACTCATGCCCAGGTAGGAGTTGTTGGAGCAGAAAACAGAGAATGTTCCTCAGGGCAACCCTTCTTCAGTGTCTCCAGATACTTACAAGTCCCTAAGGTGGACGGGGAGATGCTTCCGGAAGGGGAACTGCCATTCTACACCTACCATTGGGTACAGCTGCACAAAACCCGTGTGAGACCCCTCTCTGAGTTAGGCTGAGGTCAAAAAGAACACTCCTGAGGCCCAAGAAGCCAGCGGGGTAGACATATTCCCCATTGTACAGTTTCAAATACCAAGGCTCAGAGTGATGAGCTGAAAAAGCTTTGAATTTGTCACCAGCATTTCAAAATTGGGAAATTTCACATAACATTTAGATTGATGGCTTCTGTTGAAAAGTAAGAAAATCCAAACACCCTGATAATACATTCTGACAGGGCGACAGCTGGCTGGGCCTGAGCATGGCCGCCCCCTTCACTTATAATATCCACCCTGTAGCTGACCGCAGTCCCCACCAACCCCTGTTGCCCACCCAAGACTCTTCTCTGGTTTCTCTGAGCTGCCTGCTCTCTGCAGGCGGCTGGGTTTCCAATCCCTGGTGGGACAGATACTGGTTGAACTGGTGTTCACACTGAGAACTTCCTGAGTAGCAGCAGCACAGAGACTTCAGGGAAGACCTGGACACCTCATTCTGTTTTCCCCTTCTCTCCACCACCCTCCCCAGGACAGCTGCAGGATTAGCACAGGCCCCCCAGGGAGAGATGCCTTAGGCTCCAGCCCCCTCTCTGCTAACTTCCAAGCCCTGAGACCCTAGGCACGCCCCTCCACCCTCCCGGTCTGTTTCCAGCCCTGTTAGGTGCACACACAGCATTAGCTACCTTAGCGCTGGAACATGGACTTGCTAGCTGTCTCCAAGTCATTGCTAACATCAACAGAAGTGGAGAGAGAAAAAACAAACAAAATGTCGCCACACCCTTCCCTCCAAAATGAGCATGTATCGCCCCCTGGTGTTCACGCTGCTCAGTGCAGCCAATCTCGAGAAGCAGGGGAGAGACCCAGAGAGGAAGGGGGGGGATGTCCCCACCTGCTCCGCACCTGCTCCTGGCCTCCGTTCAGTCAGGCCCCCAGGAGCAGAGTAGGCCCCTGACATGAGGCCAGGCTAGGGTAGACATGAAATTAGGTCTTCTTAGCAGATCCCAGCTACAGACTCCCCACCCACCCCACCAAAGGAAATGGGGTGTGGGATTTAGGGGCTGATGCTTGCGGGCTTACAGTTCCCCTGGTGTCTGGAGGCCTCGAGGACCGCGTGACTCTGGTTTAACAATGGTGACAAAATAATATTAACTACAGTAGGCACTGTAAGCACAAGAAGTGGAATCTAGTTGTTGATGTAGAAAACTTTACTAAAAGGCACTCGCCAAGCCCCCTAACTGTTGGGTGGGGGTAGGCTGGAGAGTCAGGCTCAAACCCCACTGCAGAACCAGCCTAATAAGACCACTGTCTGCTACCATGCTCTATCCGATGCACCCCCCCCCCCCCCCACTTTGCAGGCCCTGGGAGGCCTCCTCCCCCGGAGTTTACCCCGGTCCCACCAGTAAAGCACACGAGCCCCTGGCAGAGCCCGTTGCCTCCGTTCCCTCTGAAGCTGCGCCTTGCAGAGGGTTGTCCTACTGGGGAGCTGGCTGCACCGAGGCCGGGGCTTGGGGGAGACTTCCGATGCCCATCGGGTAGAACTGGTTTAGTGGGAATTTCCTCCAGTATAGAAAGACTACTCAAAAGACACAGGGCAGCTGTGAGAGCAACAGACCACCGCTGGGCCGATGGAAGGTGTAGCACGGTCCCGGCACTGAGTGTAGCCTCTTCTTATCCATGCTCTGTCCCCCTGAGGCGGGAACATCATCACCGCCATTTCCTGGAGAAGAAAGCTAAAGCTCGGTGAGTTTAAATTAATTCGAATAAGATCTCACAGCTGGTAAGCGGCAAAGCTGGGGGCAAGCCGGGGACTGCCTGACTCCAAAACTTAAAAAATATGCTATATTGCCCCCTTAAAGTGCCTTCTTTTTAGGACCCACGTCCCATTTACTGAGAATGGACCAGGGAGTCTAGAACGAGGGCCTAGAAGGGACTTCCAAGGTCATCTACCCTAAATACTTCTCTAACACCCCCTCCCAGCCCTATATCAGTCAGCTTCTCTGAGGTTATGCTATAGTAACAAAGAGCCCCCAACATCTCATTGACTTACAATAGCAAAAATCTGTTTCTCCTGTACGTGAATGACTGCTGAAGGTTTCTGTGGGTCAGGCGGCCCTGCTCCTCATGTCTTTGTCATTCCCAGGTTCAAGATGAAAAATCAGCCCCTATTTGGCATAGGCTCTTCTCACGGCCAAGCCCCAGGATGGCACCCATAACTTGTGCCCGGATGTAGCGTGTGTCCCTTCTGCCCACATTCCACTGGTTAAAGCAAGTCACACAGCAGAACACCACATCGGCTCCTGCAGGTGAGCCCAAAACTGACCACACCTTAGCCATTGCAATGCTGGAAGTAGAGAAAGAACAGGGGCTGGTGCTTTCCAGAGCGGGATTTATGGTGATGATCAGCGTTATGTCTTTGGGGATGGACCTGGAGTCTGCAACGGTGGTTCAGTGGGGAGGGGCTTCGGGCCCCCTACCCCTTTCTCTGGTGGCCCTGCTCTCCACTCTTTTGTAGATATCAGAATAAGATTTCTTCTGAAGAGAGGGCAACGCACGCGCACATGGACTTAAAAAAAATGTTTACCACAAATTTGTTTTCTGCCTAATGAGCAAACAGCGTGCTCTATTGAGTCTGCAGGATGGTGGCATAAGGATGTTTATGCTGTGTGGATCAGTGAGAAGACTCAGGTGAGTCCCCACCGCATCTCTGCAGTTCTTCCCAGAGATCCATAGCCAGATCTATACCACCCAAGGGGCCATGAGCCACCATGATCCTCATCCCTGCATTATTAAGTACAAGGTATTCCCTGATGGAGGAAAAGCCTTTGAAGAGAGAAGGTGAGCCAAGAGACCTAGGAAATCTAACCTACTACTAGAAAAGTCTGGTAATGAAGGAAACAAAAGGATGAAACCATTCCTTTGGCCACACACTTGCCTCCATGTACTGCATCTACTTTTTCTCATATATAAGAAAGTAAAAGACAATTATAAAAGTGTCGTTGGTTCTGGAATGCATTACCACACTTCCCGAGTATGGCACGGTGTTTCTGAAAAACCTCGAGAATCGGTTGAGTGGTGGACACACAACCTTCATCCAGCAAGGCATCGGGTCAGTGTCACGAGTGTCGTGTTGACAAACAGACCGACTAATGGACCCATGGGAGTTTGAACAATTAGGCAATTGGTGTTTTAGCTGCTTTCTGCTATATAGATTATTATGTATGTTCACATCACTTTTGGGGAGTTGGTGAGGAATTTTGGATGGGTAAGGAATGCATTCTTTTTTTTTTTTCTAAGATTTTATTTATTTATTTGACAGAGAGACACAGCAAGAGAGGGGACACCAGCAGGGGGAATGGGAGAGGGAGAAGCAGGCTTCCCTCAGAGCAGGGAGCCTGATGTGGGGCTCGATCCCATGATCCTGGGATCATGAGCTGAGCGGCAGGCAGCCGCTTAACGACTGAGCCACCCAGGCACCCCAATTCTTTTTCCCACTTAAAGCAAAAAGAGTGTAGTGCCTCACTATGCAAAATTTACTATCTGACACTCCAGGAATGTATTGGATTTTTATATTGAGGCATACCTCCCTGTACAAAACTATAGACCTAGTCGTAGTGATAATGAGAATTATGAGTATTTCCCTTGTCCTGGGCATTGTGCCAAGCCTTTAACATGTAATTTATTTCATACTTGAAACAGGCATGTAGGTGAGATTTTTTTTTATCCCGGTTGATGGTGGGTGACACAAGAAGAAAGTGAAGAGAGAGCTTGAGTCATTATCCCAAGGTCACAATTCCTGGCTTGGGTAGACACTTGTTTTTAACATTGTCCTTATAATGAACATATACAATTTCATATTTATTGGTGTGTGTCCCAAATTTTGCCATGAATAAAAAGTAAAAGAAAATAGAAGCAGACGGAATACCTCCTAACTCATTCTATGAGACCAGCATCACCCTAATGCCAAAACCAGACAAAGAGATTACAGGAAAGGAAAGCTTCAGACTACATAGATCGATGGAAGAGAATAGAGAGCCCAAGATTAAACCCATGTGCATATGGCCAATTAATTTATAACAAAGGAATCAAGAATATGCAGTGGGGGAGGGATAGTCTCTTCAATCAGTGGTGCTGGGAAAATTGGACAGCCACAGGCAAAAGAAGGAGCGATCTTATGCCATACACAAAAATTAACTCAAAATAGATTAAAGACTTGAATGTAAGGCTTGAAACCATAAAACTATTACACGAAAGCGTAGGTGGTACACTCCTTGACATTGGCCTTAGCAATGATTTTTTTAGTCTGACACCAAAAGCAAAAGCAACAAAAACAAAACTAAATGAGACCACATCAAACTAATTAAAAACTTCTGCACAGCAAAGGAAACCAGCCAACAAAATGAGAAGGTGACCTGCTTAATGGGAGAAAATAATTGCAAATCACATATCTGATAAGGGACTAATACCCAAAATATATAAAGAATTCAGACAACTCAATAGCAAATATATATATATGTATATGTATATACACACACACATATATATGCAATCCAATTTATTTATTTACTTTTTATTACCTTTTTAAATTTAAATCAAATTAACATACAGTTGAATATTAGTTTCAGAGGTAGAGGTCAGTGATTCATCAGTCTTATATAACATCCAGTGCTTATTATATCACGTGCCCTCCTTTATGTCCATCACTCAATTACCCCACCCCCACCCCCCTTCCCTCCAGCAACCCTTAGTTTGTTTCCTATGATTTAGAGTCTCTTACGGTTTGTCTTCCTCTCTGATTTCGTCTTGAGTCTATTTTTGTGTATGGCATAAGAAAACGGTCCAGTTTCATACTCCTGTATGTGGCTGTCCAATTTTTCCAATGCCATTTGTCGAAGAGACTGTCTTTTTTCCATTGGATATTCTTTCCTGTTTTGTCGAAGATGAGTTGACCACAGGGTTGAGGGTCCTTTTCTGGGTTCTTTATTCTTTTCCATTGATCTATGTGTCTGTTTTTGTGCCAGTACCATACTGTATTGATGATTACAGCTTTGTAATAGAGCTTGAAGTCTGGAATTGTGATGTCACCAGCTTTGGTTTCCTTTTTCAATATTCCTTTGGCTATTCATGGTCTTTTCTGGTTCCATACAGATTTTAGGATTATTTGTTCCAGCTCTGTGAAAAAAGTGAAAAGAGTTGATGGTATTTGGATAGGGATTGGATTGAATGTGTAGATTGCTCTAGGTAGCATAGGCATTTTAACATTATTTGTTCTTCCAATCCATGAGCATGGAACGTTTTTTCAACTCTTTGTGTCTTCCTCAATTTCTTTCATGAGTGTTCTATAGTTTTCAGAATATAGATCCTTTGCCTCTTTGGTTAGGTTTATTCCTAGGTATCTTACGGGGTTTTGGTACAGTTGTAAATGGAATCGACTCCTTAATTTCTCTTTCTTCTGTCTCAATTTTAGTGCATAGAAATGCAACTGAATTTCTGTGCATTGATGTTATATCCTGCCACTTTGATGAATTCCTATATGAGTTCTAACAATTTTGGGGTGGAGTCTTTTAGGTTTTCTGCATAGGGTATCATGCCATCTGTAAAGAGTGAGAGTTTGACTCCTTCTTTGTTGATTCCGATGTCTTTTATTTCTTTTTTGTTGTTTGATTGCTGAGGCTAGGGCTTCTAGTACTATGTTGAGCAACAGTGATGAGAGTGGACATCTCTGCTGTGTTCCTGACCTTAGGAGAAAAGCTCTCATTTTTTCTGCATTCAGGATGACATTCACTGTGGGCTTTTCATATCCAGCTTTTATGATATTGAGGTATGTTCCCTCTATCCCTACACTGTGAAGAGTTTTAATCAAGAAAGGATGCTGTACTTTTAAAAATGCTTTTTTTCTGCATCTGTTGAGAGGATCATATGATTCTTGTCTTTTCTTTTATTAATATAGTGTATCACATTGCTTGATTTGTGGATGTTGAACCACTCTTATAGCCCAGAAATAAATCCCATTTTGTCGTGGTGAATAATCTTTTTAATGTACTGTTGGATCCTATTGGCTAGTATCTTGGTGAGAATTTTTGCCTCCATGTTCATCAGGGATACTGGTCTGTAATTCTCCTTTTTGGTGGGGTCTTTGTCTGATTTTGGGATCAAGGTAATGCTGGCCTCATTAAGGAAAGCGTTTGGAAGTTTTCCTTTTATTTCTATTTTTTTGAAACAGCTTCAGAAGAATAGGTATTAATTCTTCTTTAAATGTTTGGTAGAATTCCCCCTGGGAAGCCATCTGGCTCTGGACTCTAGTTTGTTGGGAGATTTTTGATGACTGCTTCAATTCCCCTGCTGGCTACGGGTCTGTCCAGGTTTTCTATTTCTTCCTGTTTCGGTTTTGGTACTTTATATGTTTCTATGAATGCATCCATTTCTTCTACCTTGCCCAATTTATTAGCATATAGTTACTCATAATATGTTATTCAATTTAACAATCTGATTTAAAAATGAGCAGATCTGAATAGACATTTTTCCAAAGAAAACATACAGATGGCCAACAGGTACACAAAAAGATACTCAACATCACTCATCACCAGGGAAATGCAAAACAAACCTGCAATGAAATACCACTTCCACCTGTCAGAATGGCTATCATCAAAAAGACAAGAGGCAATGGGGTGCTGGCAAAGATGTTGTGAAAAGGGAACCCTCTCGCATTGTTGAGGGGAGTGCAAACTGGTGCAGCAACTGTGGAAAAGTGCGTGGAGGTAGCTCAACAATTAAAAGCAGAACTACCGGGCGCCTGGGTGGCTCAGTGGGTTAAAGCCTCTGCTTTCGGCTCAGGTCATGATCTCAGCGTCCTGGGATCGAGGCCCACATCGGGCTCTCTGCTCAGCGGGGAGCCTGCTTCCTCCTCTCCCTGTCTCTCTTCCTGCCTCTCTGCCTACTTGTGATCTCTCTCTCTGTGTCAAATAAATAAATAAAATCTTTAAAAAAAAAAAAAAAAAGCAGAACTACCATATGATCTAGAAATTCCATTTCTGGACATTTATCAGAAGAAAATGAAAACACTGACTCCAAAAGATATATGCATCCCTATGTTTATCACAGCATTATTTACAATAGCCAAGATATGGAAACAACCTAAGTGTCCATTGAAGGATGAATGGATAAAGAAGATGTGGTATAAATGATATAGTAGTCATCCATAAAAATGAATTAAAATTTGCCATTTCAGTGACGACAACATAGACAGATCTTGAGGGCATTTTGCTAAATAAAATAAGTCAGACAGAGAAAGACATATACTGTATGATCTCTCTCATACATTGGATCTAAAAACCAACAAAACAAGCTTTAAATACTTTTTTTCCAGATCTGAGAGAAATTCACTTGCAGGTCTTTATGTATAGGGATATAGCCATGTTATGAACTTTATCCATGATTGCTATATTTAAAAGAATGTTTTCTGAGTTCTATTTCAAAAATTTCCAGGTTGTGCCCTTAAAAACCCAGAAGACCACCTTTTTCCCCCTCCCCCTGTCCCTGCTCCCTGACAGGAATACAGATATGATGGCTGGAGAGGCAGCAGCCATCTTAGACCTCAAGACAGAAGTTGAATGTTGAGGGGGCTAAGTAATAAGACAGAAAGCACCAGGGTTTCAACTGTGAGCTCAGCTGGGCCCACCTACCTGAACATTCACATAAAAGAGAAATCACCACCACCACTACCACTATCCACAGCACCACCACTGATGTCATCAATGTCATTACCAACACCATCACCTCATGACATACCATGTCAATACCATGACAATCCAGTACCACACCCTCCCAACCAGCACTACCCTCCCATCACCTTTATCATCATCACTACCCTCATCAAATTCGCATTTGAATCCAGGCTTTCTGACTTGAGGATCCTTTTAACCTTGATGTGATGGATGAGTGAATAGACAAGGTTGCTGTCGTCTTACTGTCAGTCTGCTCCCTGATCCAGAGAAAATCCTGGAAGGTATGTCAGAGACAATGGGCCTAAGCTTTCTGAACAGCATTTTTCTCACATGTCAAATGAAGGCAATAGAAAGGACAGTAGAATCTATCCCATGAGATTAGAAATGGTGTGGGTGACATTCTTGGCATTAAATTTACCATTTAGTAGTTACCAAATAAGCAACAATTCTATTAATATAATAATTAGTATTAATAGAATCCAAATTATGTTCTGGGTGGACAGAGACCCCTCTCTCTGGCCAGTGGGTGTGTAGAGAAGTGATGTGTGCAACTTCTGCATTGTGTCCCCACAGGAGATGGGAATGCCTTTCTCCTACCCTACTTCCACTGCCTGGAATGTGGACACAGCAGTGAGAACTGGGCTGGGAATTGAAGCTGCAGGTTGAGGATGATGGAGAAATGTGACAGAAAGCCCAGGTCCCCCTCAACCTCAAGCAGCCGTGCCAGCCTGGCCCAAAACAAAGATAAATTTCCATCTTGCTGATGCCACTGGATTTTGGAGTCCTGCTGGCAGCAGATTATCTGTATCTTTGAAATTTGTCTTAGGAATATTTGTTTAGTGTCTATGGATTCTGAGGATAACTTTTCCCCCAAACTCATCTTCAAATTCTAGGACCTCTGACTCAAATCCTCATTGCCAGAAGCAAAACCTATCTCTGATTCCACAGCTGGTCCTCAACAAGGTCCTGCCCCTGCTTGAGTCTCTTCTCAGCCTCATCTCCAAAGTAGAAAGTGTGAGCTCAACATCACTGAGGAATAGGGCAGATAAGTGAGATCACATGTGAGGGGCTTTTGGCTTTAATGGAAGGATGAAATTCGAGAGCTGATAATGATGAGGATGACAGTGATGGTGATGGAGGAGGTGATGGTGGGGATGATAGGAATGGAGGGAATGGTGAGGATGGAGGGGATGGAAGGGGGTGGTGGGGAGTGTGGGGATGGTGGGGATTGAGTGGATGGATGGGATGGAGGGAATGGAGGGGATGGTGGGGATGGAGGGGATGGGGGGGATGGAGGGGATGGTGGGGATGGAGGGATTGGTGGGGATGGAGAGGATGGAAGGGATGGAGGGGATGGTGGGGATGGAGGGGATGGTGGGTGTGGAGGAGATGGTGGGGATGGAGGGACTGGTGGGGATGGTGGGGACGGAGGGGATGGTGGGGATGGAGGGGATGGTGGCGATGGAGGGGATGGAAGGGACGGTGGGGATGGAGGGGATGGAAGGGATGGAAGGGATGGAGGGAATGGTGGGGATGGATAGGATGGTGGGGATGGTGGGAATGGTGGGGATGGTGGGGGTGGAGGAGATGGTGGGGGTGGAGGGGATGATAAGGATGGAGGTGACAACTGTAGGGTTAAAGTAAGGATGACAATGGTGACACTGGTGGTGATAGAGGGGGCTATGGTGGGGATGGCGGTGATCATGATGTAATGACGGTGATAGTAATGGCACTGGCTATAGTGGTGATGGGGAGGATGGTGGTGGTATGGTGTGAGGTAATGCGGTCATGATGGTGATGCTGGTGTTGATGGCAAGGGTGGTATGGTAATGTGTTGCTGCTACACCTGGTGAAGGTCATGTGATTGAGCGATGGTGACAGCAATAGTGGTACAGGTGGGGACGCTGGAGACAGAGCTGCTTATAGTCAAAGTTATAATTATGCTGATGGCGTGGTTAGGATGGTTGTGTTGCTGGTGGTGTTAACAGTGAAACTGAGAGTGGTGGTGATGATGGTGGTGATATTGACGCTTATGATGGTGATGATGGTGGTGAAGGTTATTATAATTGTTGATGACACTGATGACTGTAATGTACTAACATTCCCATTGATCATGGTCTGGTATTGACACTGATGGTGTTAATAGTGATACTGATTCATATATTATGTGCCCAGACATAGATTGTGAGGATCTTCTCCCAGTCCCTGGATTGCCTTTTCTTAATGACACCCAAATTTATAATTACAGATCTGATCTGTTCAATCGTTCCCAGATTCATGCATCATGCATCTGTAGGTTTACGCCTCAGCTCTTCTTGCAGGACCACACTGTGCATGTTCCCCTCAGTCTCTTGCTGCATACCTGTTCCTTCTTCCCTGTCTCAGCAAATCATGGCACCAATCATCCATAGTAAAACCTTTGATTCCTCCCTTTTCTGTGCACCCCTCACTTATAACCCATCAGTTAACTGAGCCCATTCTATCTCCAAATACGTCTGAATCCTTCCACTTTTCTTCATCTCTGCCATGTCCACTCTATTCTAAGTCACCATTCATCTCCCTCCTGGATGAAAATAATTGCCTCTTAACTGGACTCCCTGCTTCCACTCTTACTACCCTGTAATCTTTTTCTGCTCAGCAGTCAGTGTTATTCTTTAAAAATGCAAATCAGGGCTTGTCCTGCTCCTCCCCCAAACTTTCCTGTGGTATCCTGTTACCCTGGACAAACTCCAAGCTTATTACCATGTGTGGGATCTGACCCTTGCCCACCTCTCTGACCTCCTCCCCTCCCATGCTTCAGTCACACTTTTGTTCCCCTAATATCCTAAGCACCTTCCCACCTCAGGGCCTTTGCATTTGCTGCTTCCTCTGCTAGAAACACTGTCTCCAGATCTGCAGAGTCAAGTGGCATTATGGGAATTCAGCAGGTCAGGCTCCAAAGTCTACTTTGAATTGCTACAAATATTGCCTCTCTGAGAACACTGCCCTGCTTTATCTGACCCAACTGCATTTATCTTATTTACTTTTTAGATTATTGTTGGACTTCCCCAACTATAGTCTCAGCTGTAGGAGAGCAACAAATAGGCACTAGGGGCGGAAGTGTGGGAGTGAGCATGCGCAGGCACCTTGGGAGTTACTCCAGTAACTTGAAGCAGGGTGTCATGCTCACATGTGCCCGCCAGGTGTCGCCCGTGTCTCTGAAATGGGCAGCTCCGGGCCCTGAGCACTGAGGTCCAGGCTCACCAAGGGGCGGGTGACCCAGCAGATGGGGCGCCGGGGAGAAGTCGTTCTGCAGCCAGGAAGGCATGCACTTCAGAGTTTCAAGGCCGCAGGTCCTGGTCCCAGCCGGGAACACCTCTGAGCCCAGTTTCCTCAACAGCGAGGTGGGAGCCAGAATGCTATGACCAGACACAGGTGGGTTACCAGGCAGCCCCTGCTAGTCAGTGAGGGTTTGATCTGCCTTCTTGTCGCTTGTTTTTAAGCTGACCTTTCTGCTGCATTTGCTGGGGAAGGCTGGGTCACGTGCAGACCTCCCTACCTTATCAATTCCGGCTCTCTGCGTGGAAACAAAAGGAAAAATGTGCCAGCTCGGATTTCCGAGGAAGAAAGGACAAAGAATGAGGAATAAATGAGGGTCTGGGTTGCCCAAAGATGTCAGGAGAGCCAATGGCCCAGGTGGGCCCTACCTCTGGGTGACTTCTGTGCCTGCATGAGCCCACCTGGATAGACAAAGGGACTTTCTTGAGGGGTAAACATGCTAGAATTAAACGGGACAAGGAGGTGGGGTTGGCGCTCCTCTCTTGCCTCTGTCCCCTCCTTGGCTGTGTAACTCCAGCAAGTCCCTTCCCCTCTCTGGTCCGTTCTGTCTCTAAAATGGGAGAGGCCTAGGTCAGGAATTCTCAGGCTGACTTTAGCAGGAAAAACCTACTTCATGCTGCACCTCCTGTGGGAGTCTGGCGTGGAAGCAGATAAAGCAAGGCCATCGGGGGTCTGGAGGGGCCAGGTCAGGAGCTCCACCCTCAACCACCAGCCCTGAGCACCTCAAAGGGCTCAAAGCTCAGGCCAGTTCCTCGAAGTCCCCTCCCAGTGCAAGTCTGATGACTCTGCAGGTCCTCCCACAGCCCAGACCTCCCGCACCCTCACGGGACTTCCAGCACCCTGGCGTCTCCCCACACTCACAGGCTCGGGAGGAGGCCCACAGACAGGAGTCCGCGGCTGCATCCATCCTCTTTAGGTGGGTGGCAAACTGGCCAAGAGGTGAGCAGGGAGTAGTCCAAGGTCCCCAGAGCCCGGGGGCAGAGCCAGGGCTGGAAGCCAGGTCCCCTGACTCCCAAGCTTGAGCTAGGCCCTTTCCACCAGTCCACACCCCACCTCCGTCCCTCACGTGGAGCCTCTCTCGGGCCTGCTTAAGAGTGGGCCGGATAGCGTGGGTGCTGGCCCGGTGTCCCGCCAGCAGGAGGCCAGCCGCCCCTGAAGGTCACCGCCTGCACACTTCCCTCCCAGGGGCTAATTAACTCCAGGCCTGGCCCACCACAGCTCCCAGGACGCTCCTGAGCTGGGACCTCACCCTGACCAGACGGTCACTCCCCAGAGCTAGCCTGAACCCAACCTCTGGCGCCTGCCCAGGTCACGGCCGCCCCCACCAGCCCCTGCTTCTCCTCCAGGCCCATCTCTCAACGCTCCTGACTGCCTCTCCTTCAGCTGCCCCTTCGTTTCCCACAGAAGGAACAGGGTGCTCTGAGTCAAGGTCACCTAGCAAGGTCAAGGCCACAGTAGACCTGCCCCCAGTTTTCAGCCCAGCACACCACCCTTCCCACTTTCGGAAGGGGACCCCAGAGGGGGACCCAAGGCTCTGCTCCTGCCTTGACTGCCTCCCAGCTGTGGACCTTGAGAAAATCACTATCCCTCTTTGGCCCTCAGGGTCTTCATCCCTAACAGAGGTAATACTAGCTCTTGAAAACAAGAGGGTCATTCGGAATATGACATGAGGGGGTGTGAAACACCTGACAGATTATATGCCATTGGTAGGTTACTTTTTATAATTATATATAATACTATATTATATATAGTATATATAATATATATAATACTATATTATATAGAGTATATATAATATATATAATACTATATTATATAGAGTATATATAATATATATAATATTAATAATAACATTATTATATTTTTTCCCAGGGACTCCCAGTAAGAGAAATTGCAATTTCACTTCCCAGTATACCAGGCCCTCTGTCTGAACTTCTCCCCTTCCTCCCCAGCCTTCCCAACTAACCCCCCTCAGGTACTGGCCCCTTTGCTCTTCCGAGCAAATACCCACTACAAATATCTGCTGGGCTAGAACAGTCTCTCTGGCTGAGTTCCCCTCACCCAGTCCGCCATGAAGCTTTTTAAGCAGGGCTCGCCTGCACCACCCCCCCGCCCCGTGTCCAGCTCAGCCAGGGCCGGGCCGCAGGCGGTGTCTGTCTCCACCTGCCTTCCCCAAGGGCGTTCATGCCCTCCGTCTGCACCCCTTGTCCCGCCCGAACCAAACTCCCTCCCCGGTCAATTCCCAAAGAAAGGAATAGTAATGGCCACGGCATTTATCACAGATACTCACGTGTCTCGAGGACTGACAGGAGCCGGGCCCTCTCCCAAGTTCTTTTTATCTATCAGTTCATTTAATCTGCCCAGCAACCCCGTGAGGTGGAGGCTGTCATCTGCCCCACCATACAGGTGAGGAAACTGAGGCACGAGTAGAGGAAGCAGCTCCTCCGGGGTCACGTTTGGCACATAGTAGAGCCAGGCCCCAGCCCCAGCCCTGGCCAGGTCAGCTCAAGCCTGGGCTTTGAGGAGGTGCTGGTCGCTGTGGGCGGGGAGCCAGGAGAGGCCCTGCTTGGCCCCCTCTCACTGGTTAGTGTCACCAGGTGAACCTGAACTTGGACTCTAGGACAGGTTGCTCACTGTGCCACCACAGGCGGCACCATCCACATAGAATGCCGTGTGATGGGTGCCCCTTGGAGTTGGACCACCCATTGGTTCAGCCCTAGAGTCCCCCTCTAGGCAGCTGTCAGCTTCTGCTGTCTTTGCTGGAATTCTGCCATCTTGCGGGCACATTGGGAATTTCCTGCGCTCAGCTGGGCTTGTATCTATTTTGTTACTTTCTTAAACACCCATCAGGCCTGGCCTTTGGAGGGGCCAGCCAGGAAGACCCACTCTGCCCTTGAGTCACTCAGACCCCTGGTACGTCCATCCACAGAAGCACAGGTAGGTCCATCCAGAACTTCTATCACCCCTCCCTCCAAAAGAGTGTCTGATGGGACCTCCAGCCCATGGGTCCCGCCTCCAGCCCAGCCACCAGCCCTTCTTACCTGGACAACCGAGGTTGCCTTCCTGCTTCTTCTGGCGTTCCTTCTAGTACATTCTTGGCCAGGACCTGGAGCCATCTGTTTAAGAAGATTCCATCCTGCTGTGACTGGCCAAATGCCTCACCCAAGCTCACCTTCCCCTCCCTGCCTCACCTCTTTGTCACCTCCATCTCCCCTCACCACCTTCCATCTACACTGGCCACTCTCTGTCTCCCATGCACCAGATCTGTACCTGCCCCAGGACCCTTGCACTGACTGTTCTCACAGCCTGGAGCACCCCTCCTCCAGAGTATCTCAACATCCAGGTGTCAGCTCCACTGTCTCTTCTCAAAGAGGCATCTCTAAGGATGCTAATGGGGCCCTGCCCCTCCCACCTCCCACCACAGTGTCTCTTCCTCACGGATCTTATCCTCTAAAACCATCTCCAGTTTCTTGTCTCTCACCTCGTCATCAGGGGTGCGCCCTGTGAGGGCCTCGAGGCAGCCGCTGTCTCCTGCTGGCTGTGAACCTAGGACAGCTCTAGCTACTCAAGAAATACATGTTACTTTATTGGATGAATGTCTGCCTGCACAGCTGGCATTTTTCTCTAGAGCTGGAAAGCTCTGAGTAGCTCATAGACTGGATGCTTCATCAGACTTAAAATATGAATTTCTGAGTGCCTCCACCCTGAGATTCTGGTTTAGTAGGTTACAAGCGGGGCCCTAAAATCTGTGGGGCTCCCCCACCCCACCCCTGCACGCATTGCAAGTGGTCCTGATGCAACACCCTGATGAACGAGTGGTTATCTCGTTCAACTTTCCACTCTTCCTGGTGGGGAAACTGAGGTTCAGGGTTGGGGGCAGGGGAACTGGCCTCTAATCTTGCAGAGTAGGAGGCAGAACCTGATTCTGAGAAGTGTCACCTCCCCAAGCCGGCAACTGTAAAGCATTGGACTGTTGGAAAGGCTGGGGGGATGAGGGGGGAGTTCCTTCTGGCCTGGGTGAAACTGGGGGACAGGGCCCCAGTTCAAGGGCCCTGGATGGGGCTGAGGCAAGGCAGACCCCAAGGAGGGAAGTGTAAGGAGACACAGTGTGTGTGGGCACCCACTCTCCAGGGAGTGCTCCTTCCACTCTGGGACCTGAGTGCTGACTTGCCTCACCTGGTCCCAGCCCTCGATCCCCCGCCTCCCCTCCCCCAGTATGGATCCTTCTGGAAAGAGGGCTTTGGGCACTATCTGCCTACTCTGATGGCTGCCTGAAGGGGAGCTCCTGACTTGGATTTCTCTGACTTCTCCAGCTGAGCACGAGTCTGGTACCGTACCACCTGGCCTCAGAAACCCCTCACCCCACAACCTTGAGCTCCTCTTCTCAAGCAGGATCCTCTGTGGTTCGCTACCAGTGTCATCAGGGCAAGACACACAGGATGGAGGAAAAGGACAAGCTTTCGGGGTCCCACCGGTCCAGCCTGGGTGGTCAAATGTCTCATGACTTCCTAGCAGGTGGTCCTGCCTTGCCTCAGTTTCCTCCTCTGTAAAATGGGGGAGTAACTGTCAGCCCGTCTGGGGTGGCTATAAGGATTAACTGAGGGAGAACGTGGATGGACCTCCCTGATCAGGGGCCATCCCCCTTCCCTGTGCTCACGGGGCCTCTGGCACAGAAGGTTTCCAGGTACTTTGCTTGAAATTAGGCAGCCTGGAAGCTGGCTGTCCAGGAAGGTAGGAGATATGAAAGGCAGATGTATAAATATTAGGTGGAAGTAAGGCTTCTGGGCGTCTCTAGACCTCAGCTCATTCCCTGAACAGCTTTGTGCCCAGCCTAGAAGCATGAGGAATCATGAACCTCAACTGGGAAATGGGGATGTGCACCAAGGGTGGCCCATTCCTGCAGTTCCGTAAGCTGACTTGAGACGGCTGGAAAGACCCAGCAGTTTCCAGCATTGAGTCATGGGCCCAGAGAGTTGTTCCTTTTCTCCTTTCTCACCTTCTCATCAAGCCAGGGAGATGGTCTCCATGTGCTGCGTCCCCACCCTTAGCTCCTCTTGGATCCTCCTTCCTTTTGCTGTGACCAGCAGCCTCCCTGTTACCTCTCTGATCTCAGCTCCTACTGTTCCCCTGCAACTCTCTCCACACTGGGCTCCTCCTAATTCTCCAGACACGCCAGCACCTTCCTGCCTCAGGACCTTGGCACTTGCTGTTTCCTCTCACCTGAATGGTCTTTTCTTAGATACACTCATGGCTCGAGCCCTTGCGTCCTTCCGAGCATTGCTCAAATTCACATCAGTATCTTTTCTGTCCCTCCTGGGTAAGGAAGCCACCCCTCCTCTTTGCTTTCTCCCACAGCGTGTGTCTGACCATCACCCAGCACCTGAGCTCCCAGCCAGCAGGGACTTAGTCTATTTCTTTAAAGTGCTTTATCTCCGGCATCAGGATGGTGCCTGGCACGGGGAAGGAGCTCAAGGACCATTTGTTGAGTGAATGAATAAAGCAGAGAACAGACCACTGGAACTGAAGCCTTTGACAGGGAATCATTTCCAATGATGCTAATAACATTATTTTGTCTTCATTGTATTTATTTTTCTGGGTACCTTTCATTTCTAATGGCAAATGCTACTGAGCTTTTTCATGTGTGGAAGTGATTTAAAATTTCCTTTTAAAATAAATTCATCCGATTGGAAAAAGTACCTTTATTTAAAGCATAATATTCAGTTAATAAATTTGTAAGTGGTAGGTGGGCATGGCAAAAGTTGAGACGATGGAGCAAGAACAACTTATTCAAGGGGCTGCTAGAGTCCCCATCTCCCACTTGGCAGATGGGGAAGCTGAGGCCCAGAGGCCAAGAGACTTGTTCAAGGTCACACAGCAAGTTAAGGGCAAAGTGAGCACTTCTGTCCTGGTCTTCTGATTCCAGGCATGGCTTTTTCTCTTGTAAATTTCTCTTGTAAATTCTATAAATTCTCAGTTCCATCCCTCAGTGGACACTTAAGGGAGGCCCAGGAGCAGCCTGTGACAAAGGTGATAAGACAGAGGACATTGTTTTTCAAAGGTTTCATTTCCATCAGCAGAATGGTGCCAGGCATGAGGCAGGAGCTCAACAAACCCTTGTTAGAGGCATGAACGGAACAGAGAGCAGAAGGCCTGGAATCCCCGGTCCTGCTCTGAGGAGCACCCAGGGCTGCTGGGGAGACACACCAAGCCTCCAGCAGCTGATCAGATGGGGGAGGTCACCTGTCGGTATAAATCTCTGTGAGTAGCTGCCACAGGAACTCGGTGGTAGAAGGTGGGTGCAGGCCATAGGGGCCTCAGCCTGCCCTTTGGGTTGGGGGGAAGTTGGGCCACTTGAGGCTGACGGGGTGGCAGGGAGCAGCAAAAACAGAAGTGGTGGCTCATGCTAGCCAAGGACGCCCATGGCCTCGGGATCCGCAGGGACAGAGTGGAGGCTTGGACCCCTTAACGGACAGCTCTGCTTGGAGTCCTGTCTCTGCAACATCTTCTTCATCATCTTCATCATCTTTCTGCCTGTCCAACAGGCTGATGTCAGGACTAGGTGAGAAAGTCTCCAGAGAGTGTTTACTGTACCATCAGGACCAGAGACGGAGCTCAGAAATTGCTCATAGCTAGCATTTAGGACAGGGCTCAGGTTCAAGGATGGGTTAGGGACACCGAGATGTCTGCTATGCACATTTCTTGGTAGCAAGTTTCTCAGAGTGTTGTTTCTTTTTTCTTTTTTCTTTTTCTTTTTCTTGAGGAGAATCAGTGACACTAAAAGGTCCCATCTCTTTGGGTTTGGGGCTGGGGGGGCGGGAGACTGGGAGGCTGAATCAGGAGGCTAGAGAGAGCCCAGAAGTAAAAGGGTGGCAGAAATAGTCTCAGAGGGGTCAAACCCATTGCCATGACCACACGACTGGTTGAGGGCAGAGCTGGCAATGGAGACCAAGTGTGGGGGGAGGGGTCCCCTACTCCGTGTTCTGCCTATAGTTCCTATCTGCTTCCAGACTCAAGAATTAGAAATGCACTTGCATTGGCATGCAAGGTCATCAAGACATGCCAGATCATCCTGGCATGGTTGCTGAGTTGGCCATAAATAACTCAAGACGGGACGCAGGCCTCAGTTTACCCCTCTGCGGAAGGACAGAAAGGTATGGCCCAGTCTGTCTCATTCAGTGCCTGAGAGTGGAACGTTTCCCTTTCAGTCCTCCTCCCACTGTTTGGATTATCCTAGTTTCTCAGCTGCCTGGCTCAGCCTCTGGAGGCAAGGGTTCACCTGAGGACACAGCTGACCCCCCTGCCCACCTGGAGGCCCAGAGAGCAGGGTCTCAGAGGCCGGGACTTAGGGCTCCGCAGAAGCTCCGAGCACTCTTTCCCAAGCCCCCGCCTAAGAAGGGTTTACGGTTTGGCCTCCAATGTGGTGAACTGCTAAATATGCAGATTATGGGTACAAATCCGGGGGTGGCAGGAAAGGCAGCCAGGCGGCGGGGTGTGGGTGGGGGGGGTCGTGCTGGAGTTCTGGCCGCGGGACCATGTGTGCGGGTGGGGCCCGGCTGCTCCAGATGGGACTGCAGATGTGCCTGGGCCAGCACTTGGGAGGAGCGGCCCCCTTCCCACTTCTGCGGCCTCCTCTGGGCCCCCAGGCCAGGCCACTGAGCTCCTCCCCAGGCGGGGGCCCCCGAAACCCTCCACGCTGGCGCCTCTGAGTGTCTGGAACAATGGGAGAGGTGGGTGGAGGGGAGGAGGGATGTGTTCACTGCTCAGATGGGGAAATCGAGGCACAAAGACGTGCAGTTGCCTACCCCAGGTCATGGCAACTTAGTGACCAGGTCTGAAACCAAAGGCTTGTCCCTTGGCTCTTGATCAGGTGGGTCAAGAGGGTGACTCAGACTGTGGTAGCTCAGGTCATACACCAAACAGCCCAGTGAGCCAGGGGCGGTCATCACTGTCGCACACGCACAGCGAACATGAGACACCCTGCCTGAGGGCACTGGCTGGGATGCTGTAGAGCCAGGGTGTGACCACAGGGCTGGCATCACTGTGAGACTGATGTGACCTTCTCCGAAGAACTGGGGAGGGAGGCCTCGGGGAGGACGGGTGAACACAAGAACAGAGGGTGCCTTCCTCACATTAGCCAGACATTTCTTGGAACACAGGGCTGGCTTGTCAGAGGGAAGAGGAAGCAGGATGTCATCTTAGGGGAAGATGAGAACGATGAGGTAGAGAAGGTCTCACCATCCCAAAGTGGGGACGGCATGAGGACGAGTGTCATCCCTCCTATTTTTTTCACTTGGGGGAAACAAAGTACAGAGTGGGGCTGTCATTCACTCAAGGAATGCAGCAGTTGAGTAGACCCCTAGCAAAGGGGCTGGTATCTTTGCTCCTTCCAGGGCGGCTGGAGGAATGAAAGGGGGGGTGGAGTGCTGGGACAAGAAGCCCCTCTTGCCCTTGGCTAAAGGGCAACTTTGGCCAAAGTGTCCCCTCCTCAGCCTGACCCTGTGACTCCCTGAGGGTTGCGCAGACCAGGTGGTACAAGGGCTCCCTCCCCATCCAGCCAACATGCCTCCTCCCTGCCAGGAGTCCCAAACCATGGGAGCCCCCACCCCGTGCAAAGGAGATTGGCCAATGAATGTGGTTTTCCCCAGCTCCCTGTTTCTGGGTCCTGGACCCCTGTGTGCTTGGCCTAACCAGGACCAAGATGGCAGCTGGGAAGGCAGACTGTAGAGGCTCAGAATGACTGGGGTCAGGATGAACAGGCAAATCCATCACCAGGACATGAGAATTGGATTGGAGACACTGGGACCCTGGGAAACTGACCCCACTTGGGCCTCTAAGTCAACAAGCTGTTCCCAGGACACTGAGGGTTTCCCTCAGGGAAAAATGGCACCGCTCAGAACCTGCCTGGTACAGGGGGAAGCACAATCCTTCGTCCCAGGCAGAGAGGGCTGCCAGAGGAAGGGTGACTGTGGAGGGCCTCTGCCCTGACCCTGCTCTCCCTACACACCCTCCCTTACAGCAGGATTCTGCCCCGAAGGGCTTCCTCTGCTGCCCACTCATGGATCCATGGATCGCCGCAGTCTACCTTTCAAGACTCCTGCCCATGTGGGGCATCTGGGGAGACATTCTCAAGGGTGGAATACACTAAGCATGAACTGGGAGTCTGACAGACCAGGTCTGAATCTGAGTCTCTTGTTAGCTGTGTGACCTTGGACCAGTAACTTAACCTCTCTGAGTCTGTAGGATAAGGCTGCTGTATACCTGACGCATAGCAGGTGTTCATTAAAATGGCCCTCCCCTCCTTTGTTTCTCCTTGGAAGAAACCTCTGCTGCCTGCCTCTTGGTATTGCCAATATCCCATAGGCTCCATCTCCCCCAACTTGTTTCTTCCCTAATGATAACAAGACCTTTGGGAAGTGCCTAAGTAGCAGCAGTCGCTACCAGGCCCTGTGCCAGCTATTCGCATCACTGTCGCAAAAACGGAAACAGAGACGCGAAGATACTTGCTCAAGGCCACACAAGGTTAAGACGCCAAGGAGACTCAAGTCCAGAACTGTGTGAGCCCCCAAGGCCTTGTCTTTCCAGACAACATTGCCGTCTGCCTCTTCTAATGAATCCTAAACAGACTTCAGACTCAAAAGATCAATCGGGTGGGGGTAGGGTGGGCCTTGGGGCCACAGTGATGAGGGGCAGTTTGGTGGGCCCTGGGGAAGGGAAGGGGGGCTCCTCAGTGGGGGGGTGGAGGGGGCTGCCAAGGGCAGGCTTTGTCACCTCCCAGTTTTGCAGAGGAAAGGGTCTGCACCATGCTCCCACTCCTGGTGACTCCTAGGCTGGGAAAGTCTTGGGAAGGGGGCGCGGAGGCCAGGAAAGGGCCAGAAGCGAGCGCACATTTTGGGCACCCATGGGCCCAGCTCTTTGCTCCTGGGAGAGCAGGGCTTTTCTCCCTTGCCTTCGGGGGAAGCTGAACAGGCAATGCCCAACCTGTCCCTGAGTTATCAGAGGAACCTTCAGGCAAAGCTCTGAACTTCAGAAGGTTTCAGCCCCCCACACACACACCCCGGCCCCTCAAGCTAGCCACAAAAAGAGGGCTTTGATTCTGGAGGAGGGGGAAACCGTTTCCCCCCATGTCATTTTAGTGAATTCAGCAGAGCCTTTTATGTCCAATTCAGGAAGTGTCCTGACAATAAAGACATCATCAATATATTAACTCACTTCTTTAAAATTTCCAAGCACGTTCTGGAGAGAGACTTTGCAAATGGAAAACAACAGGGCAGTAAAGTGAGCGGCGTGGCTCGGCCGTCCCTGGTTTCCTGGCTGGGCTTTGAGCAGGGGGGGCGTGCCAGGGACGAGAAGACGAGCAAGAGCCTCACCCACCAGCCCCCCAGCGGGGCAGACCCCCACGTCAGGGCGCTCATTCCAGAGCGGGCCTCCGTGACTGGGCACTGTTTCATTTTCATGGGCTTTCTCCAAGAAATTACCAGAAGCAATGGCTATTTGCTAGAGCCCTCGGCCATGCTTTTAACACTATTTGCAACCCCACAGGAGGACATTCGCGCTCATTGTGTGACGTCCAAAGGTCACCTATATCCATGCACCCGGAGGCTGTGTTAGGTTTTATTTGCAGGGCCTCATTCAGTCGGGGCCTCACAGCGTGCTCTGGAGGAGGGAGGTCTCTCCCCATTTTATAGACGAGGAAAGCTGAGGCGTGTCCAACGTCACACAGCGAGAAGGCCGCAGGGTCAAGATGGCGTCCCAAGTGCTCTGACCCAACACTCTCTTTTGAGACAAAGGCTCTGGTTCTTGGCAGACAGTTGGGACGCCTCTCCAGCCCGACACCCCTCTTTTATCTTCAGTGTCAATGTGGGGCCAACTTCTCAGTTGGAAGAAGTAGGGGATATACTTAGGGAATATACTTATTCATTCATTTATTCAACAGAAACGTATGGAGAATCTTCTAGAAGCCAAGGCTTGCGCTGGTACAGGGATAGAACAATAAAAACAAGACCCTCGGCCTCGTTGGTGTTCAGGGGTCAGGGCCCTCTCCCCCGCCATCCCCACAGTCCCTCCTCGCTACAGAAGGGGCAGCTGATCTGCCTCTGTTTTCTGATCCACCCCCTAGGAACAGCCCACAGCCAGGCGTGGGACCCAAGCCGGTTCCCCTCACTCCCTCCCCCCAGCCCGCCCTGGGCCTCTGCCCCAGATCTGTATGGTTTGGACTCTGCCTGGGACAGGCCAGGGGCAAGGGAGCCCCCCGGGGAGCCTGGATCAGCAGCCATGAGGGGCGGGGGAAGGAGAGGGGGCAAGCAGAGGTGTGTTTTGAAATCTGCTTCCTTTTGGCCACGCTTGAACTTCCAAGAGGCTGGGTTTGACTGACAGGCGCAGAAAGGGAGCTCTGACTCCCCGTGGAGCCGGGGGCAGAGATGGAGGGGCTCCACAGGGGCTGGGGCCTCAGGGCCTCCATGCTCTGCCCTTCCTCTTCTGCTCTTAGCCGGGGGAGGCTGGGGCCTGGGTCCCAGCTCCCTGGGCCCAAAAAGGCCAGGGCAGGGGTGGAGGTCTTGGAGTCAGGAAAATCCCAGAATCACAGCCGGACTGAGCCCTTCAGGGCCCGACAGACAACAGCAGCACTGCCAACAAGGACTGTCCGCATTTATTGTGTGTCCCCTGTTCCTTCTTTACATAAATGCTCATGATATGAGCTTATCTCTGTAGAAAGCATAGAACAGGGCCCAGTGCCTCGTAAATACTACATAAGCATTGGTGAGCAGATAAGGGAGTGGGGGTGTGGGCCTGCCATTTGTTCATTCTCAGATCTGGCCCCTGCTCTCCATTCTATTCTGTGTCTCAGGGCTGAGAAGCTGCCGAACTACATCTCCCAGGCTCCCTTGCCATTGCCTTCCTGTTAGCCTGGGCCCATGGGAAGAACAGGCTGGGAACCAGAGGGCAGAAGCCAGGGTACTTCTAACCCCAACCCCCTGCTTTTGTGGCATCTTGGGCAGTGGCTTCAAGAACTCACTTCCATGGTTCCAGATCCCGGGGACAGGCCCTCTCTCCAAGTCCCAGCTCTTGTGGGCAACCCCTGCACAGCTGTGTTTCCAGTACCCCTCCCCCCACCCCAGATCCTAGCTCCCAGTCTCTGCTGTCATCACTTCTTCCCTGGTCCCCTGGGTCCCAGGATGTGGCGGTCTCCTGCTGCTGCTTGTCTGTAGAGCCTCACCATCCTGCTCAGGCCTTACAGCTTTTCTGGCATCTTCCGAACGAGTGCCCTGTGTTAAATTCCCTCCGTTGAAATGCCTGTTCTGGTTTCCTGACCTCCTACTGTGTGCCACACTCAGGTCCCTGCCTTCAAGAAGCTTATAATCTAGTGGGGAAGAAGGGCATTCATCCAATCATCCCATAAGTACATACATAATTACAGACCGCAGTCACTGCTGCAAAGGGCAGAGTCTGTAAAGAAAGGCTCCATAGCAGTTCTTGTCCTCATGACGGTTCTGCAAGGTAAGGGACAGCCTTCTACTGCCAGCCCCACGGTCCCCAAGGGCTGGGACTGCGACCTGAGTCTGCTTGCTCTTTGCATGGCCCCACATTGCTTAGTGTCCGCAACCAACATTTTGCAGAAGCGAGAAGAGGCCTAGAAGAGGCCCAGTGACTTCCCTGGGGTCACCAAACTGGGAGAAGCCGGGTCACCTGGCCCCAGTGTCTGCCCTGTGAGATGTCCCACATCTCTGCTCAACTGCGCACTCAGCACTTTCTCTCTGTCCCTCCTCCCCCTTCCCCAGCTCCCCTCCAACCCCCAGGCAGCCACAGCATCAGAAACCACAGTTCTGGGCCCGCTGCCAGAGCCTGCCCCTCGGCCACCCCTTCCCACTGTCCTGAGTTTCTGGAACAAGCCCTCTGTCTCAGGGGAAAGCTTTTGCAGCCCTCCTGAGGCTTCGTATATGTGTGTGGGCGTGTGTGGGCGTGTGTGTGTGTGTGTGTGTGTGTGTACTTTTCTGGGGCATATGTTCCCAGGGTAAGAGGTAGAGGGCAAATAAGGCCCTTTAGACTAAGGAACCCCCAACCCACACTGCAAGTCAACCCCCCAAAATTAATTACCGCAAGTATGGGCATGACCTGCTCTGCAGAAGGTGGATGGGATTCCAGGGAATGTGGAGTCCAGGGGGGCCCTGGGGGGTTTTTCAGGGCAGAGCAGCCCCGCCCCCCGCCCGGCAGGCTTTAGGGGCATGGGGAGCAGCCAATGGCTTTCTGGCTAAGAGCCAGCAGGGACAGAGAGCAGGCCCAGAGCAGGCCCAGAGAGAGCCAAAGAGGCAAGACTCCAGGACATCTGGGCTGGGGGAAGGTGCAAAATATTCATGCAGGAGGTGAAGGCCTGGCTGTGCATGGCCTTGAGGTCTTTGCCGGGAAGTTAAAGCCTCAGGGAACAGGGAGCTTGGCTGGGAATGGGCTGGGGGAGGAGCGTCAGCCTTGGAGAGAAGCTGGCTAACGCCTCCTCGAGCAGATGGGGACACTGAGGCTGAGGGGCAGCTGATGTGTTCTAGGGAGAGACTGGGAAGGGACTAACAGTGCTTTCCACTTTTCACCCCATCATTCCTAAAATGAAGCCAACCAGGACCCACTTCTTTGAAATCCTCAATGCCACGGCCCAATTCTGCATGGGACCTTCGAGGCAGCACTGGGCGACAACAGCTGGGATTTACAGCCCTCTCACCACGGGCCAGCTGTCGTCTGCAAAAACCCGCAGTGGCCATTCCATGTGACCTCACCATTGCCCCACAGGGTAGCTGCTCTATTCATCCCCATTTTGCAGATGAAGAAACAGAGACTCAGAGAGGTTAAATACTTGCCCAAGATGGCTCATAGAGCAGGTGGCAGATCTAGGATTTAATCCTAAGATCTAAAGCCCCTGTGGCATCAAGGCTTGCTGGAAAATGCCACCCCCTCAAGGGCCCTTTGGACAACCTCCAGGGACTATGAGAACATCAAAACAGGCTTTATCAGTGCTCTTGGGCATCCCGAGCTCTGCATGGGCTGCCATTCCTCTGTCTCCGCTCATTCATCCATTCATCACTCATTCAGAGATATTTATTGAGCATTTACTATCTGCCAGGTGGTGAAGACTGAGCCTGGGAAAGATAGCAAATAAAGAAATCCGAGCCCCAAATACACACGCCGCTATTGAGTAATCAAGAAACGGGACGGTGATTGACAGGGTGGGATTTTAGACATGGGGTCAGGGCAAGTCTCTGAGGAGGTGACATTTGAGCAGAGCTGTGAGGGGAAGTGATTTATCACAGCAGGAGTTACTTATTCTCTCATGTCCTGCCAGACTGCTGCTCTGTGAGTACTGCCTTGTTCATGACGGTATCTCGATGTTCAGAACAGGCCCTCACACAGTAGGTCCTCCACCAAGAGTACCTTGCACACAGTGGGTGAACAGGTGAACAGGTGGATGAACGGATGACAGAGGCAGACCCAACTTCTGACCGTGCTCCCAGCCCGAAGTGGTTGCAGGCTTGTCAGTTTCCTGCTCCGAGCCTCCCTTCCCTCCTAAGTAGTCGAGTGGACGGGATCCTGACTAATCCTTTGGGACAGGTGCTGAGAGTCCCAACTTGTTAAACATGAGAGCCAGCGAGCGGCGAGCCCATGGGGGTGTGGAGGGCGAAGAGAGAAGATTGGAGACAGAACCAGCCTGCCTGGCTTCACTCCTCCCCGACAGCCTTGATGGACCATCACCCACACCCCTGCTTGAAGCAGAACCCCCAGCAGGGAGGCCGAGGTGGTGGGAGAAGGCTGCTTCCTAACAGCTGTGATCACTCTGGAGCCGCAGGCCTGGACAGGAAGGGGAATATGGCAGTGCCTCCACCCCCGGCACAGAGCGCTGAAGGTGGGCAGGAAGTCAGGGGCTCCAGGGAGCATCCCGGACTCAGGAGAAAACAGGCTGGCTGCCGGCCAGAGGCTTGATTCCACCAAAGGGAACCATCCCTCCCGGAACCATCCACCCACCAAGGGGACCATCCCTCCCAGAGATGCGTTAGTGAAAGCCTGGACTTTGGAAGGTTCCTCTGTTCCCCCAGGGGCAGGGCAGAGAGTCCACCTGTGGAGTCCTTGCACACCCCTAGATTGGCCCTCCTGAGCGTGGGGCGGAAGAGAAACGTCCAGTAGCCCCGGCTCAGCCAGCCACTGGTTGTGACCCTGGCTGGACTCAGTTTTTTCAATCTGTAAAATGGGTGTACGAAATAGGCTGACCTCATAGGACTGCTCTAGGGGTCAGTAGAAGATGTGCCAAGTTGGAGTGTCATGCAGATGTGAACAGTGGCCATTGGGAGGCGCACTCAGAGGAACAGAGAAATCTCCTCTCTTTGCCGATTCCCCCGCAGGCTAGTGCTTAGCTGAATAGTCAGCACTGGTGTTTTGGACTGGGCAAACTCAGTTTGAATCATGGCTAATGATACTCCGAGGCTCAGTCTCCATGCCTGTCCAACACTTAGCATAGCCGCAGGCTCCCAGTAAGAGCTCAAGAAGTGGTAGTTTGGTTAATGTCACTGAGCACATTCTGGAGGTGGCAAGGTGAAGAAAAATGGGCTCCCAGCCCTCCAACTCATGGTCATTTAGGGACAAAGACCCAGTGATTGTGGAAGGGGTTGGTGGGGACTAGGAGGGGGCAGAGCCCTGAGAAGGAAGCCCCAAGTCTTCCTGACTGGAGCCGGGGTGTCCAAGGAGGACTTCCAAGAGCAGGTGGCACAGAGGCCAAGTCTGAGAGGCTGGGTGGGACTCCAACAGAGCAGGTCGCACTCGCACTGGGGGCAGAGGGGCCAGCGCGGGTCAAGGCAAGGAGGCGGGGGGGTGCACAGAGGCGGACCTCAGCTACGGATGGGGCAACAGGGGGAGTCACCTGGAGGCCCCCAGGCCTCTCCACCCTGAAGCCCTCCTGGGGCAGCCGACATAAGGAAGGAGGCCAGGCCTCGCCCCCTCCCTCCGTGACCCGAGTCACCGCGGCCCCGCGGGGCCCGGCCCGGTTTCCCCTCCACCGCGCTGGGCAGAAATCCAGCAGGGGCAGCCGGGCTGACATCAAACCCTCCCACCGCAGGCCTGGCCGCAGCCCCTCTCCGGGCCTTAACGAAGCCATAAATCCCGGCCGGCGGCGGGAGGGGCGGGCCCCCGCACATGTCCCGGCGGCCGGACAGAGGCCGGCATCTCGGGCTGGCGGGGACTGAGCGCCCCGACACCCCATCACTCATCCCCCACGCCCGGCCGCCCCCGCCTCGGCAGCAGCCCATCCATCTCCCCCGGAGGCTTTCAAGTCCAGCCTCGGGCCCTCTGCTTAGTGTTAAGATGAGCCCCGGCTCACGCGGACTGTTCTTATGTATCTTCGGGTCTGTCCCCTTGCGGCCATCACTCTGTGGGGCGGCCCCGGTTCTCAACAGGCCCCCAGAATGCACTCCTCCCCCAGCTCCCTTTCCCGCCCCCACCTGGCAAGGCACAGAAAAGGCCTGCAGCCGCAGGGCCCTTCTTGTTAGCCACACTGGCCGGGCATTCTGGCTTTTAGCTCTTGGCAGCTTTACAAGAGCCTTTTGAAGCTTGACCGTCTGTGCTGTATATCGGGGGAAATCGAGGCACAGAGAAGGAAGCCACTCAGTTCAGAGCTCTCCTGGCTGCCTGGCTTTGCTGCAGGTACCAAGAGCCAGCGTTTGGTCAAATCAGGCCAGGCCTTGTGGAGCCTGTACTTTGCTGCCCTGCAGGTTGGCACAAATCAATTCGTGTCTGGCGGCCTTTGCTGGGCTGGGAGGTCCTCCAGACAAGACTCGGGGAGCCTCCCCGCCCCCACCCCAATCACAGGATCCCAAACTCAGGCATGGGAAGGGGTTCAGAGGGGCTCATTCTGGAATCAGACAGGGCTTGAGCCCTGCCTCTCCCCATCCCAGCTCCTGACCCTGGGGTTACTGACGTCTCTGAGTTTGGGTTCTTCCCAGGTAGAATGAGAACAAGTAATGGAAACCATGGGGTCACTTCCTGGAACCACGTGCAGCACAGAAGGTGAGCTCCAGGTGGCCCGAGATTGCGTTTGTCATCATCATCCCCTCTCACGGGCTTTCAGCGGAGGGTCCTCGGAAGGGTGCTAGCCAGGGGGCCCCACAGAGCCGAGGCCCTTGCAGACCCCCATTCAGGGACTCCTGGCTGGACAGAGAGCGTCCTGTCTTGGAGGTGGCTGGGATTCTGACAGCCCGGCATGGTCTTGGCGGTCATCTCAGAGGATGACCACAGGCATGTTGGAGGGATAAGAAGGGGGGAAATAAATTAATTATTGCTTTAAAACAAAGTTTGTTCAAGAGATAAGATCTTTCAAAACACAGGATAGTAAAAGCAGCCTTCCTTGGGGAAAAGGCCGGGAAACCGTAATTTGGTCCCGCCCCAAGCCCCACGCTGCCGCCCCAGCTCTGTGCGTGATGTCACTGGGATTACCCCTCCAGCCGTCCTCTGAGGGTGGTCCCCGTCTGCAGGTGAGGACATGCAGTGATATGCAGGAGCCTGATCTGCCCACGGTCCCACTGGCCCAGGAGAAGCCAGTCTCTCCTCCGAAGAGGTGGAGGCCTCGGGGAGGGGGACGTTTGTACGGGCTTTGGAGTCAGGCAGGCCTGGGTCCTCGCCTGGCTCTGCCACCTCCTCCTGTGACATTTTGAGCAGATCCCCTCCACTGCCCCACACCCCTACCCCCAATTTGGCAGGAGGCTGTGAAACCATTTGAGCGAGTCTAGGAGCAGTTCTGGCGGGGAGCGCTGCCTCGTGGGCACATTTTCAGAGAGGGGGCTTGCCACTTCCTGACAGCCCAGGTTTGGGGTGACCAAGGTCCCCAGTCCCACGCCCTCCATCCACAGCCATCGAGCCTGGATTCCCAGAGCCCGGATGACAGGGTGAGGTGGAGTTTTCCAGAACAGGAGCCTTTGTCCTCTGCTGCTGCCCAGATGTGAAATTCTCCTCTGTCACAGAAGACCGGCTTAAAGGTGCTTGTGTCTTTGATTCTCTGGTTGTAATCCCCTTTGACCTTGCGGCAAGGGGAAGGTAGGAAAAGGGGGTGGAAGAAAACTGGCAAGTTCATTGTCAAGTGTCAGGCGGCACAGACACCCAGGCCATTGTTCCTGAAAAATGGGTGCAAAAGAAGGAGAGTAGGTGATCTTTTAGGACCTGCCCAGCTAAGGGCTGGATGCGCCCCTGCTGAAAGCTGGGACAGGAGGTGGTGACTTTGCTCCTCGAACCCAGAGCTCTGCAGCCCCCCTGAAGCGAGAGCCAGGAGAGACTTGAGTGACCGCCTCCTTATACCAATGAGATGAAGAGGAGGAAAGGGACTTGGCCATGGCCACACCGGATATGCCTGGCGAACCCTGCGGAGGACCCTAGCCCTGGGCTCCCCAGTCATGCCCTGCCGTGTACAGCATGGAGCTGTGTTGCTGAAGGAACAAAAGAAAGCTGAGAAACTCCATTCTCCCCCCTCCCCTGCCTCTTTCCTTCCTTCCTGTTTCCTTTCTTTTCTCCTTCCTCCTCCCCTTTGTCCATCCTCGCTCTCACCCTCCACACGCACCCACACCAAATGTCTGCTCTGGGTCAGGCGCCGACCCAGACCCTGCAGCCACCCGGCTGAGCCGACCACATCCCCGCCCTCTGGGGGCTCTCAGTCAAGTGGGCAAGATCCCCTTTGAAGGCCCTCAACCCGACTGGCCCCAGAAGTCCCTCTTTCCCCGCATGCCACGCCCAGGATGCGAAGGGGTTAAAACCCTGGCCCTTCCCCTGCCCAGACAGCCAGGCAGCTTCTGGGGCTTCCCGTGTTTCTTTCTCTCTTCCTCTTCACTCCTTTTTTTTTTCTTTTTAAGAAACATATGTCACTCGCCATAACTCATGTGCTTATTATAATCATGACCATATGCTTAATGGGATGTAATAGAACCATTGCTAACCTGGCCCCCGCTCTCAAATCTCTCTCCCCTCCCCGCTCCCACTCTGCTGGCTGGCCGGCCTGCCCCCGAGCTACTCTAACGTGTTTTCAGGGCAGGACTGACCCGAGGAAAGGGAGCAAAAAGGGAGAGTGGACTCCGTCATTCACTTTTCCTCTGGTGGTTCATTCGTGGTTCATCCACCCGCTGTTTACCGAAGGCTCACTCCTTGCCAAGCCCCGAAGAGGCGACAGTGAGTGAGGACGGTCACCGCCTCTGTCCTCCTAGGGGAGGTGGATGTCTTGTCTTGTAAACAGGTAATTAAACACTTAATTATAGCCCATTACAGAGGAGACTGCCTTACTGGGAGGCCTTCCAAGAGCAGAATCCTGTGTTTGATGTGTCCGTGTATTGACTTTGTTCCTAGTACGTCCTTGATGAATATTTGTTCAGTGAGTGAATGGATGGGTGAATGAATGGATGGGTGAATGGATGGATGGATGGGCAAGTTGTAGGTCAGAAAAGGCTTTCCTGAGGAACAGGGGTTGAGTTCTAAAATAATCTCTCCAAAGCGAAGTGGGGTCAAGAGGATCCAATGGGGTACATGAGGAGATGAGCAAAACTTCGATTTATTTTTGTTTCTCCATCTTAAAAATGAGAAACTGACATTTTCTGTATGTTTAATATACAGACTGATGATAGAGTATGGCGCATACATGTGACATTTCTAAGTACCCATACAGCACGGAGCAGGAGGTAATGCCCAGCATTTTTACTGCTGGGGAGAGGTACGTGATCAAGAGTTAGGAGACCCCTTGTCCCAGCCTGCTCCGGCCGCCCTAACAAAATCCCATAGACGGGGGCTTAAACAGCCAACGTCTATTTCTCACGGTCCTGGAGGCTCAGAAGTCCAAGGTCAAGGTGCCGGCAATGCAGTTCTTGTTGAGAGCTCTCTTCCTGGCTTGCAGACACCTGCCTTCTCCCTGAGTCCGCACATGGCTTTGTGTGCACGTGGTAGGGGTGGGGCAGGGAGGAGAGAGCTCCTCCCTCTCTTCCCCTCTTATAAGGCTGCCCACCTTATTGGATTAGGACCTCATCCTCCTGACCTCGTTCAACCTTAATTACCTCCTAAAAGCTCTGACTCTGAATACAGCCACACTAGGGGTTAGAGCTTCAACATATGAACCTGGGAAGGATGGAAGGGTGACGCTCTGGGTGAAGGCGAGGGGGACCCACCTCCTAGAAGCAGTGACCCTGACATGGGAAGGAGTCTGGGGATATGAGGAGCAAATTCCTGCCTTTCCCTTCTCCATCCTTAGAAGGGCATTTCTCCCATCTAGTCCGACTTCATGCTGGGGTGAGTCTAATACCTTTTCAGATGTGTGAAAACCTCAGGAGGTAGAGTGGGAATATGATATGAGAGTCCACACTCGTGGTGGTTCCTGGACAGCAGGATGGCTCAGTGGAGGGAATAAGAATACAAAAATGTTGTGTAAGTGTAATGTACCAGGGTCTGCCCCAGCAAACACCCAAGGCGAAAAGCTCCATTCTCCTGAGCCAAGAATCCCCCATCCACTCCTCCTTCCCTAGTTTCCCCTCCCTGCCCAGATTACTTCCTCAGCCTTCCCATGGTTTGTCCAATCAGAAGATAGCAAATGGAGTAACCCTTTTAAAATGTAAAGATGAGTGTGTCACTCCCCAGCGGAAACCCCCAGAGCTCCCACCACACTCAGAATGCACCCAGAGGGCACCTGGGTGGCTCAGTGGGTTAAAGCCTCTGCTTTCGGCTCAGGTCATGATCTCAGGGTCCTGGGATCGAGGCCTGCATCGGGCTCCCTGCTCGGCGAGGAGCCTGCTTCCCCCTCTCTCTCTCTGCCTGCCTCTCTGCCTCCTTGTGATCTCTCTCCCTCTGTGAAATAAATAAATAAAATCTTTAAAAAAAAAGAATACACCCAGAGTCCCTCCCATGGCCAACAGACCCTGCATAAGCTCCTGGCCACCTCTTCTGATTTCGCTCCTGCCCCACGGGCCTTCTTATATTTATTTGAACAACTTGTGTGCTCCTACCACAGGGCCTTTGCACTTGCTGTACGGCTTCCCAGAGACTTCTCCCTCCTTCTGTCTTGTTGACTCATGTCCTCATTTTACTCCGATATCTGCCCAAATGGTACTGCCTCCTTGGGTCTCCTTGGGTCATCCCATCTGAAATTGTTTCCCCTTTCATGTTCTATCCCTTATTTCATTTTCTTTTTATAGCACTTACCACAATCTGACATATTATATGTGTTTGTTTATTTGTAATATCACCTCTCTCTCTACCACTAAAAATGTAAGCTCCGTAAGAGCAGGAATTTTTGTCTGTTTGTCCCCTCTTGTACTCTCAGAGCTTATAAAAGTGTCTGACACCTGGGGCGCCTAAGTGGCTCAGTTGGTTGACCTGGCCTTTGGCTCAGGTCATAATCCCAGGGTCCTGAGATCGAGCCCGGTGTGGGGCTCCCTGCTCAGTGGGGAGTCTGCTCCTCCCTCTCCCTCTGTCTCCTGGCTCATGCTCTCACTTTCTATCTCAAATAAATAGTAAAATCTTAAAAAAAAAAAAAGGTATCTGACACCTAGCAGGTACTTATTAAACATTCATTGAATGAAAGTGTTTTTGCAACTTATCAAAAGGGGGCAGGTTTGTACACGGTGAGATGGGGAGAGGGAAAGGCTCAGACCACAGAGGTCCTGGGTGACTTGGGTAGGGCATTTGGATTTTGTACTAATTGCAATGAGGACTACTCGAGAATTGAGCATGATTTTGGCTTTCGTTTATTTGTTTGTGTTTCGACGACCACTCTCGTTAGGAGCACTTGGGCAGAATTAAAGGGGAGATTTTTTGACTATGGAATTGGAAGAAATTAGGGGCAATCTAGTAGAATTGTGAAAAAGCAACAATTCCAATCTCAGTCTCCTCATCCATCCTCTCCATCTTTGTCCCCCCAAAGGATCTCTTCAAGATCTCTTTTTGGTTAAAAAAAAGAAAGAAAGAAAGAAAGAAAGAAAGAAAGAAAGAAAGAAAGAAAGAAAGGAAGGAAGGAAGAAAGGAAGGAAGGGGATAAATAGAAAGGTTGTAAAATCACCAGCTGCCACGTCCAGCCCTCTGGGCATTTCGTATCTGTTCCCTGCATGTCTTCCCCATTCCTGAGTGTGCAGGAAGAGGGTCCAGCCCTGATTTATGCTGCTGACAGAAAATCTAATGGATTGAAGACATAAAAGCACCCAGGGCTCCCCCCGGGATAAATCCATTCTGGATTCAGGCCTTTGAGTGGGGCACGTGGCCATGCTGACAGCCCAGTGTCCGTGATGGATGCGGCTCCGGACGCCCAGCTCAGGGGCACCAAGCATCTCGTTGGGGGTGGTAATGGGAGGAGTCCATGCAGACTTAGGAGGGATCTAAAACATCCCAACCTTGTAACAAAGGGAGCTTAAGGCAAATCCAAAACGGAGATTCCAAGCACGTGTGGGGTGCATGCTTGGCCAATTGTGCCGCGCGGGGAGCGGTGTACGGAGAACGTGAGGCAGGGATTTGGGACCTAGCCCACCTCTGTCACTAAATGCCACTGTGTGTCACCCCCCCACAGGCACCTGTGTCCATTTGCAAAATGAGGTTTTAAATGGGTCAGGGACTGAAGATGTCAGGGCCGACAGAAGCCCAGGACACATTTCGCATAAATGACAGAAGTAAGCTAAGTAGGAGCTGTAGAAGAATGGAAAGCATTTGCCTCGCGTGTAAGAAGCAGCTGCCACTCAGCTCCAACCAATGGGATCATTGTCAGAGTCGGTCCTGGGAAGGGGGTGGGGGGGGTAGCTCTTCTGCTCATTGAAGAGAAGTCAGAAAGTGCGGTTCATTCCTGCATAGGAATCTCCCACTTTATAAATGCAGGCAACTGCTTCAAATTGAATCTTAAATGATGCTGGCTGAATCCGGCCTATGGGTCACCCGTTTGGAACGTCTCAATGAGATGATCATTCAGGGTCCCATCCCATTTTAATTCAGTTAATTTAACAACCGATTCTCGGGAACTCGGTTGCTGCCAGGTACTGGGTAGACACTGGAGATGCAGACAAGACCACCATGGGCTCAACGCTCAACAACTATCTCCTGGGCAGGGCAGGGTGAACAAAGGCTCGGAGACCTGAGGGTCAGCGGCACATTTGGAAAACAGTCCAGAGGTGTCAAGAGAAGGCAGGACTGGAGCCGGGGCCCCAGGCAGGCAGTGGCAGGTCTGAAGGACCCGGAAGGCTGGTGGTGGAGGGAGCCTTGGTTGTTCAGGTCACCGCACACCGAAGCTGGGGTGGAAGGGTCATCCATGTGGGAAAGCGCCCTCTGCTGGCCATGTGAACGATAGCTGGAGAACCCCCCCACCCCCACCCCAGGGCCGGAGAAGGCCATGTAGGGGACCATCTCAAGAACCCAGGAAGAGTTGACCTGGCCTTGGGTCCAGGCAGAGGCAGAGGGGAAGGAAAAGATGGCGCCCTGGGGGGACTGGCGGATTTCTCCCTGTATTCGCTGGGGCTTTCACCCACATGCTGATGCCAACTACACAGAGCTCCTGGTGGCAAGCAAGAAAAACCAAATGGAGCTACTTTATTTTTTTTAAGATTTTATTTATTTATTTGACAGAGAGAGAGATCACAAGTAGGCAGAGAGGCAGGCAGAGGGAGAGGGGGAAGCTGGCTCCCTGCTGAGCAGGGAGCCCGGTGTGGGACTTGATCCCATGACCCTGAGATCATGACCTGAGCTGAAGGCAAAGGCTTTAACCCCCTGAGCCACCCAGGCGCCCATGGAGGTACTTTAAACAGACAAGGGCTGGAGAACCGGGCCCAGAGACCGTGCCATGAGGACCCACGCTCTCAATCACGCTGTATCACAGGTCCGTGGAGACACCATCACGTTCCCTGCGCAGCAAAAACACAGCTGCCTTTGGACACCAAGTTACCAAGAAAGTGGGGATAATCGTTCTCGCTCCCCTGGGGTCGTTTTGAGGCCCAAAGGCAATCCTACCCATCCAGCATTCAGCACGGTGCCCCAGTGCCTGGCACACAAGCTCTCAGGAAATGGCAGCTGTCACCGTGATCTTCAGCATCCTTGTCATTGTCACGGTTACTTCCCACCTCTTTGTCTCACCAGGCCCGTTAGACTTGCTCTTGAGGGCCGGCCTCTGATGCTGTGCTCTTGCGTGGCCTCAGCCCTCCTCCGCACATGTTAGGGGCTCTGCTCTCCAAAGTGTCAGCCAGGGTCTGGTACGAATGAGTCCTGAACAACTGAATGGATGGGAGCGTGGGCTCTGTGGTGGGAGAATGAATGGCAGACGGAGCAAGTTAGCTATGTCAAATGTGTTCTCGTCGGTGGAACGACCGCTCTCCGTTTTCATTCACTTTGACCATACTCCAGACAAAGGGAGAACAGATGTCCCCTTAGTCATACCAAGGATGTCCCAGAATTGGCGAGACACCATCTGTGGCCAGCTCCGGGTCTCCCACTGGGAAAGAGGAATTCCAGATGTTTCTGGAAGAGGAGCTGGATGTTGGGCGGAGGGGTGGTGGGTAGAGAGGAGAGGCTGGGTTTCTGAATGTCAGCTGAAATGGGGATGCTACCCAAAGAGAGAGCTTGGGGGCCTGTGCTGGGAGGGTGCCACAAAGTTCCCCGCCATCATGTGATGGAGCGTGTCAGAGACAGTTGGAACCCACCAAATAGTTCAGGGCTCCTCCCACCTCCCAGACTCCCTTGCAGCTGGGATGGGGCCACAGGACTCTTTGGGCCAGTGGATTCTGAATGGAAACTGTGCTGTCCTTTCCAGGCAAAGGCAGTTAGAGCCGTTGTGCCTTCCCTCCTCCTTCTCTTCCCTGCTCTGGACCTCGGGGGCCACATGTTCCAGATGACACAGCTAATACACAGCAGACACTATGAGAGCGAGAAATACATCGTTAATGTGCTAAGCCACCAAGATGTCAGGCTTTATCAGCTCCCAGCATAGCCGAGCCTCTCCCGACTAATAGGTTCACATTTCAGTAAGTCTCCTACATTTTTCAGAGCTACTCAAGGGCTCCTCTTTCTATCAACATGAGAAGTAATTGCAAGGACTCTCAGGACCTTGTAGTTCAACCATCCCCTTTTCATGGATGGAGAAACCGAGGCAGGCCCGGAGAGTAGAAGTAACGTGCTCATTACTATTACATACCATTTTTCCACCCCAGGATGTTCCATGTCCATCTTTAGACTGAGAGGCGTCAGCTGGCCCAGCACTGAGTGCAGAGTTTGATGGAGAGGTTCAGTGTATTCACTGAACCAATGTTTATGGTGCACCCCCTTAGTGAACATGGCACATTCCTTGCCCCTGGGAGTGGATGTTCTGGCTGGAGAGCCGCCTTGAAACAATGGGTTATCTGCAATTAGGATGAATGTTGTTTGTGAGATACACAGGGCAGTGTGGGAGCAAATGACCTCTTCTAGGGTAGGGTGGTAAGAAGGCCCTCTTACATAGGATTTAATCAGATGAAAAAGGAGGCAGGAAAGGTACTCTCAGCAGAGGGAACTGTATGTGCAAAGGTCCTGTGACAGAAAGGAGCTTGGGATCTTTGATGAGTTGAAAGAAGGTACGGAAGGGAGAGGAAAAGGAGGGGAGAGAGAGATGAGACAAGATAAGAGCCTGGTCATCACAGGACCATGTCATGGATTTGGGACTTCATTGTTTTTATACTGAAAGCCACTGAAGGACTTGGGACAGAGCCAGTGACATTTAGACTGATGACTATGTCTGCTCTGTGGAGAATGATAGTGGCAAAGCCCACTGCAGTGGGCGAAGGAAGAACTGAGACTTTGATTAAGATGGTGACAGGGGAATGGGGAGAAGATGATGGATTCAGGATATATTCTGAGGGTCAAATGGGCAGACCTTGGTGATACGTCAGATGTGGGTCTCTGTGAGGGTGGGGGAACAGTTGTCAGATTTCTGTCTTGGGCAACAGATGGATGGTGCCAATTTCTAAGATGGGCAAGACTAATTTTATGGGGTAACTGATTAGTTTATTATTGGATGTGGGCTGGAGTGGTAGAAGCAGCAGGGGTGGGGGGCTCTGGATGAGAACTCTCTACCTCGTAGGCAGGTGGCAGAGTTGCTTATTGTCTAAGCCAATACCTAGTCTCCTTTTCCTCCCTTGATTCTTAGCTGGTACATAACCACCTGGAATAAAGAGTATATTTCCCAGCATTCCTGCTAATAAGTTATAAGCAGAAAGGTCGTGTTGACTACTGCACAGTGCCCCCAAAAGGAGAAAGGCTGCCTTCCTTTGTTTTCAACTCCTTCTGGATAACTGGGAAGTGCACTTGATGTCTGGAGCTCCAGCAGCCATCTTAGGTCATGAGAAGGGAGTCGCGTGCTGAGAACGTGGCATAGCAACATGGAAGGAGCTGGAGACACGACACTGTGTAGTGTCACACCAGCTCCAAACTATGTACCTCTAGACTTTGCCATGAGCCCAACCTAGTCTTAATTAAGACTGGAGAATCTGACCCCTGACTATCCATTTGTCCTCAGTTCCTACCCCTGTCCCTTTCCCTCACTCCATGCCAGCTTTAGTGGCTTTCCTGTTCCTCTGATGCTTCACACTTGTTCCCACTTGGAGACTTTGCACTTGCTGCTCCTTGAGCCTGGAATGCTGTTCTCTGCATCTTCTCGTTGACCCCATTCAAACATCCCCACATCAGAGAGAGTGTCCCTGATCACCTTCCTCATGAAGGTCCTTCCCCTCAAGTTTTCTCTGTCACACCATCCTGTTTCCTTTCTTCACTGCACTTCTCATGGCCTGAGTATTTTGCTTCTTTGTGTGTTTACTTGGGATTCACTGGTTCTTCCCCCTAGAATAGGTAATGTATAAGAGCAGAGACACCTGCTCTTTGTCCTCCTGCATCTCCCAAGACGAAACAGAAAGCAGCATGCGCTACAGGCTTAGTATGTAATCATTGACTAATGCAAGGAGCTAGAGCTAGTTCTCATTTTACCAAGAGTGCTGAGGCCAGAAAAGGAAATTGACTTGCCCAAGGTTTTGCCATTTAGGAGAAGGGCCTGAACCTCCAAGGCCTCCAAGTGCCCAGTCTCAGCACAGACAGACGCACACTTGGGGGAGACACCACCAGCTCGCTCGTGGCCTCACGCCTCTGCACCTGTGACATTCCACCAGCCTGGCCGGGCTGGCCTGGCTCCTGCGAGCCCAGAACACGGTCCTGAAAGCCCTTTGTCCCTCTCCAGCCAGCCCAGCATTGCCCAGCTTGGCCTTGGTGGGAAGAGGGCAGGGGAAAAGCAGCCTTGCTGCGGATGGGCCTTAGGCCACATCTGGATTTAAGAGCCGAAAACCCGGCTCAGTGCCGATCAGGCTTTACTGACAGGAGATGAAAGTCCCGAGGCCAGTCCCTCTCCACGCTCCGGTTTGCACTGTTTTACGAGGTGTGATACACTCTGGTACCTTCGAGAAGCCGCCTTCCCCCTCCCCGTCCGCCCCCTCCACTCACCTCCAGCCCCCTTTCCTGCTCCCGGCCCACACTGAGCCATTCATTCCAGCAGGAGCCCCGGCCGGCACTCTCACCCGCGGCCGGGGTTCGGGAGATGGGCCCTGCCTCAGAAAAGACTGCAGGGACCCAGGAAGGTCCAGGCCTCTGCCCCAGATGTCTCACTCCCACTTCGCCCCATGGGAACTGGAACTGGGGAGCTGCCCAGGGCCAGGAGCGGGCCCCGCTCTAGGCTGGGTTCGAGGTCCAGGAAGGGAGAGCAGTTGTCTTGGGGCCGGGGAAAATGAGGGAACGGTGGTCAGAGGGGGTGAGGGGAACAGCAGCAGGAGGAAAGCAGCAGAGGGAAAAGGTGGCCCCGAGGAAGCGGGCGTATGAGTCGCCTGTCTCTGCTGCGAGGAACTTGGTTGCTAAAGCAACACAGATCTATTATTTTATGGTTCGTGAGGTCAGAAGCCCAAAATGGGTTTGACTGGGCTAAAATCAAGGTGTTGGCCGGGCTGTGGTCCCCCGGCCTCTCCAGCCCCCGGAGGCCCCGCACTCCTCGGCCCAGGGTCCTCCTCCCCCTTCAAAGGCAGCGGTCCCAGCCTGCCTGCGGACCTCTCTGCGACTCTGATGCTGACTCTCCCCGCTCCCTCTTGCGCTTACAAGGCCCCCTGAGATCCCCGTGAGCCCACGGCCTAATCTCCCCCTCTGAAGGTTAGCAGTTTCATAACTCCGTTAATTCCTTCTGCAACCTTGCTAGGGAGGGAATGTCTGTGTCCCCCAGAACTCGTAGGTCGAAACCCTAATGTGACGGTAGTCGGAGTGGGGCCTTTGGGACACAACTAGGTCCTGAGAATGGAGCCGCCTGATGGGACCCGTGTTCCCAGAAGAAGGGAAAGGGAAAGAAAGCCATCCCTGTCCCTCGCCCGCAGGTGAGATACAGCAGAAGGTGACCGCCTCCAGCTCGGGAAGCCGGAAGCTCCCGGCACAGCCCTGGTCCCCGCGGTCAGTTCTTGGTAAATCCTGGTTATTCTTGCTGTTATTTTGATTTGGGAGTCATCATTTTGTGTTAAAGTTTTATTTTAAGATGTTCACACTCACAGTGCAACAAAGGCCTGAACCTTCTATCCTGGACCTGCAGCATCTTTGAACTTGGACTTCCCAGCCACCAGAACCATGAGAAACAAGTTCCTGTTGTGTAAGGCCCGCAGACTAGGGTATTTTGGTGACAACCTGAACTAAGACAAGCCTTAATTCCCCCATCATGGAACATAACACGGCATGGGTTTTGGGAATTAGGACGTGGACATATGTGGGGAGGGAGGCATTTTCTGCCCATCATATGGGGTCAGGGAGAGACACTTCTAAGTGTGTGTTTGTGTGTGCGTGCGTGTTGGGTGGGTGTGCAGAGAGCTGGACATTCTAGCAAGAACCAACTCATAGCACGAGATGGACCAACCTGGCAGGTGTGAATTTTACAGGCTATGAACCCCACGTGCTAACACAGGAAACTTTACTTTTCTGGGATAAACTTTCCTTTACCAGGAGCCCTCATTCTGCAGACGCAATAAAACTTAGTCACCCCCATACATCGACAGCAAATAGTTCTGGGGCCCTTGCTGAGTGGAAGTGGGAAGCAGGGATCCCTCAGTTCTGGGCACAGCTCCCACTCTTCCATCCTTCTGATGCAGCTCTCACTGGTCAACCCCTCCCGCTGCTGGGGGCGGCTCAGCCTCCTTCCGGCCTCTCTTTGCCAGGTCCTCCTAGCTTGGGGCTCTCCCAACCTCCCCACCTCTCTGTCATTTCGCCTGTTTGAGCCCCATGCAGGCAGAGGGAGTTGTCCCCAGGCCCCCACAGGGAGGCTCTCCCACCACACCCTGGGCAAGGGAGACCCCCCCACCCCCACACCTAGCTCTTTGCCCTGGCTCCAACCTTGCTTGCTGGGGGCGGGGTGGAGGGGGTGTGGTGTGGACACAGGGCCCCCTCATGCGGCCATTGTCACATCATACTGGGACAAAGGGCTGTGCTCCAGGCCTGTGGGCTTCCTTGGGCCCTGAGGCTCCACTTCTGTCTCCTTGCCCATCTCCCATCGTGCTGGCGCTGGTGGAGCCCCCTGTTCTGAGACAAAGCCTCCCGTTACTTCCCCAAATTCTGCCATTCCCAAAACAAACCCTCTTTCCAAATTGCTCAGCTTTTCATCTACATGACCTCAAATTATAGTTGAATTTTGGAATCTTCATTCTTTCTCAGTTACTTGTGACAACCTCCTGGGGACTAGCTAAGGGCTAGCAGTGAAGGCACAATAAAACTAAAGGCACGATATTCGAGTATGAGAGGCAGAGAATGTCAGAGACTTAAGAAAGCCACAGAAAGGGGCGCCTGGGTGATTTAGTGGGTTAAACCTCTGCCTTTGGCTCAGGTCATGGTCTCAGAATCCTGGGATTGAGCCCCACATCGGGCTCTCTGCTCAGCGGGGAGCCTGCGTCCTCCTCTCTCTGCCTGCCTCGCTGCCTACTTGTGATCTCTCTCTCTCTCTCTCTGTCCGGTAAATAAATAAAATCTTAAAGAAAAAAAGAAAGTCATAGAAAACTATGTATTTTTTTCTTTCTTTCATTCATTTATTTTTTAAATTTAAATTCAATTAATTAACATATAGTGTATTACTAGTTTCAGAGGTGGAGGGCAGGGATTCATCAGTTGCATACAACACCCAGTGCTCATCACATCACATGCCCTCCTTAATACCCAACCCCCAGCCACCCCATCCTCCCACCCCTCCCCTCCAGCAACCCTCAGTTTGTTTCCTGATATTAAGAGTCTCTTAGGATTTGTCTCCCACTCTGGTTTCATCCTGTTTTATTTTTTCCTCTCTTCCCCCGTGATCATCTGCCTTGTTTCTTAAATTCTGCATATCGGTGAGATCATATAATAATTGCCTTTCTCTGATCGACTTATTTTGCTTAGCATGATACCCTCTAGTTCTATCATGTTGTTGTAAATGGCAAGATTTCATTCTTTTTCATGGCTGAGAGATATTCCATTGTATATATTCCAAATGTTCTTTATCCATTCATCTGTCAATGGGCAACCAGGCTTATTCCATAGTTTGGCTATTGTGGACATTGCTGCTATAAACATTGGGGTTCAGGTGCCCCTTCAGATCACCACATTCCTGCATTTATAACTTTGGGGTAAGTTACATATAAATACATTAAGACGTCACTTCTCAGCCTGCCACAATCCCAGTGGGGTGATGGCGCGGGCTCCTCTGTCCACCATCACTGAAGCTCAGTTTCCTTTTCTGTAGATTGGGTACAGCAACATTGCCATCTACCTCTGAAGGTTGTGTGGGGGCCACAGCGGAGCCCGTGTTTAAGGGTCCTAGCTCCCAGCTCAGCCCACAGGCTGGGCACTGGTTAGTAACTACTACTCAGGTGACAGGTAAGCTATTTATGGATTGGACTTCTCACTAATAATGTGCAGTCTGCATTAGGAATGTTTAAGGGCAGCTTGTTTACATAGATTAAAATTTTGCTCCAGCCATATAGATTTTTTGTGATATTGCTTATGCCCCCTTTTTTTTTTCTTTTAAGCTCAGAGCTGGTGTAAGTTTGAGCATATGGAGCCCATGTCCCAGGGGGAACATCCCCATCTTGATGAACATCTCAGAGGGTTACTCCAGCTGTTTCTTGCTCTCTCTTTCTAAGAGTAGTGACTGGTGCCTTTGGGGGCAGACCACAGCATGTGACTTGTTCCCTTTGGATTCTCTCCTATTTAAGTCACAGAGCAGATAGCACACAGTGTGCCCTACATGTACGTCATCTATCATGGGTGTATTTGTGGGGTGGTTTTTCACTTCACGTTATACCCTCAGGGACTTGACCTTTTAGAAAGGCTCCATGGAATCACACATGGACAGATGCACCTCATAACCCTAACTCCGGAGACACCCGCCCATTTCACAGATGTGATCAGTCAGAGGCCTAGCTTCTTGGAGGCCCTGAAGCAACATGACCAACGACATGAACTCTGGAGCCAGAGACAGTCAGATTTAAATCCCAGCTCTGCCTTTCTTTGTGCTGGCCAAGTCCCTTTATCAGTCTTTGTTTTCCCCTCCTGCTCCAAATGAATATAGTAAGAGCATCAATTCTTTAAAGATTTTTTTAAATTTATTTATTTGACACAGAGAGAGAGACCACAAGTAGGCCAAGAGGCAGGCAGAGAGAGAGGAAGAAGCAGGCTCCCTGCTGAGCAGAGAGCCCTATGCGGGACTCGATCCCAGGACCTTGAGATCATGATCTGAGCCGAAGGCAGAGGCTTTAACCCACTGAGCTACCCAGGTGCCCGAGCATCAGTTCTTGAGGGAGGCACCACTTGCCTTACCCTGGGGGAGCATTAAATGAGGTCATACGCAGATTCCATTTTACAGATGGGTAAAGTGAGGCCACACCACTCCACCAGAGACTCACCATACCAGGTTACACACGTGCCTAGAGAAGAATGGAGGTCAGAGTCTGGGTCTTCCCATCAAAATATGAAAATCCTTGGCAAACAAAACTCTCCTTTCAGAGCTATGAGCTGGATAGCTTTCCATCAGAACCCTTCCCTGCCCCTTCCCCTTCTCTATCAGCATCTTCCCCCCAGCCCCCTGCCATGATGATGGCATCTGGCATCCATGTCTCCAGGCTCCTCAGCCAAGGTGACCATGCAAAGACTCTGAATGGGGGTGAGGGCACAGCATGTGCAAAGGCCCTTAGTTGGAAGGACTCAGTGCGCTCAAGACTGATGGCAGAGCCTGGCATGAGTGGTGGGTGGTGGGCCAAGGAGAAGGAAGAAGAGAGGAAGTCGCCGAGCCCAGAAGTCCATGTCTTCCAGGGCCTTGTAGGCCACGGGAGGCTGTTGCAGAATGCTATGCAGGAGCATGACAGGGCCCAGCTTAGAATTCTAAAATATCCATCTTCTCTGGAGTGTAATGCACCTGTGGGGGAGGAGAAAGAGGCAAGAGAGAAAGGAGAGGATGTAATTCAGGGATGCACTGGTTTGCTAGTGGCGGCAAAGGAGAATGGACCCTGTGGCTCAGACAACAGAAATTGACTGTTTTGCCATCCTGGAGGCTGGAAGGCCAAGATCAAGGTGTCAGCAGGGCTGGTTCCTTCCGAGGCTGGGAGGGAGCCTGTGTTCCGTGCCTATCCCCTAACTTCCCGTGGCTTGCACTCGACCTTGGGCATTCCGTGGCTTTCAGAGAACTGCCCTGATCTCTGCCTCTTCTTCCCCTGGTCCTCTCCCAGTATGCCTGGCCATGTCCAAATTTCCCTTTTTTTTTTTTTTTTTTTTTTTTTAAAGATTTTATTTATTTATTTCACAGAGGGAGAGAGATCACGAGGAGGCAGAGAGGCAGGCAGAGAGAGAGAGGGGGAAGCAGGCTCCCCACTGAGCAGGGAGCCCGATGCGGGCCTCGATCCCAGGACCCTGAGATCATGACCTGAGCCGAAAGCAGAGGCATTAACCCACTGAGCCACCCAGGCGCCCCAAATTTCCCTTTTTTATAAGGACACCAGTAATATTGGATTTGGGGCCCCTCCTACTCCAGGATGACCTCATCATGACTAATGACATCTGCAATGATCCTATTCCCAAATAAGGTCACATTCCGAGGTCCGGGGGAGCTAGAGCTTCAACATAGGAATTTAAAATTGTTGACTTTTTCAACCCAACAGAGGAGGCTACTGCAATATTCGGGAGAGATAGCATGTGGCCTGGCTCAGGGGATGTCAGTGGACATGGAGGTGGAGAGAGTGTTTTGACAGCAACATATTTCGAAAACAGAGCTGGTGGGGTCAGATGAGCGGTGGAAACTGGGGGTCGCAGGGAGGGAGGGCCCAGGCAGACTTCAGAACCCAGCTGGAAGAATCGGGGGTCCTCTGGGTGAGGGGCGGCGGGGAGTGCGAGAAGTCAAGAGCAAGGTTTTGCAGCCAGCGGACACATCTGGTGTTTGCCCCGGCTTACCGCACAGGTCCACCTTGTCCTGGGCCGGAGGAAGTGGGCCCTAATGAGAGGCAGCTGCGGCCGGGCGGCCGGCTTCCATTTGTTCTGCTTTCAGCATCAAAGGCCTGAGAAGAGGGTGTCCAGCCCTGAAGGCCATGGCCATCCATCTTGGAGGCTACACTGCCAAGAAGCCAGGTCCCGGTGGCCAGCGCCTGTTCACTCAGTGCAGAGGCTCCCCACCCCCACCCCCACCCCCGC
>LNAC01000134.1:157120-200034 GCA_002007465.1 Ailurus styani
CAAACCCCATAACCTTTTGGGTTTTATGGAGGCTTTATTGCATCTGCACAACTGATTAAATCATTGACTGTGACTGAACTCAATCTCCAGTTCCTTCCCCTTCCCTGGAGGTCAGTGGGTGGGACAGAAAGCTCTGTAATCACTAGGTTGGTTCCACTGTTAATCAACCCCCATCCTAGGTGCTTTTTGAAACTCACCTCATTAACATAACAAAAGACATCTTTATCTCTCTGGCAGCAGCAAATTCCAAGAGCTTTAGGAGCTCCCTGCCAGGNAGGAAGGGAGCCATTTAGCTGGACTGTGGGAAGCAGCCATCCTACCTGTGTTACAGCCCAGATCTCCCTCTTACCAGCGTCCGTAAAGTGAGGGAGAACCTATACCATGTTATAAGGTAATTATGAGGCCTGAATGAAGTATAATGTATGGACAGTTCCTAGTGCTATCACATGGGAAGTTCTCTTTAAGTTTTTATTTATTTTTTTTTTTATAATTTTTTTTTTTTAAAGATTTTATTTATTTATTTGACACAGAGAGAGAGATTACAANTTTTTTTTTTATAATTTTTTTTTTTAAAGATTTTATTTATTTATTTGACACAGAGAGAGAGATTACAAGCAGGCAGAGAGGCAGGCAGAGAGACAGAGGGAGGAGGAAGCAGGCTCGCCGCTGAGCAGAGAGCCCGATGCNAAGCAGAGGCTTTAACCCACTGAGCCACCCAGGCGCCCTCTTTAAGTTTTTATTATGACCACTGTTATTCTTGTTATTTGGGAGAAATCATTTTATATTAAATTTTATATTCACAGGGTTCACACGAACAAACCAGCAACGGCCCAAACCCTCTACATTAATCTTCTGCTTAAGTTATCAATCTAGACAGTTAGGGTGTGATACATCCTCAAAATTAGTAATAAAAAGACTTCTACCCAAGTCATGGGCTTCTATGGAAAGATCACCTCCTGCGGTCAGCAGGCTTGGGATCCCAATCTCAGCTCTGCTCTTTACCAGCTGTGTGACCCTGGGCAAGTTACTCCACCTCTCTGAGCCTCTAAGAGACAGAATGATAATACTCCTGAGTATTGAAGGTCATATGTATAAAGGACCTGAGTCAAGAGCTGGCTCACAGTAAATACACAATAAATGGTCAAGTTTGCAGTAGATCGATGGCATTAATGCCTCCTCCCCTCCCCCTACTGCCAAATTCTTTACCCCTCCCTATATCCTGTTATAGACCTTGTTAGTGTCCTTCCACTTTGATGGCGGCTTGGACATGGGACTTCCTTTGACCAATGGGATGTTAGCAGATGTGACACAGATGCACACTTAGAAAAGCATCTATATATTTTTACTTCCTCCTCTGCACCTGCCGTGAGAATAGGTCTGGGCTATTCTGCTGGAGCACGTGACTTGTGCAGCACAGCTGAGTTGGTCCAGCATCTCAGAAAAGGCCATCCCAGATCAGCTGAGAGCCCACCAACTCCAGATAGGCGGGCAAACCCAGCCAAGATTGGCAGAGCCACCAAGACAACCCGCAGCTGGCCGCAGAGGCGTGGGTGAACGCAGCCAAGGTTAGCCAAGCCCAGCCAACCCTTTCCTGGATCAGCAGAACCCTACAGACGTTTGAGCCAAATACATGCTTATTGGTGTGTGCCTCTGAGTCTTTGTGGCCATAACTCAGCATTATTGTGGCAACAGATAATGAATATAGATATTAATATGCCATATTCCAAATGCTTGCTTATGAAATACAGACTCTTTTAAATGGTTCTTCAGGGACCTGGGACCCAAAGATATTGACATTTGTAATGAGAGTTCACCCTTGTCCTAATCCCCATAAGATTATTTAACTGTGAACCCATAAATCTCAAAATCTAAAATATAATAAATAAGCTTCATTGTTTTGTTTTGTTTTGTTTTGTTTGAGGTAAAGAGCCAAGAATAAAAATGCCAGAAACATTAATGATGTAGGCCAGACAGAGGAAGTGAGGGGGAAAACAGGCCAGATCATTCTCTCTTTCTAGATCTTCTAACCCAAATTTTGTAGACTTCTTGGCCCCAGAATCATAAACTAAAGCCCTCTCCTGAGGACTTTTCTGTTGATTATACAGATCCGATTCTAAGCATCTTAATATGATGGCTTTAGCTATGTCTTGGACATTGTTGAAACTAAAAATCTCCTTATGAGTCTGGCAACTCACTCCCACCAGCTGACCATGGAGGGGGTCTGGGCACAGGGAGCGTGCCCTGGACTTGAATCCCACCTCCCCTACTCTCCAGCGGTGCAACCTTAAGAAAATCACAGAGCATCTGAGAAGCACCACACAAGAAGTGCTTAATGGCTTGGATCTGTCGTAATGAACAGGTCCGTCTACCCCAGGCACAGCATGTAGCTTGTGTGCCCAGGACTGACTGTTCTGGGGCCTGAAGATTGTAATTGATGCACTGTCCCCTCCTTTCATTTTCAGATCTGTTGAGGCTTCTCTCTGAGACTCATAACAAGTTTATATCTTGAATCGGATCTTCAGAATGACCAGATGGCCAAGCAGTCACTGTCAACAGTATCAGTTAAGGTACACAAAAAGTGGCCCCAAGATCTTAGTGGTTTAACAATAAAACAATGGCAGTGAGATACCTAAAAGACGCTAGCCTTATGTGCTCAGGGACTCAGGTGGATGGAGGGTCTGCCATCTTCACCCCCTAAGTTCAAAGGTCATGCTGGGCATCAACATTCAGCCACCAGACACCAGAGACACGACATGGAGGAGGGGTTGTATGGCTGAGTCTGGAAGCAGCTCATCACTTCTCCCCAGATTCCATTGACCAGAACAAGGACATGACCACACAGAGATGCAAGGGGCCTGGGAGATAAGGAGCCTGGCTGGACTACTGTTTGCCATGACTCTGTACTCCATCCGGAAGGGCAGAATGAATCTTGGTGGAGAGATGGCTGCCCCCGTCTCAATGGCTGATGCTCCCTGAGCCCGGCTGCGTGTCTGGCACCACGTGACACCCTTTATAACTATCCTTCATGGCTGTTCATCACCCTATCTTCCTTCCAGCTAAGGAATGAGGCCCTGAGGGGTAACTTCTTACAGCAACTCTGACTCTCGGAAGCAGCAGTTTCTCCGGTGTTCTGACTGTGATAGCAAAGCACCTGGGGCCTATTTATGGACTCTGGCTTGAAGGCTGTCTTACCAATACAACAGCTCCATCCTGTCAGGTTCTGCGTATCACTGTCTCCTTTACCACCCTGTGCAGAGACCCTGGGCTAACCTCCCTGCCCAGCATCACCACCTCTCACCAAACCATTAGCCTTTTCATGGCTCAAAGTCAACATGGCCTTGCTCTATTCTCTTTCCTGGCCAGGATCAGGTAGACCAGTTCACTAGATTTCAAACCACAGTGTGTAAAAGAACTATAGGCAGGGTTTCATGCTTGGCTGTCATGAATATGTTGCTGTATGTGGCAAAGGGGAATTTGAAGATGTGGTTCACTTAAGGATCTGGAAATGGGGGTAGAATCCTGGATTATCATGGTGGGCTCAATGTGATCACAAGAGTCCTCACAAGAGGAAGGCGGGACAGTCAGAGTCAGAGAAATGTGACGATGGAAACAGAGATCGGAAAGCTGGACTCTGAGGGTGGAGGAAGGAGGGTGGACCTCCTCTGCTATAAAGTGGGTCCCTTGGTCCCAGACAGTATCATGCAGAATCCTGTGTGGGTACGTGAACACACAGCTAGAACCTGCAGCCTAGTAGATACTGGCTAAAGCTCTGTGGCAGAATAGACACACATGCTTTGAGTTTCTGCCAATTTCAGTGAAGACAGTTGCCACTGAGTGGCTGTGTGGTCACCTTGAGGGAAGGTTCCACATCAGGGGTTCAACTTGGTCTCATTGCTGGCAGGTTGGCTGTTTGGCAGTGGCAATAGCTAAGTCAGCCTTGAGAAGTGGGTCCCTCCCACACACAGCCTCCATCCCTGCCACCATGGCTACTCAGGTCAAGTGCCGTGGGAGCTGACGTCATCTGGCTGGGTTATCCTGTCTGCTTGGTTGTTTAGTGCCTCTTCTGAGATGGATGTTCTCTAATAGGCATTAACACGGGATGGAAAGATCCTCACCCTTTATACCCTCAAATCCGTCTCCATATCTCTCCCCTAGACTTCCCTGTTCCCAATCTTCCAAGTTTTCTCCTTCCCAGGTTCCTGAATAGCCAGTTAAGTCATTCACCACTTTCTGTGAGTCCATATATATTCTCACCATGGGCCATTGCTTTTTCTGCATGGAAGGGTTTCCCAAGTCACTGCCCAAAACTGCCCAGGGGAGAATTTCCCTCAGCACCGTATTTCAGCACTAACTTCGAGTGAGTTGGGATCTATTTGCAGCTTGCACCCACATATCCAGTCACCCCAGCTGTGAAGGTTTTCCCTTCTCTGTTAGTTGTCTATAAGGGTGTGTGAACTCAGCTGATGACGGACAGCTCTGGCTGTGGAGAGACCTGATGTTCCACGGTTAGGTGCCCTATCCCTATCAGCCCCCAGGATCCTTTCAGGTGCTGTTTTTGAAAAGTGTATCATTTTCCACTACAGATAGCACGACCTTGCTCCAGAACTTCAAAGGTCTACATGAAGAGTCTCCTATTGGAGCTTGCCATAAAATCTACATAGCAATTTTTTTTCCCACCATGGAGAGCTCCAGTAATACCACGGAGTCTGTCGGTTGCATGACCCATGCAGCTGGGCTTCTTGCACTAATGTCTGGATCTGTTGCAGACACATCTCTGCTCCAGGCTGGCTGCTTTTCCCATCATCAGAACATATGGGCTGGAACACGTTGTGAAGTATGCTGTCTCTAGAACCTGAAGAGGCCCACTGGGCCCTGTACTTCTGTTTTAGTGGTGACAGGTGTAAGATGCAATACTATGACCTTTACTTTAGAGGAAATGTCCTGGGATGCTCTAGATCAGGACCAGACTGCCCCCTCCACCAGATTTCACTGATGTGGCTCCTGAATTTTCTCAAGCTCCCTCCCACTTCCTGAAGTACCTGTTGTGCCAAGGCTTCCAGGTTATTTGCTACTTATTGTACCTCTAGTGTGATGAACACAATGCCACCAGCATGGAAGATAGATGCAGGGTTCTGCAGGAGCTTCGGAGGTGCCCGTGCCTTCGGATTCCACTACGGCAGAGTTCACATAGCCCGGCAGGCAAGGCAATACCTGTAGACTGTGGTTTCTTCTGAGAGAATGCAAACTGCTCCTGACCTTCCTATTTAATAGATGGAAGATAACACATTCACCAGATCCATGGTCACATATCATTTCCTGGAGCCTGCTCTGATCTGTTCTAACAAAGAAGCCATATCTGGCACTGCAGCACCAGGAGCGACCATGTGGTGAAGAACGTGGTGGCACCTGTCACGCTCCAGGATCTCCCTAGCTTTCATGTGGGCTCAGAACTTGAAGAGTGGCATTGATGCTGCCATCTCTCACCCCCATTCCCCAACATTGAGATACAAGATTGTTTGGGTTTTCTTTTTTAGTATTTACTATCTTGGTCAGGGTGGGGGGGTCAGTTTCAGATGTTTACACTTGGATCGTACTCCATAGGCCAAGGAACCAAAGTGTTCTGCCCACTTCTAAGCATACACATTCCAGTGATAAATGGGGGGGCCAGGCAAATGATCTGAGTAAGGTGATAGACCCATGTAGGCTGGACCTGGCTCCCATGTGCCCCCACTCTAATGGAAAGCCCATGATGATGCTCTGAGTCCCTAAGTGGTAATGTCAATGTCACGCCCTGTGCTCCATAGTCCTCAAAATGTTTAGCCCTCAAACCTTTCCTCCAGTGTCCAATTACCCCAGTGCATGGTTGTAGGTCCCTCTGGTGGAAGGGCTGGGGGGGTCCTTATTACATCCACCTGCACTGGTAATAAAGGCTTCTTCCCCCTGGAGACCCAGCCTCTTCTTCAGCCAGTGGGTTCTAGAACTGGAAATAGGCTCAGGATCAGAAACTGGTCAAGGGATCATGGCTTTTTATTTAGGTGACTTTTCTCTGATTCCAGATTATTCATTCCTTAATTTAACTGTGTAGATTAAGACATACCCTTGGTGGTTGCCCACCCAACCCCAGGGATGCGGGTTCCTCTTAACCAACTCTGGCCAGCTCTCCTCCTTCAAAGTTCAGTCCCTGCCCTCCTTTGGCGGAGCTGGCACCCCTCCCCCGCCTGCTTGAGTTATATTGTGAATCAGTTCTAGTTATTGGTCTGATGGTCAGGAGGGGAGGTAGAGGCACATCCTAAGGAAGGTATATATTGCCTTGTAAGTCAGAGGCCTCTGCATTGTCTACAGTCAATGACCAGAAGGTCAAGGTCACCTGGGGACAGAAGATTTTCAAGTGATCAACCCAGATACCCTCCCCCCCACCCCCATCTCATATCTCAGGGTCCTACTCCTTCATAAAGCTCTGACTTTTTGTAGTTATTCCTTCCCTGGAGTTCTTCTACTCTTCAACATAGAAGCTCTGGACAAGATGCTCAGCTTTTCTTCCTTTTCACCTTTGAGCTGCCCAAGAGGCCCCTCTGGCTTTCATACTTAGCTTTTCATTGCTGCTTCGACACCCTCGGCCCATCCTCGTCTATCTCCAGCCCATCTGTTGTCCCTAGCAACAGTCATCCAATTCCATTGTCCTTAGAATTACAACTTTCCCCATACTTGTCAGACTCCCATTACATGGTCCAATCATCATTCCCTTTTACTCATGAGTCATCCCATTTCACTAGCCAAAGATTAGTGATGTCATTGCTACTATGGTTGAGAGATCGTCAGCACTGCACAAACCAACAATGATGGGGCCCCCCACTGTCATCAGGCAGCGAAGAATCCAGCTCCAAGTCCCACTTTAAAGTCTGCCTTCTTGGGTCACTCATGGTGCCCAAAGTCATGGGAATCAGACTCTGAGCCTGGGAATTTCCTTGCAGCAGGTTTCTTGGGAGACCTTCTCAACGTCAATGTCTGAGAGGGTGTGCACGAAGCATGTCTGGGCACAGGGAGACGGTGGGCTGCGATGCAGACACACCGGAGGCTTCAGCCCACCCCACAAGGAGTTCTGGAGCTAGAAGGACCCTGCAGAGTCACTCCAGATTGGGGTGAGAGGGCTGGGTCTTCTTGGCTACAGGCTGCCCCAGGAGGCAGGCATGACCTCGGGCAAGATGTTTTGTTCCAGCCAAGAGCAATCCCTGGGTGTTGGGTGGGGGCACGAGGCAGCTGTGAGCCCTCAGCCGTCAATCCTCTCAGTAGCAGGAGGGAGCCCTGTTCCGCTCACCACAGCGTGCACTGCGCCACAGCTGTTCTCAAATGAAAAGATCTGTATTAAGAGCCTAAAAGAGGACAGAAATGTATTCTACACATTTTGCACATTTAAAATGTTTGTTGATATTGCCAAATTCCTCTCCAAAAAGCTTGAACCAATTTATACTTCTACCAGCAGTGTATGAAAATGCTGATTTCCCAATCTCTTGGCCAACTCCGAGTATTTGATCTTTGCAAACTGTCAGTGTGATGTGGGGAGAATACATTTCATTGTTCCAATTTTCATTTCCTTTATTATTAGAGTGATTGATTATCTTTTTGAATGCTTTTCAGGCTCCTTGTTTTGTTTTGTTTTGTTTTTTTCTCGATTTGTAGCAGCTCTTCCTATCTTAAGTAGAGTAAACCTACCTCTGTTGTATTTTCTCCCGAGCGAAGCTTGTTCAACTTCATCGCCAACGTATTTTACTATAAAGTCTGTAAAACCTCAAACTGCCTATCTTTTCCATTATGGCTTCTGGGTCTCATTTACCACTTATAAAGGCTTTATCCTCATAAAATATTCTTCCATAGTTTTTTTTCTAATATTTTTATGGTTTGGGTTGTTACATTTATATTTTATTCCATCTGGAATTGATTCTGGTGAGAGAACTATGAATCCATCTTTTTTGTCCCCCAACTGGCTAGCCAATTGCCCACATCATCTATTAAATAATATGTCTCTTGCCTCTGATTAGAAGTCTCTTCCAGTGTCCTGAGCTCCCAAATGAAGTGGCACTTTCTGCTGTATTCTAGTGACCTGCCTGTTTTTGATCCTGTATCCAAGCATCCATTTTATTCCATCTTTATAATCTGTTTCAATATCTGCTAGTGTAACCTCTCCCTCTCACTTCATTTTGCCCCAGATATTTATTCTGTCCTATTTATTCTTCCGGATGAAATTCAGGAACATGCTGTCAAGCTCCAGAAATAAACAACCATGCTGGAATTTTAGATGGGATTGGGTTGAATTATCCAACACATTTTAGTAAAATTGACATTTGTATAATTTTGAGTCCTTCTGGATAAGAACAAGATACTGTATGTGTCTATTTATTCAAGTCCTCATTTCTTTACTTTTGGGGATTTTATAAATATACATGTATATATATAAATATATATGTATATTTTATATGTATATTTACATGTTTTATATGTATAAATATATATGTATATTTTATAAATATATGTATAGATTTATACATATACATACATATATGTATATATAATATATATTATACATATGTATATATTTTAAATATAGAAATATACATCTCATATAAACCTGCATGTTTGTAATGGAATTTATTCCCAACATTTCATTTATTTTTATTGTTACTCTTATCTTTGTGAACGGATTTTTTATTTCCATTATACTGCTTATTGTTGCCATCTAAGAAAGCTACTGATTTTTACATACTTATTTTGTAACTATACATCGTACCAAGTTGTTCTATTGTTTATCATAGTTTTCCCATTAATTATCTTGGTCTCTGCAGGTAGATGAAAATAATCTTCTTACCTCCCAGATCTTTGCTTCAGAAAGATTATTCTTTTTTTTTTTTTAAGATTTTTAATTTATTTGTCAGAGAGAGAGAGCACCAACAGTGAGTAGAGCAGCAGGCAGAGGGAGAAGCAGGCACCCCGCTGAGCAAGAAGCCGGATGTGGGACTCAATCCTAGAACCCTGGGTCATGACCTGAGCCGAAAGCAGACGTTTAACAACTGCGCCACCCTTTAGGAAAAATTGGAATGGGAGACACAGGGCAGGGCCTTAGCCCTAAGCGGGCTATTATATCAAGTGTGTCTTCTTTCTGTTAGGACTGAAAACTTTCAGATGAGCCGAAAAGAACCCAGAAGTATGGCCTGCCTGCTGAAATGACAATGTGGTAAAATGAATCTGCAATTCCTTGAGATCAAATTTTATCCTGATTTGCTTTAGGATCGTACTGTGGGAAATCGATCCATGTGGATAAAGAAAGTATTAAAAGCAAGCATGGGAACTGTGGCTAGACCCTGTCCTACATGTTTTTTTTTTGTTTGTTTGTTTGTTTGTTTGTTTTTAATTTATTATTTTTTTATTTTTATTTTTTTTTATTTTATTTTTATTATTTGCCCAAGGGGTACAGGTCTGTGAATCATCAGGCTTACATCTTTCACAGCATTCACCAAAGCACAAACCCTCCCCAATGTCCATAACCCTACATGTTTTATATACATTGTCTCATTGAATCTTCCAGGCATCTCTGTGAGGTGGGTGCCATTGCTAGCCCCATTTCACAGGTAAAGAAACTGAGACACAGGAAGGCTGAGCAACTTACCCACCATCATACAGCTGCAGTTGGGAGAGCCAAGATTTGAATCCAGTGACTCCAGACTCCATTGCCCACAGTCACCATAGTAATGGGGGTATCCCCACATAATAACCTCCAAATCCAAGTCCAGATTCACCAGTTTGCCTTCTCTTTTTGCATCTCTTTTGACTCATCCAACCCAAGAAGTCGGGGGCTCCCAGCTTTCCAGGCAGCCCCCAGGACATCAGCCCGGCCAGGCAGAGCCATCTGGGCAGACTCAAAGTATGGGGCGAGGAGTTGACTTATGGGTCAGCAGCCAGACACTGAGTTGGTAAGACCAAACCCTGGAAGGTCGTAGTTTCTAAAATGCAAATTTTCTCTGGGTGGCTCTCTCATTTCATTATGCTGTGGTCAGTGGTTGGCTTTTTCTCCTTCTTTCAAAAAGTGTTGCTAGTTTTTGGCCCTGACCTCTTGCTTCCTGGTCCATCAGCTGCAAGGTGGGGATAGAGGATCCTTGCTTGTGCCAGCCTGTTCCTGGGTGGGATTTCCAGGCCTCTCAGGCAACAGGGCTCAGCTCTTCCCTCAGAGAAACCCTGTAGCTCCTACCAGCCACTATGGACCTACTTGCCTAAACCCAGTTCAATCACAGGGCAGCTAGTTGGGAGACACGGGCAGAAAGTGCCCTGGGAAATCAGAGATGGCTTCAGAGAGGAGGTGACATCAGAAGCATTTCCAAATTAATTCTGTAATGACCAGTATTGAGGTTAATGCCCTCATTTAACAAACATTTACCAAGCCCTTATCACAGGCTGGGGATAGTGATAAGCTAGAGGGGTCCTTGCCCTCAAGGAATTTATATTCTAGACAGTAACAAGTAAACAAATAAATGAATAAGATCATTTCAAATAGTCAGAAGTGCTATAGATAAGATAAGATAAGATAAAGGGCTAGAAAGTGAGGCTTAGGGAAGAGTGACTTAAGACAAGTGGTCAGGAGAGGCTTACTTGAGGAGTTGAAATTTACCGTACACTCAATTTTTAAGAAGGACCAGAGTTGAGAGGATGGGGGGGGTCACTGTGGCCACGCTGTGGAGAGAGGGGTGTGGGGACAGGGGCAAGCGGGAGACCACTTAGGAAGCATGCAGTGAGCTGAGGGGGTGATGATGGAGAACTGGAAGGAGAGGAAGGAGGGGGAGGAATGCAGACATGGCCAACATGGCGGGCCAACATGGCGGCAGATTTCAGAAGTGGTGCCATTTGCACATGAGTCAACCCTGGAGGGCAAGAAGTGAGCTACCAAAAAACAAACAAACAAACAAAAAAGGGGAGCTCTCACTAGTGACTCCCAGATTTTTGGTTGGAACAATATGAGTTAAGTGGTGAGGTTATTTTTCCACATGAGAAATAACAGAAGCTGGAATAGGTTTTTGGTGAGGGGAAATGAAAGTCCATGAATGACAACAATGACAGTTAATTGAACACAATGTACGTGCTATTTGTTTAAATTCATTCCATTAATTTATCAATAATCCTGTGAAATAGATACTTTCCCATTTCCTGATGAGAACAGAACTTGGGAGATGGGAAGTGGACACTCTGCTTACCAAGGACAGACCTGGGATTCAAACCCAAGTCTGCCAGCTCTGAGCTCTGAGACTCAATGTTCTCGGCATAATTAAACTTTTCTCAGCAACAGGCTTTTAAGAAATCGTTGTGTTTTAAAACATTTTTCTATTTTTCAACAACTTTTCATCACTTGGCTAACTTATTTAACATCTCCTTAAAATACCAAAAGAATGGCCAAAATAAAATAAAATAAATAATGCATCTGTGTGGATGTCAAAATTCCCCCATGAGGAGTGGACACTAGACACCCTGGGCATTAGGCGAGTTGCCCAATAGGCACAGGGGACCAGGTGAAGACCTTGGGAGCCCACCATGGTCAGGACCCAGATCTTAAACACATCTTTCAAAGCCTGGTCTGCTTCTCCCATCCCTCCTCCCTGGTCTTCTCCCTGGTTTTCTAGCCTCATGATCTCTGTCCTCTCATCAACCGGAACTTCATTCACTTACTCCAAATCTCCCTGCCCATCCAAACCTGGAATTCTCACTCTTCTGCCCCTCCTTTGGTTAATTCCTACTCATATGACAGAACAACGGCTATATTCATCACCTCCTCCAGGGAGTCTTCCCAGACTCCCATCTGGTTCTTTGTTTCAAGCATCACAGAATCGAACTCCTCTTCTCCTCAGCACTTCTCTTGGTTTTAATTCCCACCCATCAGTGTGATTTCTCGCCACCTCTTAGCTCAGAGCGGGCCCTGAATACGAACTCAATAATTGGCTATGAATGTCTCTTGGCAGCTTTGAACTGCTCTGCCTCTTGCCTGTGTGTCCTCAGGGGAGACTCCTGGCTGGGACACAGCTGGTACTCCCCTCTGGAAGAACGATCCTGGTCACCATGCAGCTAAGACCCTTACTCCCAGGTCACCTGCTCTCCAGGCCACAGGGCTCCAGGGAGGGCCGAAATGGCTGCCAGAACTGGAAGGGCGGGAGGGAGGACAGGGAGGGAGTTAGGGGAAAAGGGAGTTGAAGGCCTTTTGTTGAGGTGTCACCGGGAGAGGTGCGGGGTCTGAATGTGGGCATACCCCCACCAGCTCAGCCCGGCTCTCTGGAAATACTACCCCCCCCCCACTTGGGGCTCCAGACCACCAGCAGCCCTGGCTAGCTGCCATTACCGTTAGGGAAAACGGTGATTTCAGCGAAGAGCTCCCCTTTCCGGGTCTGTAGCTTTGTCCCAGGTCCCTTTCAAGAAGGTTTCCTTTAGAGGCCCAAGCTGAGGCTGAGAGGGGAGAGAAGCTCCACAGTCCAAATATTTGTAAACGGAGCTGTTTTCCCAAGCAAAGCAGAAGCAGATGCCACCGCCCCGTGGCAGAGGCCAGGCCTTGGCATGGGGCGGCCAGCTTGAGGCTGGGAAGCTGTGACTGGGAGGCTGGCCAGGGATTGCAACGTGGGGTCCTGGCAAGCTGCTTGCTTGTTAGATAAGATACTTGTGTGCTGCCCGGCCAGACTGTGAGCAGAGGAGGGCAGGGCCCGCATCTCACTCACATCTGGGTTCCCGGCGCACACTGAGACCAGGTACACAGTAGGACCTCAGCGGATGTCTCCAAAAAGTCCACCTGGCAAGCTCCAGGACAAGCTCCCACTGTCAAGTCAGTCAACCTAGACTGGGCCACACTCAGTGGCTGCACAGCCTTAGCCACGCCCCTAATGGCTCTGGGCCTCGGTTGCCTCATCTGTGTAATGGGGATGCTGAAGTGTCCGCCTCACAGGGTTGCTGGAGGGGTTGAGGGGGCCAGGCTTGGCCCGGTGTTGGGTCTTGGGAAATGCTCCCTCTTAGGGACCCCCCCAACAGTGTCGGGGAGCTCGCCAACAACTGGGGGAAATCCACAAGTTGGAAGACACTGTGCCACAGAGTGCGCAGCACGTTGACTCCGTGGATACGAGGAAACTGGCAGGTGACAGGGTCATGGGATCGAGCCCTGCCTCACTCAACACGGAGTCTGCTTGAGATTATTTCCCCCTCCCTCTCCCTTCCCCTTGCTCCTCCTCTGCCTCCCCTCACTCGGTCTCTCTCAAATAAATAAATAAACATATAAAATCTTTAAAATAAGTAAGCAAATAAAAATAAAAGTGTGTGTGGGATGGTTAGGATAGGGGACACCGGAGAGAGGCCATCTAGGGCAGTGGCCCAGCTATGGGCTCTGCTGTGGGGCCCGGTCCACACCCCCACCCCCCACCCCCATGCTCTATTCTTCCCATATGTTACACGGGATCTTAGAGGTACCGATGTCCTAGGGATGTCAGGGATCAGTCGCTATTGCCACCCAGAACAGTGCCACACTGTTGTAGACGTTTTCGCGTTTGCTTGAAGAGACAGCATGGTGTAACGGATTTGGGTGCCAGGTCTGAGTTCAAGCCCAGCTTTCTCTCCTCCCAGTGACTGAAGTAAGAGTCACAGAGTCACTGTGAACATCGGGCACGTGCTCAGTAGAGGGGGCATAATAATGGTGGTAACAGTAACATGGTGATGCCAGTGAGAGGAGTACACAGAAGGACTCAGTAGGTGGCTGCTCCTTCCAGTCTGTTGCCCGCGGCTGTGATCACCCCAGGCTGAGACTATCCTGGAATATGAGGTCTTCGGTGTCAAGAGAAATGGATCTAAAGGCTGGGTTTTCAAGGATCCTGTGATGGTTCATTGCATGTGTCCAATTGACTGGGCCACGGAGCCCAGATATTTGGCCAAATATTATTCTGGATGTTTCTGTGAGGGTGTTTGTGGATGAAATCAAGGTTTAATTTGGTGGAGTTTGACTAAAGCAGACGGCCCTCTATAAGGTGGGTGGGCCTCATCCAATCAGTTGAAGGCCTGAATACAACAAAAGACAGATCTTTCCCAAGGAAGAGGAAACCCTGCCACAAGACAGCCTTTGGACTTGAACTGCAAGGATGGCTAGTCCCTGGGTCTCTAGCCTGCTGATCAATGTTGCAGATTTTGGACTTGTTGGCCTCCATAATTGCATGAACCAATTCCTTAAATCTGTCTGTCTCTCTCTCATAGATATATATCTCATGTACATATACACACACATCCTGTTGGTTCTGTTTCTCCGGAGAACCCTAGTACAGATCCTGTGTTTATTGATAAAGAAAAGTATGCCCAGGGCCAACCACCTCAGAGACAAAAAAATGAGAAAAAGGCAGTCCTCAGCAGGGTTTTTTCAGATTGAACTGGAAGGGTACCCAGTAGACCCTTGGGGCACCAGACCCTGGGAGGCCTGGAGTGATTAGGTGGGGAGGGGGGCAGACCTGGGTCTGGTTACTTTGTGAAACCACAGCAGATCCAGCAGAAGCCAAGAAAGCTCCTTCTTGGGGAAAACATCAGTGTAGTGAGTTTGGTGGGATGTCTGAAAGCCTAGACCTTTCTCTACACCCAAGTACCTTCCTTGTGGAGAAACACTGTGGATGGAGAGAAGCCTGGGGTCCTAGGCTGAGTTGCCTTATATGTCCCTAGTCTCAGTCTCCTCATATATAAGGCATAATGAGGGGTAGGGCTCTAAAATTTCCAAAGTGCCTACCAGGGTGGTTGCCCCAGGAGGTACTGGGCAGGACAGTGAGCAAGGCAGAGGGGCAGAGGGGACTGGGTAGAAGCAGAAGAAGCTCCAGGGATGTAACCCAAGAATCAGGCTGGGGAAAAGTCCCTTGGGGGGCATATTTTTAATGGGAGCAGGGGGAGGAGGGTAGCTTATGGAGAAAGGTATTTTAAGTCCTGCTTCCCACTGGAAGATGGGAAAAGCCCCTCAGGGTTCAGGGATTCCAGAAAAACAAAGCCTTTTTTTCTGGGCTATCAAATGTTTCTATTAAATTTTTCTTCAAAAACATTTTAAAATTATTCAGACACCTTCCACTCTAACCATCTAATTTAATGTTTTGTATATTGTCATTAAAAAATAACTTTGGTGGGGTGCCTGGGTGGCTCAGTGGGTTAAAGCCTCTGCCTTCAGCTCAGGTCATGATCTCAGGGTCCTGGGATTGAGCCCCACATCAGGCTCTCTGATCAGTGGGGAGCCTGCTTCCTCCTCTCTCTCTGCCTACTTCTCTGCCTACTTGTGATCTCTCTGTGAGTCAAATAAATAAATGAAATCTTTAAAAAATAACTTTGGTGTTTACTTTTGCTTCTTACAAAAAAGAATATTTATTATAGAATGTTAAGAAAATTCGTATAAGGGGGATAAAAGAAGATTGCCCATTTGTTAATGAGGGTAGGCCACCTGCTGTTAATAACCTCCAAATTTCAGTGGCTTACCATAATAGATTATTTTTCCTCATGCAAAAGTCCAATGACAGTGTTTGGTATATGGCCTTACTCTTGATGATTCAGGACCCAGGGTCTTCATGTCTGTGGATCCATCATCCTCTAGGGCCCAGGGTGCTTTGTCTCTAGCCAGTGAGTGTGGAAACAGGAGTAAAGATCGGCGGTGCCTGGGTGGCTCAATGGGTTAAGGCCTCTGCCTTCGGCTCAGGTCATGATCTCAGGGTCCTGGGATTGAGCCCCGCATTGGGCTCTGTGCTCTGCAGAGAGCCTGCTTCCTCCTTTCTCTCTGCCTGCCTCTCTACCTACTTGTGATCTCTCTCTCTCTGTGGGTCAAATAAATAAATAAAATCTGGAAAAAAAAAAAAGAGTAAAGATTGTGCAGCAGGTTTTACGGGTTAGGCTTGGAATGGCAAGCGGGATTTTTGCTCACATTTCATTGGCCAGAATTTGGTCACATGGCCACATCTCTGCTGCAAGGGAGGATGGGAAATGTAGTCTATCCATCAGGAAGAAGGGACGGGTCCTGGTGAGCCCACCACAGTGTCTGCTACATCCTGAATTTGGGCTTTCTGAGAACCACCATTCATGTGCTGAGAAAACCCCTTCCGTTCTTTTTTCTATGCCATGTACGTTTTGTGTCATAGAGCATTCAACTAGCCTTTTTCTCTAATTCCTGGGAGGCAAACTCTAAGCACTTGGAATTTCCTGAGTAATATGAGGGCCTTTACTATTCTTGGGGTGCCCCTCGGACCACCCCTGATAGTTTATGCTAACAGAATGACTCAGAATGGGCCACCCCTGAAAGACCAACCCTGGCATTAGAGGGTTGGGCCTTTGAGCCTCATGGTATCTGCCCAACTTCTGAGGGAGGGAGGGGGTTCGAGATTGAGTTGAGTCCATCATGCCAATGGATTGAAGCCTCATGGAAAACTCTGGATGCTGAAGCTCTGGCAAGGTTTCAGGTTGGCAGTACTCTGTCACACCCCGATGCCAGGAGGGTACTGTGGTCCTGAGCATGATGGAAGTGCTGGATTTGGAACCCTCCCAGACCGAGCCCCATGGATCTCTTCTTACTTGCATCCTTCAGCAGCAATAAAATGGTAATTGTAATGACAGTGCTTTTCTGAGTTCTGTGAGCCTTTCCAGAGAATTATTGAACTTGAGGGAGTCCAAACTCCACGTTTGTAGCCCACTGGTCTGAGGTGAGGGTGGCCTTGGGGATCACCAAACTGTGGCTGGTGTCTGAAGGGAGGGTAGTCATGTGGAGGATCGGCCTTCTAGCTCTGAGGCCTGGCTCCACTCCAGGTCCATATGGATAGAGATATGGAATTACACATGTAAACACTCATCGAAAGGCATGTGTTTACAAAGATGGGATTGCACTATAAATCTTATTTTATAAGATGCCTCCCCCCCCCACTTGAATGTTGTTGCTGATGTCTTTCCAAGGACTTGACCTGAATCCCAGTTTACTACAGTAACCCAGCCAGAATTCTTGGTCTCTACTGGTTTTCCCAAGTCTGAGGCAGACGGAAATGGCCCAGCCCAGCCTTTTACCCTTGTCTGGCTCATACCTGGTTCTTGATAGCATCCAGAAGCATCTCTGAAGGAGGACTGGGTTAGCTTAGCACAGCTAAGTGTGGGCAGGAAGACCTAGGCCCATGTCAAGCCCTCCAGAACCTGGGCGGTCAGGTGCCTTGGCCAGAGCTGTGGCACAGGGAGGGTCTGAAACAGACCAGGACATTGTGGGCTGAAGCAGTGGCCCCACCCAGGCTCCAGCCCACATAGACTTCTGGACTTGGGGCTGGGCCCAGCCAGTCCCAGAGAGAAGATCCAGCCTGGAGGCCCCAGGGCAGTGCTCCAACTCCACCACGGCTCCAGCCCTTCACCCACTGCCGTGCTGCTGCAGCGGCTGGGATGGCCCCAGCTCCATGCAAGCCTGGCCTTCCACTAAGGCTTGTCCTTGGCCCAGGAAACTAGGGTGGGGCTGAGGGGTGGAGAGGCAGACAGAGAAACAGATAATACTTGCCACCTTAAGGTCATGGTCATGTGCAGAGCCTGAAACTTGACCTCAGATGTCCTCTATGTCAGTGATTACCAAACTGCTTGCTCTGCTGTTAGAATCACTGGAGGAATCTATTCAAAAGGTAGATTCCCAGGTATCACCATGCAGACAGACTCATCCATTAGGGCAGGGTTGAGATATAAGAACCTGCAATTATCACGCTTACAGGGGATTCCGATACAGGTGGGCCCTAAATCACTTTCTGGTACACACTCCTTGATTTCCTGAGGTAACTTTCTAATGTCACACAGCTAAGGGGGTTCAGAACTTGGGTGAGGATCTAGGTCTTCTTACCCAGCTTAAGACAGGTCAGTGGGAACAGAGCTAGACATATAGAGGGCAGAGGACAATTTGAAAAGTCCCGGGAAGGACTCCACAATCAAAGACCTGCCACAATGTCTGAAATTCCACCATTAGATATTTATTCTTTTGGGTCTCAAAGATTTTAGATTTCCCAGAGTCCACCTCTAAAAATCCTAATCTTTCTGGGGTGGAAGTTTCTCAATTTTTGCAATGAACACATTGACAGCTAGCTTCTTGGCACCCTCCACCAGGTATGAAGGCCAGGGAGAAGCAGGGACTGTATGCCAGGAGTTCAGGGCCCTGGACAGAGCAAGGGTGTCTGGGAAGGGGTGCGGGTACAAACAAAGTCAGACTTCACGTGGTTTATTATCTTCAGAGACAGAACACCCTGGCAGGGACAGTGTGACATCTCAAAGTTAGCCTGGCTTTGAGTCCAAGCTCTGTCACTTCCCAGTCCTGTGGCTTTGGGTCACCCAATCACTTCATTGCTCTGAGCCTCAGTTTCCACATTTGTAAAACAGGACTAACACTAATGCCTGTCCCCTCAGGTTAGTAACACTAATGCCTGTCCCACTGGGACCCTTGGCAGGGTCCTGGACTTCAGAACGGTCTGAAGGCTTGAATCTGTGCCCTGGCCTTGGGAAGGCACAGAGACGGACAGCCACCCAACATCACCTGCCCTCCTTCTGGGGGCCAGAATGAGCAGTGGCTCTGGGTGGCCAGCTTTGTTCACTGAGGTGCCCCGGCCACTGGCACCCCTAGGACCTGGGTACCGCAGAAGAAGAGGCCTTGTGATCCCAGCAGGATTTTCCACTCTTCCCCATTGGGGTATGTGGAAACTCATCTCTGCCTTTTCTTCTCTTTAGGAAATAACAACAACAAAGCCAGACTCCTGTCCTCGGGGACAGTGCTGCCTCCGCCCCACAGGAATGGTAGTGGGGAGAGCTTTTCCACCCCACCCCACCCACCCCCCGCTAACCACAACTGTACTGCCCCTGCCTTCCCTCCCTCCTTCTCCGGCTGGCGGCCGGCAGGGTGGAGGTCCCTGGGAAAACTCTCGGAGCCGAGGAGCCAGCAGACGGTGCCCGGGGCCTTGGCAGGGTCCTGGACTCAGGATGCCTCCTCCGCGGCTCAGCCTCCGGTCTGGATGCGCCGACAGGATGTCTGCTGGCCTGGCGCCGGCAGGCGGCGCTGCACCGTGCAGGTGACGCACGTGCTCCTCGGGGGTTCCAGAAAATTCAGCGTGCAGGGATGGAGACAGAGTGGCAGAGACAGCGGGGACGGGGGCCAGGAGAACTGGAGCCCTTCGCCTCCACCGCTGTGGCTGCAGGAAGCTGAGGACCCACAGTGTCTCCTACAAAGGCAGCCACAGGTCTGGGAACTGGAAGGCAATTCCCGCGGACATCTGCTCCTGGCTGCTTCCCCTGGGGCGGAACAGCTTCTCCCTTATGACTCAAGCCATGCATATTCATTATAGCGAAGCTAAAATACAGGGCAGAAAAAGAATTACCATCCTAACTCACTATTGAGAGAAAATCACTTTTGACCCTGGGTTGCATTCCCTCCAGACTTTTACAGAAGACAGAAAACAGAACAATGCAAAGTGGGGTCTGCCGATCGTTTCATGAAGAGGTTAAGTACGAAAAACACGAGCGAGCACGGAGAAACTTCTATTGCGATTTGCCGTGGCTACTGCATTTGTATTTATTGTGTTTTCCAAAAGTATTGAGTTGTAACAGAATGGAAATGACAAAGTGGTCCTTCAAGCCTAGGTAGTTTGGGAGACACACATGTAAATGTTATTTTAAGAAGCACCTTGTTTTGTAACCCATCCCCTGCCGCGTCTTCATACTGGGTCTCCCTTGACCATCTCACATTGTGCCTATGGGTGCCCTGTTTTCATGGCATCTGTGTTCCCCGATGTTTTTTTTAACCAGTTCTTAGTGCCGGACCTTCGGATGGTGTTCAAGATCATCACCAACACAGGATGAACATCCTTGTTCAGATTCCCTCTGTGTATTTGTGCTGTTACTTCCTGCAGATAAAGTTTCAGAAATGGGAGGGCTGGGACGAAGGATGCCCATCTTTTTCAGATTTTAGGCATGTTGCTAAAAGGATCTGAAGAAAAGCTGACCCAATTCGTGGGTGAGTTAGGAGAGCTCGGGTTTTTAAAGCTGGCATCGCTGGGGAAAGGGAGGCGATTCATACAAAATAGCCGCCTCTTCCTGTGAGAGCATTTCAGGGATTTGGAGACTGTGACCCTGCGTCCCCTTCTCCAGGCTCCTTGTCCCCAAGTCCTTCAGCCACTCCTCATATGGAACCAAGAAGAGCAGGACCAGAAGTGGCCTTAGGGATCCCCAGTTCAGGAGTTCCCAGTTTGGCTTCTATGGCACACTGGTACTACCAGCCAAAAGATGATTTCGAACATCTTGAAAATCAGTGAACTAAGCAATCCAAGATGTTCACTGCAGGACTTTTCAGAGCATTTGATATGTTAATGTGCTTTTTTTTTTTTTTAATCTCCAAAAAGGGGCTATAGTTTCCCAGGCTCATTTGACCATGGAATCCATCGACGAGGGGCAGCTCAAGGAAACAACGGTTCATGGAAACTCCTTCCCCAGCACTGTGGTTTTCAAACTTAAAGAGACACGGAACGCTTTCTTCGAATTACTCTCTATAAGAAATCTAATAGATTTTATGCAGAACAGATAAAAAGAGGAATGGAACAACACAGAGGCCTGATGATTCATTGTCCTTCCCAGGGAAGTGTCTCAGAACTCCTGGGGAACCCTGTAGCACTATTAGAAGACCACAGCCCCCTTCTCTGTGTCCCCTCCCCCGCCCAGGACCATTTGAAAGGTCAATGTGGGGGAAAAAGGACAACTCTGTGCATGGCTAGTAGCATTTGTGGCGCACTTCCGGGTCAGACCCTAGGCCAAGTGGGGGACTCCAGAGAAAAACAAGACACATTCCGTTGTCCCCAAAAAGTTTCAAGTCTGGTGTGTGAGATGCACACAGACATGTGCAAAGGGAATTACAAATAGAAAAAGTACGTAATAAGGACATTTGGTTTTTCGTCTGCCACCTAGCCCTTCCTTTGGGAAGCTGCTTCCCTCTTACTCCATTACCGGCAAGATAAAAATCACAATATTCCAGGTTTCTGGTCTACCAGGTAGTAATGTGACGCTTGCTTGGCTATCACAGGACCCTGTCCTCCTGGTCTCTGTGACCGGTTTGGGTCCCATGTGGTGCAAACCCGGCCAGTCAGAATCATTCCCTAGGACCATAGACCGAGGCTCTTTCACATGGGCCACGAAACTGGGATGATGGGAGGCTGCGGCGGAGCGTGAGTGTGTTCTCTTTCTGTCCCCGACTGCACAGAGGGACTCCACCTGTAGCAGGAAAGAGTGAGGGCACAGCCCCCACAAGGACAGGGGTCGTGTGACGAAAAGCGAGTCCTAATGTCTTTGTTTCTGGGACCTGCTCTCAGCTTGCACTTTGCAGATGTGTAAGCCAATTAATTCCCCTTAGGTGCTTACACTAACATGAACTGCGTTTCTGTAGTTGTTTTTTTTTTTTCAAAGGTGTCATTGACTAATGCAGGAAACGGAAGACATCAAGGTGGGAGAGGTCTCTTCCAGCTGGAACAGCCGGAAGAGATAGCTCAGAGGATGCCGAGCTTGAACTTGACTTGGAGGATGTAAATCCTCTAGATAGGAGGGGGCAGAGCACTGCGAGTGGAGGGGAGGGTGTGAGCAGAAACAGAGGGCTGGAAAAGTGTAAGAGTTGACTAGAAGACAGGGGAGTACTTGGAAAGACAGGTTTGGGCCATTCTGTGGGATGACCTTGAAAACCAGGGTGAAAACGTTAAATGTTACCTGGTTGGCATCAGGGAGGACTGAGAGTGTTTGAGCATGGATTATGGACATAGAGAAGGTATGGTCTGATGGGTGTTTTAGGAAGACCCCTCAGACAGCAGGAGGCAGGTGGAGCATGGGGATGGGGGACGAGGAGGAGCCACCACCGAATGACTGGGAATCCTGAGCTGCCACCAGTAGAACAGAGAAGTAAAGAGGAAGTCCTGACCTGGGGACAAGGGGACAGATTGAATCAAACCACACTGAGATTGAGACCCACTATGGACTGAGCCGTGCCCCCCCACCCCGCCAAATTCACATGTTTTGAAGTCCTAACCCCAGTGTGGCTGTATTTGGAGTAAGGAAGTAATGAAGGTTCAAGAAGGTCATAAGGGCAGAGCCCTGAACCTGTAGGATTAGTGCCCTTATAAGAGAAGACACCAAAAAGCACCCCCCACTCTCTCTCTCTTTGCCACATGAGAACGAGAAAGCCTGCAAGCCAGGGAGAATGTTCTCACCAGGCATCAAATTGACCAGCACCTTAATACCTTGATCTTGAACTTCCCAGCCTCCAGAACTCTGAGAAATAACTGTTGTTTAAGCCAGTCAGTCTATGGTATTCTGTTATGACAACCAGAACTAAGACATGGGACATCTCATGGAGACATCTGGCAGTCAGGTAGAGACAAAGAAGTGAATTCGGATGAACCTCCACCTGGGGGCCCTCTTCTTGGTGGTACAGATCTGCCTGCACCTGGGGCCAGGTACCCAAAGAGTCAGGGGCAACCATCACCACTAACTATAGTAAACCTTTTTCTTTTCTTTTTTTTTTAAGATTTTATTTATTTATTTGACAGAGTGAGAGAGAGAGAGCAAGCAGGGGGAGGGGCAGAGAGAGAGGAAGAAGCAGAATCCCCACTGAGCAGGGAGCCTGATGTGGGACTTGATCCCAAGACTCTGGGATCATGACCTGAGCTGAGGGCAGATACTTAACCATCTGAGCCACCCAGGCGCCCTATAGCAAACATTTTTCATCATCCCAAACAAAAACTCCAGATCCATTAAATAAAAATCCCCCCTTTTCACTTTCTCCCAGCCCCTGCTAACGTTGATTTTATTTTCTGTCTCTATGAGTTTGCTTATTTTAGGTACCTTGTATTAATGGAATCATGCAATATTTGTCTCTCTGTGTCTGGTTTATTTCACTTAGGGTAACGTTTCCAAGGTCCTCCCATTTTGTAGCATTTATCAAAATTTCATTTCTCCTAGTGGCTGAATAATATTCCATTGTACATACACACCCCATTTTGTTTATCCGTTCATCTGTGAATGGACTCTTGGGTTGTTTCCTCCTCTTGGGTGCTGTGAATAATGGCGGTGTCAGCAGCTCTAGTCTTGACCGTTAGGCTCAACCAGCGTTTTTGTTGCTGTTGTTGTTTTTCCTGAAACACTCAAAGTCATTTCTAGCTTCAAAAAACCTAAAAGAGGAGTCGTGTTTGAATTGGAATTTGACTTCTCCCACGATCTCCCCACATCCTGCGGCAGCTCCATAAACCTGACACAGCTTCCTAGTGCTCTGTGAAAACCTGAGTCTGGCCCTCAGGTCCAGCTTCTCGTTGAAGGTTGTGCTCCCTTGACCCCCACCCCCATGGCAGCAAACGGACATCATCATTCAGCCTGCTGCTCAAGCCCCAAATCTGAACCCTCTACTCTTCCATCCCCTTACATCTATTCTATGAGCAGCTCAACCTTCCAGAACAGAGCCTGATTCTGCCCAGTGCTCGATCTCCCTAGTCTGTGCCATCCCCCCTGGCTGGAACTGAAATGGACCCACAAAATCTCCGTGCTTTCTCCCACTGCGCCTCTACAACCCGCTTTCCTCCCGCTACTAGTGGGCTTTGGAAAACAAGAGCCAGATCACACCATGCCTCTCTTCATGGTTCTCTAGTAGCTTCCATTGCCCTTAGAATTGAGTCCAACATCCCTTCCACCCCTGACTTATCTGGCTCCGTGTCTATACAGCCACTGCCCACCCCACCAACTGCATCTGGTGCCCCTTCCCCTGTTCACACCAGCCACCCTGCCCTTCCCTGCTTGCTCCTTCTTCAGGGAATTTGCAGTTTGATGGGTTTTGTGCTCAACCTACCCTTCCCCCAGACCTCTCTGTGGCTGGCTGTTTCTCACCTCCATGAGATCCATTCTCATGTCACCTCCTCCAGGAAGCCTCCCTGACCACCTGATTGGAGCAGCCGCCCCAGGCCTCCAGGCCCAGACAATGCCATCCCATAACCACACTTCAGATCTCTGCAACAGCCGTTGCTATCTGAAAGTATCTGCTATCTTTCCTTATGTCCTTGCTCATTGTCTCGGGTCCTCTCCTAGATGTAAACTCCACGGACAGTAGGAGTGTGTCCTGTTTGCCGTTCCACCCTGCCCCACCATCCTGTTCCCAGAACAGGGCCTGACCCGAAGGCACTCGAGTCTTATTTAACAAGCAAGCAATCAAATGCACAAGGAAGTGTGACTGGGGCTGTCTGAAGTCTCCCTGTGTGTCTGCAGTTTGCCATGGGATCCAGGCTCTGCCAACACTTTCTTGTGGCCTGGGGTCTCCCAGGAACAATAGAAGNGTACTTGAGTTCTGAAACCAGGCTGTGCAAGCTCTTCGAAGCCTGGTGCCAGCCCTGCCTCTTCCTCGCTTTGTGACTTGGGTCACTATTTGACCTCCGTTTGCTCATCTGTGACACGGGGATGACAATACCGCCTACCCCCTGGGCTGCCACGTGCATTAGAGGAGTTAGTAGATGGAGAGCGCATAAATCGTTTTCGCCCAGTGACTGGGCACGACGTCGGTGCTCTGTGACAAGTGCAGAAAGTGCAATAAAACGCAGCCTCTCCCCTCATGAGCTTCTAATCTAACGGGAAAGATTGTCACATTGTGGGATGAATTGAGCCATCGAAGGGAAAAGAAAGAAGCACACAGGTGTACATGGCAGGGACACCTACCTGCCTTGGGACAGTCCACTCACGGCAATGCCTAGGCCAACTTCATTGTGTTTTCCAATACATTTTTGATTTTGGAATAATTTTAGATGTAGAGAAAAGTTGCCAGGGTATTACAGAGAGTTCTCAAATACTCTTCCCCCGGCTTCCCCTAATATTAACCTCCTACACAGCCATGCTCCATTTGTCAAAACTACGAAATTAACATCAGTACAATCCTATTAACTAAACCACAGTCTTTGTTCGGATTTCGTCAGTTTTCCCAATCCAGCACATAATCCTGGATAACGTGTCACATTTGGCCAGCTTAGTTTTGAAGGATGAATAGAAGTTCGCCGGGGCATAGCTCTAGGCAGGGGAGCTTCTGGGCCTCATAGAACAGATGGGCGTGCCCCTGGACTTCTGAACACATACCTGAAGAACATGCTACTTCCCCAGAAAAAAGACAAAGGAAAGGGACCATGAAAGATGTTTATCCTATTAGCCATTCCCAGGCACGCTGCTCCCAACTCTGACCCCATGGAGAGGTTACAGGAAGAGGTAAAGACTGTGGAAATTAGGCCAAGGCCACGTCCATGAGCCCATTTCCTACATGGAGGGCCCAAATGAGGGATTTTACAAGCAAGCTCATGAAGCAAAGAGCACAGTTTTCCAAGCTGGGATTGAGCCCTGGCCCTCTGCACCTTTGGAATGAGGTGGGCATGGAACGGACAGCCCATGAAGGCTGCTGGGGTTGAGTTCCGGCCTTGGGGTGCAGTTAGGGGTGCTCAGGAGGAAGGTGGTGGGGTCTGCGGAGGGCAGCAGCAAAGCAGGGTCTCCCAGGTTCGGGGAAGCCTCTTAAAAGAAAGGAACTGCTGCTCTTCTCTTTGACTCACTTTTTCTATCTTGGCCCCGCTCACCATGGGGGTAGTGAGCCACAGAGGGCCTGGGTTTGGGGGCAACGAGTAGTGGAGGTAGCCTGGTCAGCTTTGCACCTAGGCCAATCCCAATCTCCATTTACAAAACTCGCTTGGGCTTCTGGGGACTCATCCTTGGCCTTGGCACCAAAGCCTTAGCTATCATAGCGTATTACTGTCTTCCCCAGCTGGCAGACAAGCCAGAGGATCAAGGAATCTGTATTCATTTGTCCTTTTATGCAACACCATATATTGAACAGCAGTCCTGAGCCAGGCACTGTGCTAGAGGAGAAAGGGAGAGGGCTTCCCGCGGAGCTCTGTTCTCTCAGTAGCCGACCTGCTACAAGAATTACAGAGGATATAAAACTTTTTGTAGCCCCATAGAGTTGCCTACCGCCACCGTAACAAATTTCCACGAACATAGTATCTTTTTATTTAGATTCAATTAATTAACACACAGGGTATTATTAGTTTCAGAGATAGAGTTCAGCGATTCATCACTTGTGGATAACACCCAGTGCTCATTACATCACGTGCCTTCCTTAATGCCTGTCACTCAGTGACCCCGTCCCCCTTCCAGCAACCCTCAGTTTGTTTCCTATGATTAAGAGTCTCTTATGATTCGTCTCCCTCTTTGATTTCCTCTTGTTTTATTTCCCCCCCTTCCCCTGTGCTCTGCTATTTTGTTTCTTAAATTCTTACATATAAGTGAAATTATTTGATAATTGTCTTTCTCTGCTTGGTTTATTTCACTTAGCATAATAGCCTCTAGTTCCATCCACGTCATTGCAAATGGCAAGATTTGGGGGGTTTTTTATGGCTGCATCATATTCCACTGTGTACACACACACACACACACACACACACACCACATTTTCTTTATCCATTCATCTGTTGATGGACATCTAGGTTCTTTCCATAGTTTGGCTATTGTGGACATTGCTGCTATAAACATCCGGGTGCACGTGCCCCTTTGGATCACTACATTTGTATTTTTAGGGTAAATACCTAGAAGTGCCATTGCTGGGTCATAGGGTAGCTCTATTTTCACCTTTCTGGGGACCTTCCAGAGTGTTTTCCAGAGTGGCTGCACCAGCTTGCATTCCCGCCAGCAGTGTGAGAAGGTCCTCCTGTCTCGGCATCCTCGCCAACATGTGTTGTTTCCTGGCTTGTTAATTTAAGCCATTCTGACCACACAGATCAGGAGGTCAGAAGTCCAAAATCAGTCTCCCTGAGCTAAAGTCAAGGTATTGGGAAGGCTGGTTTCTTCCAGAGGCTCCAGTGGATAGGCTGCTTCCACATCTCTGCCAATTTTCAGAGGCTCTGCCTGCAGTCCTCAGCTCCTGGCCTCTTCCTCCACCCACAGAGCCAGCAATGGAGCCTCATCCCTCTTCTATGACCCATGCTCTGTCCTTACATCTTTCTCTGTCACAAGGATCCCTGAAATTATGTTAGGCCTGCCTAAATCATCCAGGAGCCTCGCTCTATCTCAAGATCCTTAATAATATCTGCGAATTCCCCTTTGCGTTGGAAAAATAACATATTCCCAGGTTCTGGGGATTAGGACAAGGCCACCTTTGGGGCACCATCCTTCAGCCTACCATAAGCTCTTTCTGGAAGCAGCTGAGAGTCCAGGCTCTGGTATCCACAGACCTGGGTTTGAATGCATGCCTTGCATTTCTCACTGTGTGCCCTTGACATGCTGAATTGCTCTGTGACTTTGTTTCCTTCTCTGTAAAATGAAGCTAGCAAGGGAAACTTATCTCAAGGGTTGCTGTAAGAAATATATAAGCTAGAGTATGAATTTAGCCCCAGAATCTTAGCTAGAAACAACAGAAGTTGCCTTTCTGCTGCTTGAAGTAGAAAAGTAGCCACTCATAAAGTCTATCAAGAAGGCTGGAAACCTAGGGCCAGAAAATGTCAGGAGAAGGCAGAGCTGGCAGCCACGGAATAAGACACGCTCCCGAACCCACCCAACGAGGGTTTCCAGGTCCCTCCCCCAGCCCTGTGCACCCAGCTTCTGCCGCAGCCCCTTGGGGCTCTGCCACAGGACGCTGGCCACCCCAGGGCTGAATCAAGTAAGTGCAGGAGGGTGTCATTGGGTGGCTCCAGTCATGTGGCCCCTCCTGGTTGCAGGGGCCCCTGGGAAAGCTAGCATTGGCTCAATCCGCCTCTTGGCCGAGGGCCAGCTCTCCTCCCCCTCCTGATGCATGGGATGGGGCGCTCTTCAAACCCAGGAAAGTGTTCAGCCCCCAAACCGAGCACTCCCTCAAGGCCGCTCGAGATGCTCATTAGCCCAGGCTTCGTGCCGAGGGAGGTGGTACCATTGCACCCATTCCCCGGAACTGCAGAGGGAACAGCACTACCTCCCAGTCCCTGGCCAGAGTTGCCCAGATGCGGCCGACGTCCCGGGCACTCTCTCCCAGATGCCAGCAGCCAGACACGGAGGACGGCAGCCACTCCTGGGCCGGCATCTGGTCAGCGAGCCCCTGCTTGGGCTGGAGAGCTCACAGAGCTGGCTAACTTCGTCAGCTTTTGTTGGAAGGAGGAAAAGAAAAGCCGAGAGAGTGAGAACGAGCATGCAGCAAGGCAAAGGCGTCGGAAAGATGTTTTTAATGTGCGTCCGATTATGCAGCCCAGCTTCCCGGCACGTTCCTGCCTGAAGACAGCTTGATGATTTGAAGGCAGCCGCGGTCAGATTGTATACCTGTCAACTGCCTCTCGGCGCTCGCAGGGGCACGGGCTCTAATGAGGCCTGACACCTCAGGAATCCAGCAGGATGCGAAACAGCCGCAGAGGGCAGGAGGCGAGGCGGGCGGGGCCGGCTCCGGCCACTTGGGCCCCGCCTGGAATGCACCAGAGGAGGACGGGAGGGAGCCCGGGGGGCCGGGCTCCGAGATGTGCCACGGCCATGGCTGAGGGGATGATGGGAAGGTCACATTGCCGCTCTGGGCCTCAGTTTCCCCATCTGTAAAGTGGGTCTTCTTTCAAAGGTTTATGGGGGAGATCGGAGACACAGTGCCTAGCTCAGAGCAACAGCTAATAAATGATCGTAATAAGTCTTATCAACATTTTCAACACCCCCCATCAATCTGCTCATTCTTGTCTGTTTCAATCGCCTGTCAAGGTGCTTAGAGCTCTACCTTTCAAATGTTGACCCACTGTGATACATTCTTCCAGCTTCCAGGTGATTGACATTTAACATCATGTAAGTTTAAGGTGTACAGAGAATTGATTTGATCCACTTATATACTGCAAAGTGATTACCACTATAGGGTTGGGAAACCCCTCCATCATGTCACATGATTAACTTTTCTTTTTTGAGGTGACAACATTTAAGATCATTCTTAGCAGCTTTCAAATATGTAATACGGTATTAATTAACTATATACACCCGGATTCATTGGTTTACCTCCATGAGAGCCTGCTGGGAGAACGTTTAGCCTGAGGTCATATGTTAGAGGTGAACTTGGCCCACTCATCCATCTTCCTGATGAGGAAATCCAGGCTCAGAGCAGGAAGGTTACTTACCCAAGGTTTAGACGCTTGGTGGCAGAGGAGATTTGACAGCATGGAGGGCAGACAGAACATGAAGTCCCCTCTTCCTGGAGCCACTGCCGTGACTCTGACTCCAGGCATGTCTGATAAATGCAGAGTAAAGGCATAGCCAGGGTTCTGAGTCCATCCACCATCCTTCTGGAAAACAAGGACTGAGCGTGTCCGAGCCCTCAAGGAAGGCACAGAGATGTAAAGGCAAGGTTGGAGAGCGGTCCCTGTGCCCTGATAGAACAGTCACATAAACAAGTGGTCCTAGGCACCTGCTGAGTACAGCCATAGTGGGCGAGATGAACCCTTCTTAGGGGGTAGATGCTTTCACAGGAGCTGGCAGTGACCTTGGGCTTCAAGAAATTCACAAGATGAGATGAGGAGCACCTGAGTGGCTCAGTTGGTTAAGCATCTGCCTTCGGCTCGGGTCATAATCCCAGGGTCCTAGGATCCAGCTCCGCATCAAGCTTCCCTGCTCGGTTGGGGATATGCTTCTCCCTCTGCCCCCTCCCCCTGCTCATGCTCTCGCATGTTCTCTCTCTCAGATGAATAAATGAAATCTTTAAAAAGATAAAAAAGAAAAGAAATTCACCAGATGAGATTCAGGGGAAAGGGGGTGGGAAAAATCATGTCTGGTTAAGGGATAAAGAGGGGCTTCACAAAGGACACGGGATTCACCCTGCACTGCGAAGATGGAATCAGATTTCCACAGACAGAAAAAGGTAGAAAAGCAAAGCTGGAAGTGGGCACAGCCTGAGCAAAGGCATCAAGACAAGAAGGCACAGGCTGCACTTGGAAAATACTAGTTAGTTTTGACCAGGGAATAAGGAGCAAGAAGCGGGGCAGTGGAAGATAAGGCTAGTACTATGTTTGGGATGAGATGTGCCATGTCAAGGAAAATTGTACTTAGTGCCAGGGGAAGAGGGAGCCATGGAAGGCTGCAGGGCAGGGAATTGGAGCAGGGAGAAGCAGGGCAAGGGGAGCAGGGAGTGGAGGTTCACCCATCGCCGAGACTCACCGGCACTAGCTTGCTAAGGCTACCACTGACTGACATGCACTCTTGGTAAGCCTGGCTTTTTCGAGAGTTCTCTGCCTGGAAGGCTGGTTGGTAAGCAGTGGGCAGCTCCAGCTGAGTACTGACGGGTAAAGAAAATGTTTCTCTAGTCTGGTACTCTGCCTTAAGGATGACCAAAGTGATTCTGTTAGTCAAGGGCTTTTCTTAGACCACAGGAGACAGACAAGGGCAAAGGAGGGTGTTCAGGGGGATACCTGGGGGCTCAGTCATTAAGTATCTGCCTTCAGCTCAGGTCATGGTCCCAGGGTCCTGGGTTCAAGTTCTGCCTTGGGTTCCTTGCTCGGTGGGGAACCTGTATCTCCCTCATCCTGCTGTGCGTTCTCTCTCTCTCTCTCTCTCTCTCTCTCTCTCTCTCTCTGTTTCACTCTCCCTCTCTCTCTGACAAATAAGTAGAATCTTTCCCCAAAAAGGAGGGTGTTCGGGGAGCGCCTGCCATGCACCAGGCAAATGTGTCTACCTTTGCCTCATTGAATTCACATCACATCTGTGATTTTACAGCAACCTCGTGGAGGAGAGATCAGTCCCCCATTTCGTGGATGGGAATACTGAGTTAAGGAACTTGCTCAGGGTCTCTAAGCAAGAAAGTGGCAGAGCCAGGACTCAAACTCAGATCTGCGTGTCTCCGAACCCCGATAGGTCCCCCGCATGGTGCTCATTCTGGAGAACGGAAGCTGCCCCCCCCCGATATCATGAAGGAGACGGAGCAGCCTCCTTGAGGGTCAGAGGGTGCACCGCCCAGGTGAGTTGCAATACCTCCTCATGAGGGGTTCAGGAACCATTCACCAGGGCCTCTGCAGGCCTGGGCAGGTCCTGGTGGCCCACATCTCGTGTCTTGGTGGTTCTTCCAAGCTGGGAACTGGGAGCCCAGCTGCCGAGAGCTGGCTCGGTGTTCAGGTCCTCAAGGGGAAGGGCGTCTGCCCCAGGACGCGTCCTCCATCAGTGGTATTGACCACACTTGGGGTCCTTCCGCTTTGTTCCTGCCCCTTCCCTGGGTGGATGGCGATGGAGTCAGTGCTCCACTCTGGTCTTCTCTAGAGTGTTCTCGGCTCTTCCTTGCCCTGTGCAGAAGCAGCAAAGGCAGGGCTCCCAGGCCGAGTGCAGCCTCGAAGGCCTGCCTTCCCTCAGATGCCCTGTCCTCCTCCGGAAGCCCTTCTCTCTCCCAGACAAGCACTCCCTCAATGGCTGCAGCTGGATCATCAAGGCTGTCGCTTTCCTTCCGTGTTGGGGTTTACCGTTTAATTCCTCTGTGCCTGCTTACTCCTTGGCATATTGCCACCATGCCATGCTGTCCCCACCTGCCCCTCCCCTCTCGGGCTCTGGTCCTGCCTCAGTCTGGCCCGCTTACCCATCGGCACCTCCCAGCACACCCAAGCTCCCGCTCTGTGACCACGGCATGAATCACATCCCCGGATTGCAACTGACAGAAACACTGGCAGGACACGCTGACAGCAAAATGGAATGGAATGGAATAGAATAGAACAGGATAGGATAGAATAGAATAGAATAGAATTGGCTAGTACAACTGGGAGCTGTGGGGATGGGGACAAGACTGAATCCGGAGTTCAAAAATGCTAATAATTGATTTTATCCCTCCTCTGCCCGCCCCCCCATGGTCAGTGTGGGCCTCATTCTTGCCTCTTGCAAAGGGACTCCTGTACAAGATAAAACAAGGGCCTAGGATTTCCAAATCTCTGGCTTCAGGCACCTGGGTGGCTCAGTGGGTTAAAGCCTCTGCCTTCGGCTCAGGTCATGATCTCAGGGTCCTGGGATCGAAGACCACATCAGGCTCTCTGCTCAGTGGGGAGCCAGCTTCCTCCTCTCTCTCTGCCTGCCTCTCTGCCTACTTGTGATCTCTCTCTCTCTGTGTCAAATAAATAAATAAAAATCTTAAAAAAGCAAAACAAAACAAAACAAAACAAAACAAAACACAAATCTCTGGCTTCCCTGTCTATCAAGCATAGTGGGAAGGAAACCAGCAGCCCGGTCCCAGTCCCTCAGAGGGTAGAGCTCTGGTGGGCCAGGGGCAGTGAAGGCGTGGGGAGGGGGCATCGCATCTGACCCCATCGCTGGGGCCAGGAGGATGGTGGGATGGTTGGATAGACCCAGCCTGAGTCTACTTGTGCTCACCTGTGAGGCTTGGGAGCTGGGATTGTAACCACCATGAATCACTTCTGTTTCTAGGATGGAAAGAGGGAGCAAAGTCAAAGGAAAGAATAGTTTCCACGTATCAGGAGAGAGCCCAGGAGAAGGAGCAGTGGACATCAGGGTGCTCTGGAGTTAGACCCCCTCACCCCAGGAATAAGGCGGCCGGCCCCACTCCCTGGGGCCATCCAAGAAACTGGAAGGACAGACACGAGAAGGGTCCCAGTGGGGCGACAGAGCAGTGGTCTTCACAGTAAGCTGGGGGCTGGAGGCCCCCCTGCCGTGAGCTTCCCGCTTCCCCAGCAGGGAGATGCCAAGGGGCAGAAGCCCAAGTGAGAAGAAGAGACAGAGGAATCTGAGGAATGCAGAGACTGCTGGCGGCTCTGTATGAGGGGCTGGGCGCAGGGCGGGGTGCCTGGCCGCTCACCAGGCCAGCCCCTTGTCTGCGCCCACCTCCTCTGGGCAGTGTGGGAAGAGCCCTGGCTGGTCAGGAGGCCCAGGTTCGCATCCCGACTGCACCATCAACTGACTCTGGGCCCTGGGCCGTCACCAGCCTCAGTGTCCCCCGCAGTGAAATGGGGAGGTTGGGATGGAAGCAGCCTCAGCCTCCCCCAGAGTCAGCCCCAGCTCTTCCCACCCCCCCCCCAGGAGTGAGAGCACCCCAGAAGGCCCTCGGAACCCGGGAATGTGCCCCCGGCCTCGGCCTCCCCTCAGCTCCTGCCCGAGGAAGGTGGGGGCGCGGTTGGCAGGGTAGCCAAAGGTCCCCTCACCTCCCCCTCTTCTCCCTGAACCATTTCTGCTTCCCCCTTTCTTTCCTCTTCTGGCTGCAAAGCACATGCAGATGTGGGGCTGTCGGCCACAATCAGGGGGCTCAGGTGAGGAATGGGGCCTGGCAGCCCTTGGCTTGTACTCGTTTGCCTGAGTGCAATTTCCCCATAATTACACTTCCTAACTTTTCAGCATCTGTGAAAGATCATCTTCTGACACAGCGGAGTCAGGCTCGCGCCGGCCAGGAGGCGAGGCCTTCGTGCGGAATCATTTTCAACAGGCAGAGAAAACACATTCGTTCTTTCCTTTCCGGCATGCACGGGGTTCCCAGGAGACCGGCCCGGGGGCCTGCCGGTGGCTCCGAGCGCCCGAGTCCCAGCGCCTGCCCCCGGCTCCGAGCGCCCGAGTCCCAGCGCCTGCCCCCCTGCCACCCGCCTCGGGCCTCAGCGGCTCCTGGGCGCGCCCACTCGCAGTCTCCCCCGCTCTCCCGGTCATTCCCGGGGACACGCGGGGCCTCGCCTCTGCCCCCGCCCCCCACCTCATGAGCCCAGTAGCTCCACTTCCGCAAACCACCCCCCACCCTGGTCTCTGCTGTCACCTCGTCACCCACAGCGGACCGTGCCCAGATGCCCCGGCAACCGCTCTTTGCTGTCCCATCGGAGCGACGCTGGTCCAGCCCGCACCGTCGCACACGTGCCCCGCGTGGCGTCCAACCCCAGCACCCCACAGCCTGCAAACCCGTTCCTCTTCCCCCCGGGGGCCGGCAGAGACGTCGCGCAGGGCAACGCCATGGAGGTCCCGGGCCACCTCTCCCGGGATCGCAGGTGAAGACTTGGGTTGACAGAGTCGGGGACCAGGAGAGGCAGAGAGAAGTGAGAGCCATGGACACTCTGGGAAGGAAGGAACCACCGGGGACCTCAAAAGTGCATTGAAGATGCGGCCAGGTCTCGGGCCACAAGCCACAACTCAGGGTGCGGTAATGGACGCAGTGGGCACAAAGGACCGCGTGGGCACGAGGCCCCGGTTACTCTAATCTCCCCACCTGGGGCCTGCTGGCCTTGGAGCTGGTGACCCCATCCCACGGCCCCAGAGTCAGTAGACGGTGAGCCAGGGAAGGCACTCCCACTGTGCTGGGAACCAGATCCCCCTGGGGCCAGTCATGCCCGGGTCCTCAGACAGGGCCTCCCTACTCTCTCCGGTCTGTAGGAAGTATTCCTGTTTCCAAGACCAAGAATCTGGAAGGAGCCTGGACGTGGGGTGTGATTTCAAGGAAGCTTTTCCTTTTGTCCACTGAGACCCTTATGAGGCATATGTCTCCTATCCTGAGCTCAGGGCAGGCGTTCCCAATCAATCACGACACAGAGAGGTTAAGTAATTTATCAAAGGTCACACAGCTGATACATAAGAGGAACCAACTTTTGAGACTGGGCCATCTGAATTCAGTCCTTGGTCCTAACCATCATGCTATACTGTCCCATACAGCTCTGGCCCCTAGCCTCAGAGAGGCCCCGTGCAGCCTGTATAGCTCCCCAACTGAATAAGAGATGAAAGCAAATCCCTCCGTGAGGAGGTAGCAGGAAACAGGACTAAATGTGAGGGTCTGTGCAGACACGAATTTAAAGTCAGCCTCTGCTGCCTACTGGCTGTGGGGCTCAGGATTCGGGGGCAGGGGGGTTTGGGGCAGGCGACGTAACCCTTTGGAGCCTATTTCTTCCACTCTAAAATGATGCCAATCCTAAGTCTTTCAGAAAAGCTCATAAAGCCCTGAATAGATGGCACGGTCTTATTTCTCTAGGAAGCAGAGTCCAGGCAGCGTCACCCACAGTGGTCAAAAGGGGGAAGCAACAGGGTGTCAATCAAGAGAGGAACAAATCAACGAGATGTGGTCTACCCATACAACGGATGACTCCTCAGCTTTATAAAGGAAGGAAGCCCCTTTTTAGGAGCTACCTTGGAGTAAACCCTGAAAACATGATGCATAGTGACATAAGTCAGTCATCAAAGATACTGTGTGAGCCTCCGCACTCGGGGTACCTATACAGCGTCAGTTCAAAGCGACAGAGGCTAGAGTGATGCTTGCCAGGGGCTAGTGGGGAGGGGAAATGAGGAGTTGTTTAGTGGGTATAGAGTTTCAGAGTTGCAAGATGAAAACGTTCTGGAGACCTGTTCTACAACAACGTGAATATACTTAGCACTCCTGAAGTATACACTTCAAAATGGTCCGTGTTGTGTTCTGCAGATTTACCACGATTCTCAAAAAAAAGAAATAAATAAAAGCCAAGTCCTGCAATGGGCCCAATAAAGTACGAGTTGGGTGGTGTGGGTAAACAGAAGAGGTGGTGGCCTCTGCTGCGGAGGGCTCTAGAAGATCTGAAAGGAGCTGGCATCCGAGATGAGGCTTTGACAAGGCCACCTGGGGTGGAGGAGGTCAAGGGCGAGGACAAGCCCAGCATCCGCTGTGCAAGAAGCAGTCCCTCGGTCCCTACCTGACCCCTGACCCCCGCGCGGCTCAAAGGAGAGGATGGCTGGTTGGGACATCTTGAGGGGGGATGATTAGGGAGGGGGGCAGGCTGGAGGGAGGAGGTGGCAGCGAACAGGCTCGCAGGAGGCCAGGGCCACACTGAGGTCTCTGTGACCCCCGTGCTGGCCTTCCAGGCACCCCTTACCTCGGAGAGCCTGTTCCTGGGGCAGGTACCAATCCCACCAAGGGCCAGTTCGCATTCTGGAAGCCCCTGCAGTGTGTCAAGCCAGGCAGAACAGTGCAGGGAAGGGGGGAAGAACCAGAGACCAGAGACCCATCCCTGCCCCCAACACAACAAGGCTTAATAACACCGCGGGTTCCAGAGAATCCCAGAACCCCTCATGGGCACCATGCCCGGCACAGAGAGGCTCAGCCTGAGTCCGGGAATCAGCAGCATCTTTGTTCCTGCTCTGTCAGTCTGATGAAATCTTCTCTTTCAAGACCTGCATTATTCCATTCATTTGGTGAACTCCCCGAGGTCCTCTCTGTGCCCCACCCCAGGGAGGGGAGTCCCTGGCCATGCCGCTCCTGCCCCCTACACCTGTTCCCGGGGCTTGTCCTGGGGGCAAATCCCGACTCTGCCACCAACTAGTCCTGTGGCCTTTTTGGGCCTCAGCTTCCTTATCTGTAAAAGGGGTATTTAATAGTACCCGATGCATGGGACTGCGAAGCGCTTCCATCCATGCCTGGCACATCGTGAGCGCTCCGTGACTCTGAACTGTTCTTATCTTTGAAACTATGCTGTCCTCTTCTGTCCTCCTTCTCCTCTTCTTGTTCACCCTGTTTATCTGACCTGAGGAAAAGCACACATATTTACTTTGGTCTGTGCACAAAGGGCGCCCACTCGGAGCAGGCAGCTGAGCTGGATGCCCTCCTTCAGCGGGGTCCCTGCTACGTCCAGCAAGCGTCCTCCGACATGCACGGGTGAGCTCACAGGGCACACTTGCTGGCCCAATTTGCGCATCTCTTGTGCACCCTGTTTGGGAGAGAGGCTACTCCTAAGGACACAGAAACTTGATGGACTTGCTTGCCGCAGAGCCCGGGCCAGCACCTGGGTCTCCTGATCCCCGGCTGCACGCCTTCCCACCCAGATGCAGTGACAGCTGGAGGATGGCTGCCCAAGTCCAGCGCTGAAGGGCTCCTCCCTCTCGGTCCCGCACTGTGCTCTCGGGGAGCGGGAACAGCAGTTGGGAGAGGGGCAGGGGCTTGGCCAAGTGAGCAGGTGAGCGGGTGAGCAGGGGGCATGAGAGAGACCCCCCCTGTGTCCATTCGCTGCCCTCCCGGGCACATCACCTGCTCTGACCCAGAGCTTGGGCAAAGGCACTGAGCAGGCCCCAGGGCTGTGGCGACAGGCAGTGTCGGCTGAAGGCGTCATGTTCTCCCACGAAAGAGTGAGCGAGGCCAGGGGCGACATCTGGATGGGACTCCGAAAGGCCTCCCTGGCACCGAGGGCTGGGAAGCCCAGGGCTGCCCCGACATGCCCTCCCTCCCAACACCCCACACCCCCAGCCTCGCTGGGGCGCTTGCCAGGAACCCAGACCTCTCCGCAGCCCTGCGAGCCCCCTGCAGCTAGACAAATGGGGCTGGGCTTCTGCCGTTTTAACACACTGCCCACTTGGGAGCTGCCTGCCCGGAGGTGTTCCCGTCACTCAGAGCAAGGGCAGGACCACTCAGCTCCGTCGACCGGCCAAAACATCGCCATCCGGGTTTTAGGAGCTGGCATGGTCACCCAGGACCTGCCCCGTCCCGCCACGTACCCCCTGGGTAACCTTGGGCAAGGCTCTCCTCTCTGGGCCTCAGCGTCCCCATCTGCGAAAGGGCTCCTTCCTACCGGGACCTTCTCAAGGATGAATGCCCCCCCTTGCCAGGGAGCTGGGGGGGACCCCAACCGAGAACCAACCATGATGCCGCCCAAGGCCCCGACTCCAGCCGAATGTGCTTTCCAGTCGGCGGGAGGAACAGGACGAAAGGAAAGGGGTGACAATTGTCAGACAGCAAGAGCCACCAGGAGTAAATTAAAATTAAAAAATGATGTGATAGGGGCACCTAGGTGGCTCAGTGGGTTAAAGCCTCTGCCTTTGGGGTGCCTGGGTGGCTCAGTGGGTTGGGGCCTCTGCCTTTGGCTCGGGTCATGATCTCAGCGTCCTGGGATCGAGGCCCACGTCGGGCTCTCTGCTCGGTGGGGGGCCTGCTTCCTCCTCTCTCTCTGCCTGCATCTCTGCCTACTTGTGATCTGATCTCTCTCTGTCAAATAAATAAATAAAATCTTAAAAAAAAAAGATTTTTTTTTAAAGCCTCTGCCTTTGGCTCAGGTCATGATCTCAGGGTCCTGGGATCGAGGCCCGCATTGGGCTCCCTGCTCAGCGGGGAGCCTGTTTCCTCCTCTCTCTCTCTGCCTGGACTCCAGGCCCACCCTTCACCCCCACCGGGCGGGGAGGGGCCCCGGGAGGCCACCTGGAAGCAATCTTCCCCAGCCCACTCCCTGAAAGTGAAAGCCACCGCTTTGATAGTCTCCAAATTGCCTTTCTTTCTCCCTTCCTTCCAGGGAGGGCGGCTGCAGAAGCCTGGGAGGGGAACGAGGGAGGAAATTAGCCAGAAGCAAGCCACCTTGGGTTCTCCAGCATTGGAGGAGAACCCCTAGGGGCCTGTGGGGTTGGGTCTGGCCCCTGCCACCCAGCTTTCTCTACTCCTGGGCACAGACCTCTTGAGACCCAGGCAAGGGGTCAACTCCTCTAGCCTGGATGCCCTTGATGACCTTCAACCTGTCAGGTGCCCTCTCTGGGCCTCCGTCTTTCAGCTCCCGAAGAGGAGAAATTCCAAAGATCCAACTTCCCACCTTCCTAACAATGCTGCCGCCTTCCATCCCGTCCCTGTGTCCTCCAAGCTCATTTCACAGCCTTCTCTGGTAAACACCCGAACAATAACGCTCAATTATAACTCACGGGGCCCCATATTCTCGAGCCTTTTACAACGCGTCTCCGAGTGCTTCAACATCCCTCCCATCAAGAGGTGGGGATCACAGCCCCTCCCCTGGAATCTGGACCAAGCTTAACAACTGACTGACTCCTAGACTGGGGTGGACGTGACACCAGGTGACCTCCCACAGCACATCGGAGGAGGCCACACTCCTTCTCCTGGGTTCACTAAATTCTCGAGTCGAAGCCCTGGGTCCCATGCCAGGTGTTTGGCCAGAGTGAGGCCGCCCAAACTGGCTCGCCTGGAGAGAGCCCTCGGAGAGGCTGGAGATTTCTAGAAGAAACAGACACCTGGTCAGCTCTCACCTGGCTGATCCAGCCCTTGACCCTTGCAGCTCCAGCCACCATCTGTCTGCAACCAGGAGAGGCCCCAAGCCAGAACTGCCCGCAAAGTCCTTCTTGGGCTCCTGACCCACAGAAACTTCGAGAGATCTTTAACGGATTTGCAGGGCTACAGGGAGGTCTGTTTTGCAGTAATAATACCTGAAACAGCCATGGTCCCCCGCACGGCCTGGGCTGGACATTCTCTCTTTGCCCCCCAGATCTCTCTCCACTCCTTTCCTGTCTGTCTGTCCCGGGAGGCCACCTCCCCTCCCTCCGTCTTCTGTGTGAACCCCGTCATGGGGCTCCCCGGGCTTCTGGCGGGCCTTAGCTGATTGGGGGGCACTGTAAGGAGAACGGGTCGAGGCCTTTACTCCCTGACTTCCTTCTTACCAGGTGCCGGCGCTCAGCAGAGCCCCTCTGCCACGGGCCCCAGCTCCTATCAGGCTCCCCTCGCTGGATGGCTTGCCTTCTAGGTTCTGGTAACTGCCCCCTCCCGTTAGCGCTCCAGGCCTGAGGGGTAACCCCTCGTCCCCCCTCACCCCTGCGCTTCCCCATCCCTTTACTCTTCCCTTAACACGGACCGTGCCTTTATAAAGAGCCCTTTGTTAAACTCCCCTCTATTAACCTGCCCAAGAACGTCCCGATTCCCACCAGGGCCTCCAGTGATGGCTGATGGGAGCCCAAATCACAGCTCTGCTCGGTCCCGTGCCCCCCTCTGCTGCCCTGCATTGTCCTGACCGGAGGCCGCACGCCCACGTCTGCACATTTACTGATTCGACAAACATTTCTTCACCACCTGCCAGGGAGTCAAGGGGTCAAGGACATGGCAATGAACAGGACAGACCATGTGCATTAGTGGGGGGAAGGACGGGGACACAGGGGGTAAACCAGTGAATAACCGTGAGATGATTTCAGATAATAGGGGTGTATGAAGAAGATAAAGCAGGTCATGGATGGAGAAGGACACACAGCATCAGACACTCCGCATGGGAGACCCTTGTCTGGGGTGCGGTTCCTATGGACTGCCTTCCAGTATCAGAAGAACTGCACCCAAAAATCATACGGCACGGTTTTTGGCACGCGACAGCCTTTCCCGACCACTTCCAGATCAGTCAGTGGGAAGAACAGAGCAAGAAATCAAGCTCAGGGGCACCTGGATGGCTCAGTGGGTTAAGGCCTCTGCCTTCGGCTCAGGTCATGATCTCAGGGTCCTGGGATCGAGCCCCGCATTGGGCTCTCTGCTCAGCAGGGAGCCTGCTTCCTCCTTTCTCTCTGCCTGCCTCTCTGCCTGCTTGTAATCTCTCTCTCTCTGTGTGTCAAATAAATAAAATCTTAAAAAAAAAAGAAGAAGAAGAAGAAAGAAAAAGAAAAGAAAAGCACTAGTCTATGGTATCTACCAAGGGGCGAAATTACTGAGCAATTACAAAAAAATTGTAATTTAAAAAAAAAGAAAGAAATCAAGCTCACTGTCATTTACATTGGTGAACTTCCATAAAGGTTTTCACAGGTCAAAACCAAACCGGCGTGACAAGACCTGTGGCCGGATGGGGTGCCGATATGGATGAAACCAAAATGGCGGAAGTCGTCTTTAACACTGGTCTAGAACCCACATCGGACACCCGGCCTGCATCGCTTACACAGGCAGCTCCCACTCGGGTTCCACTCGCCTTGGGAAGGTGACAGAGAAGGCCAGAGAGGGGCTCTCAGGAAGTGGCCAAATCTCTCTCAGCAAAGAACAGAGGCGCCAGGCAAGGCCTCAGAGGCCAGAGCTCCCTTCTCTCCTCAGAAGCAGAGGGGCAGTTCCCATGACACCCGCTCTGACCTGCACCCCAGCTGGGCACACACAATACAGCCACTTGTTTGAGACCCCAGAGAGGCCATAGGCCTTCCTTGCCCTGAGATGGGCTGGAATGAGCAAAAGCTCTGGGCCACTTTCCCCAGCTCTGAGGAGCTTGCGTCCAGCATTTCTGAACATGGTTCTTCCATTCACTGACACTTGTCTTGGTCCTATCAGAAGTGTTCCAATGCTTCTACCCCCCTGGAATTTTCACCCTCTTCTCTCTGGTGTTTCAGATTCTAGAATACGAGGCTCAGTAAAGATCCCAAAGCAGCCCTCGCTCCCTCTTCTCCAGATGAGGAAGATGAGGCCCAGGGAGGAGGTTGTGTCGGCCAAGCTTGAAGGGTTATTTTGAAAACCCTAACAGTTTGGCCCTAGGTATGCCCATCTTATTCTCTAGTTGCTTTTGTGTGTGAGTTTAGCTCCCCCGCCCCGCAGTGAAAGTGGGGCTCTTATTTGCTTCTCTTGTCTCCATCAAATTCCCAGCAGAAGCCCAGGTACACACCAGCTCCTGGGTAAATGCTTCCGGCTTCGTTTATTCATTAATGGGTCACGTCCTTGGCCTTCCCCAACTGAACTATCCCCCCCGTCACCACCGACCAAGGTGGAAGGAGAGAATTTTCAACTGCAGCGCAGAAGCAAACACAGAGAATCTCAGATGTTCCATGCTGTGTCCAGTTCATTTCAATTCCCAGCATCCTGAGAGGGGGAGTGGGTAGACGGGTGGTACGACTTCCAATGTGGTCAGAGGGTCTGCCTCAGGGGTCCCTGCTCTTGAAGAAATGCCTCTGTGGGGAGCTCTCAGAGGTTGACTCCGGAGCTGGATTTGGGTAGAGCCCAAAGCCTGGGAGAACCCTGTGTCCAGGGTTCCGGGCTACAAATCAGCCATTTGGAACCCTTCTCCCTTGGCTTGGAGCACCGACTCTAACCCCAGCCCCTCCCCGACCCTACCACAGACCAGAAGAGAAAGGTGAAGGAACAAGGAGCTGGGATTTTGGTCCACAATGAGCTGCCTGAGCCCTCCTGTTTTCACAGGGCTTTTCTCCTGTGATTTTCAGTGTTCTCCTTTTTTAGCTTCTTTCTTTGGTTTCTTTCTGGTTGGTTCGCAAATGGCACACACAGTGATGTCATCCCAGCTTGTCCCAGAAGAGCCCCCTCCTTGGTTCTTGGCTCCTTTGCCCACTCCCCTGGGTGACCCGTCGCCCAGCTGGCTGCTGCCCGGGGGTAGGGAGACAAAGGCCCCCTCTTTAGATCAGGCCATGACCTGGGCTCACTGGAGCTTTTACACATCTCTGCCATTCCTGCCTTTATCAGATTAGCTTTAATTAGACAAATGAAAATCACATGGAGCCGAGGGCCAGGAAGCCCTGTGCTTTCAGGAGCGCCTTTCAACAAAAGGATGGGGGCTGGGTAGCCATCAGGGAAGGAGAGGGACGGGGGGTGGAGGTATCCGTTTGTGCCTTCCCCAAAAAAGGGTCCAAACAGCTCTCACTCACTTGGAAGGAACTTTGAAATCTCCTATCAAGAAAAAGTGGAGCATTTTGTGCATCACAGACCAGACCCCCTTTGGAAATCGGCCGAAGGCTCTCAGAGCAGTGCTGTCCAATAGATTCATCACAGGAACCGCACTTACGGGTCACATATGTAACTTAAAATTTTTAAGTGGCCCCATTAAAAAAATTCAAAAGAGACAAATTTCTATATAATTATTTTACTTTGATTTAACTGAACATATCCATGTAACTATCACTTCAATGCATAATCAATAAAAAAATTTTAATGAGCTATTTTACATTCTTTTTTTCCCCACCAAGTTTTCAGTGTCGGCTGTGTATTTTACACTTACAGCCCATCTAATTTGGACTAGCCACATTCCCAGTGCTCAGCAGCCGCAAGTGGCTCCTGGCTGCCGTATTTAGGGTAACCAGTGTCCCGCTGTGCCCAGGGCAGTCCCGGCTTCAGCAAGACAGCCCTGTGTCCCGGGAAACCCCTCGGTCATGGGCAAACCCGGTTGTCCTCGACTAAGTAGCCTGGCTTTCGACCATAGCTTCTCCCCAGAGCAACGCACAGACAACAGCTGTCCTGCAATTTATTTTTTTTT
>LNAC01000134.1:200134-265452 GCA_002007465.1 Ailurus styani
GGGAGCCCGATGCGGGCCTCGATCCCAGGACCCTGAGATCATGACCTGAGCCGAAGGCAGAGGCTTTAACCCACTGAGCCACCCAGGCGCCCGCTGGTTCTTCTTTAAACAGAGACCCAGCCTCAGGCTAGGAGAAAGCACCCATACACTTAAGATTTGTTTTAACTTATTATTTTATTATTTTAATTATTTTTTTAAAGATTTTATTTATTTATTTGAGAGAGAGTGAGTGAGAGAGAGAGCACAAGCTGGGGGTGGCGGTCGAGGGAAGGGCAGAAGGAGAGGGAGAACCAGACTCCCCTGCTGAGCAGAGACCCGGATGCGGGGCTCAATCCCAGGACCCTGGGATTATGACCTGAGCCAAAGGCAGATGCTTAACCGACTGAGCCACCCAGGTGCCCCCCCAGGTACTGTTTTAAATGCTTTATATGTATCATGTCATTTAACATAGTCAACAGGTCTCTGAGTTAAGTCCTAATATAATTATCCCATTTTACAGATGAGGAAAGTAAGACACATTTTAAAAGTTTAGAAGCACTGACCTAGACTTTTTCACATGCACACAGAATCATTCATAGTTTACAAACATTAGGCATATTGTACCTAGCAACCTGTGAAAACTCAAATCGGATGACACAAAATGAATGAGGACCCAACATGCAACGTTGCCATTTAGGGGGCCTGAAGATCACTGTAAGTCGGGGCATCCAGGTGAGGCCTTACAGACCTCCACTCCTGGCCCTCCCAATCTCTGCTTTGGTTGGGGGGGGGCACCCCCGTGCTCTGCCTGTCTGGATGCGGAGGGCACAAGCTCCCATCCTTAGGGAGAGTGGGCAAGTGTAAAGGAGAAATGAAAGGTTCTTGGCCTGAAGCCCTGGGTCCAAGGTCTCCCCAGGATCTACTCGCAATCGCCTAATAGCCCAGGAAGCTAAAGGACTTCAGGATCATCCTGGTGAACTAGCTACACCCTGATTGAATCCTAAGGTGTTCCAGCTGGAGGGGGCTGCAGACGCTCCTTCCATTTGATGGAGGACAACAGAGTGGCCTGAGGGGAGAAGGGAAGGGTCCAAGGTCACTGTACAGGTGAGGGTGGAGGCAGACCACACCCCCCCACATGGAAGCCAAGGGTGGCCTCGCCTGCTGAAGATCAAGGCCAGACTGCAGCAAGTGTTTGGGGAGTGAGTAAGTGTATAATCTAGGTGTCTGAGCTAGCTCTCACTTCCCCGCCCTCATCCTCTGACTCTTCCTAAAGTAGAGGATAGAAAATGTTAGTGGCACCACGGGCTCTTAATAAAGGCACATTCCTGGGGCCACCTCCGGAGACTCTGACTCAGGAGGTTTGGAGAGGAAACCGGAAATCTGAATTTCAGACAATATTTCCCCTCTTCCCAGCCCACACGAGCTTCTGGATGAATACAAAGGTGATGCTATCCGGGCAGGTGTTTTGACCAGCGCGTGGCTTCCTCTGCTGCCCCGGCTGCACAGCGCCCCCTAGCGGAAAGTCCTGGCGTTGTTCGGAAAATGGGGGCTCCGCCCCTCCTTTGGGGCTATTCACCCAGCCAGGGGGTTGGGCAGATGGGCGGGCCTGGCTCCCCCCAGCCTCTCCCCCACCCAGGGCCCACCGGGGCTTAGTCTGGGAGAGCTGATGAATGTCCATTACCACGGCAGTCCCCATAAAAAAGATTATGGGGTGTTGCTGAGTTTACAAGCCTGTTCTTGTAAAGCTGCCAGACTTGGGGTGGCCATAACCCCTATGGAAGGACGAAAAGGAATTTTCCCTCTGCCTAGTGCCACACACCCAGTCATTTTCATGGGAACTGCGGTGGCCGGATTGCAAGGGCACTGGACTGGGAATCCGAAGACCCCGATCAGGTGGACAGACTGCAGCTCACACCTGACCCACTGAACATTTCGGGGCCTCTACGTTCCCATCTGTGAAGTGGACCTTTCTCTCACCTGCCCAAGGCAGTTGTGAAGAAGACTCAGGCAAAGCCTTTGCCCCCACAGGACAACTGGTGAGCCAAGGGCGTCTCTCTTTGGCAAAGTTGGGGAAGAGAGGTGGGGTAGCACCCTCTGCTCCCATCAGTGCGCTGGCCCCCGTGGGTGAAGAGCATGGCCTCAGAGGCCCAGGGCCAGGGTGGCGGCCGGGGAGAAAAGAGGTCCAGGGGCAGCCCCAGAGGTCCCCAGCCTCCTCGGCACCTGGCAGGCTGGTTTTTGTCTGCTGAGAAGCGCCAGGCTAGCGTGGGCTGCTGGTCCTGCTCCGGGGGCCGGGCTGGGGTCCCAGGGGCCCCCCGCCGATGCTTGATCTTCAGCACGCTTTCCCCTGTTGGCCTCCAAACCTGGATTTTCTGTGTCAGGCCCCTTCAACATGATCAAACGCAGAGTCTGGAGCAGGAGCAGAGCCTGGGAAGAGTGAGGCGTGACTGGCGTTTCGCAGGAGCTCGGATGCTGTGAATAACTGGGCAGTCCCAGAGCTGGGGGACCCAGCCGCTGCTCCCTGCGGAGCTCCAGTAATGTTTCCGGCCCGTGCATGCACACCAGACGCCGTCTGAATCTTGTCGGCCAAAGACCAGAGAAGCAGTCTGCTAGTGGTGCCGGCAAGGGGGATGCGACAGGGGCCAGAGCCTTGGAGCGGGGGTGCAGTCAGGACCGTGAGGACCGTGGCCCAGGTCATCGGGGCCCTAAAATAAATGGGAACCATATACAGCAGTGAGCAGGCCTAGTGTCCACCCCGTGCCGAGTGAGTACTCTGCATTGTCCTGTGGGGCAGGCCACAAGAGCGCTGCCCCTTCCACAGATGAGGACATGGAGGAGACTCAGGCTAACGACCTGCCCAAGGGTAGAGAGCTGGACAGTGTGGACGCCAGGACTCGTGCCCAGCAGTGAGGGCCCTTAGGAATATGCCCCGCTGGCCCAGTGGGAGAGCATTCCCAGAGTGAGGAGCAGGGGAGAAAGCCCAGAACGCCTTCCTTGGGCCAAGTTCTGCTCCCGGCAGGTGTGGATCCGTCTACCCACGAAAGCGCCTCCACGTCCTTCCACCTGCACTCAGGACTCCCACGGGCACAACCTGGACGAGATCAGCTGTGCACAAACTTAAAATAAAACCACTGTTTTGAGTAAATAGAAACTAAAATAACCACTTTCTGTAACAGGCTGTGGCTCATAACATTCTTTGGGGCCCCCATATTCTTTGGGCAAGTGGCTTCACCGTTCGGTGTGCCTTGGGTTGTCCCTCTGCAAAAAGGGATAATAGTGACTCCTACCACGTGGGGTCACTTGGTGGCAGCCCTGTAGCCAGCACGGAGGCAATGGTCAATAAAAGTGAGAGCTGCCATTGTAGTCGTAGGGAGGCAAGGAGCAGTGTGGATGGACGGGGCTCCAGAAGCATCTAGGAGCACAACACCAAGGGGCTTCTGCAAGACTAATCTGTGGAATCTTGGCTCTGTGAGGACTGCCCAGAGCTTGGTGGCCCAGGATAATGAGGGCTCTGGTCAAAAACCCCACTGGGGAGGCAGGGGTTTGCAAGACGAGGAGGCTGGGGTCAGGCAGGGCCCCACCTTAGCGGGCCTGAGAAAGGAGCAGGGTACCCAGGCAGAGGTATCAAGGGCTGGGCTAGAGCCCAAGTTATGGCTATTCTGGCATCTTCTCTCCTCCCTCACCTCAAGCGATGTCCAGACCTCATTCAGGGGCAGCCTTACTTGCTGAAGGGGCCAAAGCTTCTAGAAGGCCTGGTGCTGCTCAAATCATCTAGACTCTGGAGGGGAGGTGGTGATCGGTCTAGCCCAGGGCTCCCGAAATCGGTGGTGTGCTGGGCCCACACCGAGTTATACAAACTTGTTCCAACTGGCAACCGTCACGGTTTCGTTGTCAGGAATTTCACCAGCCATCATTAAAAATTAAATGATATAATTTATAATACATAATATAATGACATAATAATACAGTTAAATACATTATATTCAAACAAAGGTAATAAATAACCAAAGCTCCTCGTTTCCTGAGCATTTTGGTACATTTTTACTGTTATGAATGCACGTGAGATCATTTATATCTGTGGGGGGTACGTGGGGGGCTACCCCCACTGTGGCGCAGAGCGGCAAACATCTTCCCTGGTCCGCCTTCTAGAATATCGCCTTGGAAGCTGGAAACTGGCCTTGGGGTCTTCCCACCTGGGAAATCAGCAACCCCTCCAGATCAGGGCTGCTCCCCTCCAGGGCTGGTTGTTACACACTGAGGGCGCTGGAGAGCTCACCCCCAACAGCGGGATGCCAGGCCACCCTTCCCTAGCGGGATTGACTTCCACCCCAGACCTACAGGACTTACTTCAGAACAACTGAGGAGTCTCCGGAATTGATTGGACCCATTGTTCCCCCTCCAGCCGATGGGCTCCGCCCCCCATTGTCCAAGGCCCCTCCCCGCTGCTCAGAGGCTCCTCCAAGACCGGAGCTGGGAGGGGCCTCGCGGTCAGAGCTTTGGACGGTGGCCCTGTGTCTATTGTGAGCTCCGGAGGATCTCGGGGTTTCCTTGTCCCTGGGCCTCAGAACCCACTGGGGAGCGGCCTGTTTATGGTAAATGATGCCTATTCGCTTTGATTTCTAGTTCAGCCCCCAGGGCCACTACTGTGTCCCCATAAATTAAAGGCTGCTTGTATTTGGGGGAAATTAAGCAATCCTGTGAAGCCCTGGGAACGTGGAGGCCTTCAAGGAGAGCAGCTCTGGTGTGTCTCATGCCCACACCGAAGCCGGACCCTCTGGCTGGTGTCACTGGACTTTGGGACGGGGGTGACACCACGCCTGCTCTAAACCCCCATACTGGTTAGAAAAGAAATTAGTAACAAAGTTCCATCAGCACTGGCTTTTCTCTTCCCATTTCCAGTCTTTGCTTAAAAATTCTTCCTTCTAGGGCACGTGGGTGGCTCAGTGAGTTAAGCCTCTGCCTTCGGCTCAGGTCATGATCTCAGGGTCCTGGGATCAAGCCCCGCATCGGGCTCTCTGCTCAGCAGGGAGCCTGCTTCCCCCTCTCCCTCTGCCTGCCTCTCTGCCTACTTGTGATCTCTCTCTCTCTCTCTGTCAAATAAATAAATGAAATCTTTGGAAAAAAAATTCTTCCTCCTGCCTTAGAGGGGCCCCTACACCTCCAGCATACACCCCCAAATAGACAGAAGGTCTTGATCTTTGTCCCTTAGGGTCCTGCCCAGAATAAGAATAATAGTCCCCAGGACGCACCAAATCACAACCTGTACAAAGCACTCTCCCGCGCTCGATTTCTTTTCTTCTTTTCATTGTGTTAACATGCCCGTGACATCAGATGTACCATCTTAGCCATTTTTAAGCATACGGCGCAGTGGCATTAGCTACATTGACACTACGCTGTCACCACCCTTACCGTCCATGCCCCGGAGTCTTCACATCTTATCAATCTGAAACTCCACCTGTTAAACAGTAACTCCCCATTCTCCCCTCCCCCACCCCGGCACCCGACAACCATGCTTCCACTTTGGGGCTTCTTGATTTTGACTACTCTAAGCACCTCCTCTAAGTGGAATGATACAGTATTTTTGAGATTGGTTTATTTCACTTAATATCATGTCCTCAAGTATCATTCATGCTGTAGCATATGGCGGAACTTACTTCCTTTTCAAGGCTGAGTAATAGTCCATTGTAAGTGGATACAACATTTTCATTATCCAGTCTTCAGTCAGTAGATACTTGAGTTGCTTCCACATTTTAACCATTGTGAATAATGCTGTTATGAACACGGGTGTGCAAATATCTCTTTGAGACCCTGCTTTCCATTCTTTGGGGGTATCTGCCCAGAAACAGAATTGTTGGCTCACATGGTAATGCTATGTTTAATTTTCTGAGGACCCTCCATACTGTTTTCTATAGCAGCTGTACCATGTAACACTTCCACCAACAGTGCACAAGGGGTCCAATTTCTCTGCATCTTCACCAACGCTTGTTTGGTTTTTGATAGTAGCCATCATAAGGGGCATAATGAGGTGGTCTCCCATTGATGTTTTGATTTGCATTTCCCTGATGATAAGCCATGTTGAGTATCTTTTCATGTGCTTGTTGGCATTGGTTTATCTTCTTTGGAGAAATGTCTGTTCAAGTCCTTTGCCCATTTTTGAATTTTTCTGTTGTTGAGTTTAGGAGTTTTGTCTATGTTCTGAATATGAATCCCTTGTCAGATGTATGGTTTGCAAATGCTTTCTTCCATTCTGTGGGGGGCCTTCTCACTCCGTGGATGGTGTCTTGTGAGGCACAAAACTTTTAATTTTCATGAAATCCAATTTGTCTATTTTTGCTTTTGTTGCTTGTGCCTTTGGTGTCACATCCAAGAAATCATTGCCAAATCCAGCGTCGTGAAGCTTTGTCCTGTGATTTCTTTCAAGAGTTTTATTGTAGTAGGTCTTACATTTAGGTTTTTGGTCCATTTTGAGTTAATTTTTGTATAGGGTGTGAGGTAAGGGTCTAATTTTATCCTTTGGCATGTGGATCTCCAGTTTCCCCAGTACTCTTTGTTGAAAAAACTGACCTCTCCCCATGGAATGGTCTTGGCACTCTTGTCAAAAATCAAGTAACTGTGTACACGGGGGTTATTTTTCTGGGGCCTCTATTCTATTCCATTCGTCTATATGTCTGTCTGTATGCCAACACCACACTGTTTTAATTACTGTAGCTTTATAGCAAGTTTTGAAATCAAGAAGTGTGAGCCCTCCAGTTTTGTTCTTTTCCAAGATCACTTTGGCCATCTGAGGCCCCATCCCATGGATGATTTTATTGCATACGGCAATTCAACAAATACCAATTAAGTTCCCACTCTTCACCGTGTTCTAGGCCCTGAGGACTGGACCTATCTAGTCCTAAGCTCTGGTGTGGTAGAGTTATGCTCTAGGGCAATGTCAGAGACAGGCAAGGCAAAAAGCACAGCATCCCCATTTCACAGATCAGCACGTGGAGGCTCAGAAAAGTAAAGGAACTTGCTGCCAAGTCACAAAGCTGGGGTGAATGGAGTCTGAAATTTCCAGCTTTCTCACTCCCTTCCCCACCCCAACCTGCTTCTCTAGTCTTCTATCCCCAGACGGTGGTGGAAAGAGGAGAAAGAGAACTGGGTAAGGCTGCTATGCCCTGGGACTGCGAAAGGGCTGTCTGAATATCTAGAGGGGGTCTGCAGGCAGCGATCTATCCACGTGTAATAGAAGTCTCCTTCTAGCTCAAGAGACCTCAGGCAAAGACTAACATTACTGTATGTGGCCTGGTGGCAGCAGCTCCGAGTCCCTTGCCAGATTCGTTCTATCCCTTCCTCACAGCCTCTATCACTTTTTTCTTGCATTACAGAGATCTGTGGACAGGACCTGACATCCCGGTTGCTCTTGTGCTCCCTGGAGGTGGCAGCCCTGACCTATGGTCTGTAACTCGCGTGAAACCCAGCACAGGGTGCAGAGCACATAGGATCTCCAAAATGTAAGCGTGCAAAAGAAATGAGCACCCTCCCCCTCTGTCCACAAGTGGCCTGGGCTGCCTCCATGAGATGGAGGGAACTTCTCTGCAGCAACCTGGGAGGGTTAGAAGGTCAGCTGTGAATTTGAAAAGCGCAAGTCTATTCTTTCGGGCTCCAGATGGAAGGGGAGCACAGAGCTTGGCTTGAAAGAGAACCTCCCAATCCATCCCTGAGGCCAGGGCACTCCCCAGATCTGGGGCCTGGGGGCATCAGGTCGCAGTTGCACCCATCTGCGGGCACGATCTTTGCAGGAAAACCTGACACCCTCATCCCCCAGTGGAGGGAGAAACCAAGACTAAGAGGAGGGAAGCCACTTGGCTGAAGTTTTAGCCTCTCTGAGGCAGGCCCTTTCCATTCTTGACTCTGTTTACCACGTACCCATGGATGGATGACTATCTGTTCAGTTCTGTAGGGACCCAGAAGGGGACTCGCTGGATCATACCATAGGTCTATGTCTAATCTGTGAGTAACCACCGTACTGTTTCCATTGGGGTCACCCCTTTTACATCCCACCAACAGGGGCTCATCAAGGTGGGCTCTCTCATCATCTGTTGCTGGTGTACACACCGAGGCTGACCTGCCCGAGGCCTCTGTGTGCGAGGCGGGGCGTAAAGCAGGCAGGCAGCAGAGCCCATCTTCCGCTCCCACCATCACATTGCCTGCTCCACATTAGGGCTGGTCACCCCTACTTTATGGGCTTTCCGGCAGGATTAAAAGAGAGAGCCCGGGGAACACCGTCACCCCATGGCAGGCACAGAGAGATGCCCAATAAGAGCCTTTTCTTCAGAGCCTCACAGAACACTCTAGAATTTCCAAATCAGCAACCAGATCCTGATGCTGGTTGAGTCCTTTTGCTGGTCAAAATGTTTAGTGAGATATATATATATATATATATATATATATATATATATATATAACATACACAAAGCAAAATCTTAAGTGACTCAAGTGAACAGCTCAGTGAATGTTTATATTTGTGTACATTGGGATCTCCACTCTTCAGATCAAGAAAAAGAGTATTTCCAGCACCCCAGAAAGTTCTCCCTGTCTCTTCCTGATCAGTGCTCTCAAAAGTCACCATCCACTGAGAAGTATATACGTACATACACTCAATATGTGTGGGCTATTGTTGTTGCTGTTGTTATCATCCTTGACCCCCTTTCCAGAACCTTCTGCCAACCCAAGGCCAAGCAGGTAACCCTACATGGGAAGCCCTGAAAGTCTCTTGTCAGCACCCTCAGCTCTTATTTGGGGATTTGGAGGATCCCTGCTCTTTGGAGCGTCTCCTGGGAAGATGCCTGCCCCTGGAAATGGACAAACTGTCTCCTTGTGTGAGTGAAGCTTTCTCGTTCATTCCCATTCTTCAGATCCATGGAGTCCATGGCAGTACAAGCTGCTGCGGCACTAGGAGCTCCCTGGAAGTTGTTGCCAGCAGGTCTTGTGACTCCTTTGGGTCAGAGCAGTGACCTGTGTGGACAGAGCCCAACGCCTGACCCCCAGGACTGTCCTCTGGGCTCCCTCCTGAGGTCGCCGTCCCCGGGAGTGGCTGGAGGCGAGGCCACTCTGCCAGGACAACCTTCGCTCCACAGGGCCCCCTGTCTTTACCACTCCAAAGGGCCTCACCCTCCCTGTTTCCCATCAACGCCTCAGCGTGCATGAAATATTAGGAAAATGGGGCTGAGTATTAGGTAATGACTGTCCAATTTATTCTGACAGCAAGAACCAGAGGGAGGAAATTGACATTGGTGATTTTACTTAGGCCCTGACAACCTTAATTAATCTTCACTCCTTTCCCAGGAAGCAGGGGCCTCCAACGACTGTGCTGAGCTCAGGCAGAGGCCTCGAGTGTGCTGACCGCCCTTGGCAGTGTGGACAAGGCTGCCAACTTGGGGAGCTCTAAAGGACCTGGCCTTTAGAGTCAAACCAGGGGTTCATCCTGGGTCCCTCCAGACAAGCTCACCAGCCAAGGCCAGCCTCCAAGAAAGGCAGAGAAAGCCAGAGAGCCTCTACCCCCTTCTCAGAAAGGAACACTGAGGGCTGGAGACGGGCCTCACCTTGCCTGAGGCCCACTGTGAATCCGCCCCATGGTTCTCTAGCAACACAGAGGGCACCACCCCTCAGCATCGAGGATGACCACGTCCTGTTAGTGCCCTTCAGGGGACACATCCAGGAGTGGGCCAGATGGTTGGGGTGATGTGAAACCCGGGCTTCCGGTTCCTGTCCCGGAGCCCGCTGCTTTAGAGTGCAGCAACCTATCCACGTCCTGCCAGGCTGTCAGTGAAGGGACTAAGGCTCACCGGCCAGTGTCCCCACACTGAAGGCCTCACTGGGAGCCCCCACTCCTCCTCGGTCATTGACAAAAGCTTTACTGACTTTCGGGGCCCCCCAAATGGGGTTACGTGCTTCACTGACTTCTCAAACCAGTCTGGGCACCATCCCTTCAGTATGTGCCTTTGAGCTGATAGAAGGTTCTAGACATTGGACAAAGGATGATAACAATAACAGCCAGCACATACAGAGTGTTTCTATGAGCTACGCCCTTTCTTACCAGGTAAGTGCTATAGGGTTTGGGGTCCTTCAACACCTTCAACACCTTCAACACCTTACCAGCGCTATAGGGTTTGGGGTCCTTCAACACCTCTGTGAAGGGTATACCATTATTAATCCTTTCCTCAGAAGCAGCAGCTAAGATTTGGTGAGGGCAAGTCTGTCCGCCAAAGTCCCACAGCTGGTGTGGCGGAACAGGACCTTGAAGCCAGTTCTGTCTGCCCAGCCGACCGTTCTCCCATGTGACCCCAAGACACTGTCCTGGGCTGTGTCTCAGCTCATCCATCCCTGCTCTGACGAAGAGAGCCCTGGGAATCCTAGGGCAGGTGACACAAAGGCGGCCACCCTCCTTGACCTCATCTGAGCCCCTCCAGCCACGTGGCTTCCCAGCTCCCTGCGCTCGGGCCTGGACTCTGTCAAGCCCCCGGGAGGCTAGCCAGCAAGGTCTGCCTACCTGTGGGCAATTAGGCAAGTCCCCTGGGGTGTGACTCATCCTCCAGCTATGTGGGGAGCCTGAAGGAAGGCCAAGAATGGACCCCTCCTGCCTGTCCACTCTAATTTCAGGTGGTATTCTCCAAAGCCCCTGCAGTTCATTCCAGGGGAAGAAGAGAGAAATGGAGATTGGGCCATCAGTGGGAAGGCATGGGTAGCATGCCTCGTTGGGTCCCTTCACTGGTCCTGTGAGCCTCAGTGTCGCCACACCCCCATGAAATGGGGACATTTGCACCAGTGCCATTGGGAATGTCCAGAGACTCCAATGACAAGCCCATGAGGATGCTTTGTGCTTGTGCTCCAGGGGCTCCCCATCAGCGTTACTGACAAAATGTAAATGATGTTTCCATTAATAGCATTAACTAGAGAGGTTTCTGGATGGAGCCAAAAAAACCCAAACAAACAAACAAAACAAAACAAAAAAACCCAAAAACCCCACAGGCTTTGGAGACCAACTGTGCAGGTTTGCACTGGGCTGTGCCCCTCACTGTCTGGGTATTTCTTAGGCTGCAGACTCAGTTTCATCATCTGTAAAATGGGCTTAATCTCTGCCTTGCAGGATTGTTCTGATTCCATGACATAAGAATATTCGTGATTTCAATAGAATAACATATTCTGATGAAAAAGTGCCTGGAATGGCAGCCGGTCAGTAACCAACACTGCCTTTGCCTACCCATTGGCTTCATTTCTGAGCGGTCCTTATTCTACGGATGAGGAAATGAAAGCCCAGAAAGCTAAGTGTCTTGTCCCAGGTCACACAGCTGGTGAGTTAAAACTTGACCCCAGAGCCCGGGCTACTCTAGCCTCTGGGGAGACAACGCCAGGATGCTGGGGGTAGAAAGAAGCCGCCGGAGTCTCAGCCTTTTCCTCGAGGCCCGGGCCCAGGGCCTCCTGGGGTGTCCCTTGGGCCTCCTCCCGACCCCTCTCGGCCTCCCCGCCCAGGCCGCCCAGGGCCCCAGCGTCCAGCGAAGGGGGCCCGCGCCGGCCCTGGCGCCACATGAAAGGTCCCACGCTGCTCTGGGAGCCGGCTTCACACTCAGGGATGCCTTCCCACAGAAATGTGTCAAAAAGTCAGTTTGATCCCGTCTGCTCTGTGTGTTCCCACAGCCCCGTCCAGCCTCCCGCCCCATGAGCCACCATCTGCCGCTCCCCGCCTGAGGTCTGCGGCCTCTCAGTGGCTCCAGAGGCGGGGACCTCACTCCAGCATTTTCCATGGATTCATTTCCAGCAAACAGAGGCCTCACCTCCCCACCTCACACGGCTGAGGGGGGCCGGGGCGGGTGGGGGGCCAGTGGCTGGTCTCGCCTCTCCTTGCCTTCCAAAGAGGTGAGCTTCCAGGTTGGGAAGAGCTGTGGGCTTCGCTCCTCAGCCCCACATTCTCAGCTCCTGGGGCTGCGAGCCGTTCCCTGGGGGAAGCCGGTCGCTGCCATGCCCCCAGGCAGCCAGGACCCAGGGGAGCCTTGCCCTCCGGGACAGTCAGAAGAATGGCAGGAAGGACTCACTAGGAGCCACCCTGGGTGTTTTCCTCTGGGAAGATATGCCACAGGCTATGTTTGCTTCTGAAGATCTCAAGAGCAATGCTCCCAAGCTGGGAACACTGTTCTGGGAAGACACAAGTGAGACCTTGGCCCAGGTAAATATTATCCCAAGGATACCCGGAGAGGCAAAGGGCAAAGACACAGAACCACAGTTGCGACTTCTGGAACATTTCCTATGCTCACCTCACGAGGCCTTATGATGTGTCCTCTGACCTTCCTACCTGCGCCCAGGGCCCGGAGACAGAGGGGGATGGCCCGAAGGGAGCCAGCCCCACCAGGAGATGGGGTGTCCCCCCAGATTTTGATGGGTGTTGGGCATTAGCAAACCTGGCCAGGGTCACTTTCCCTAGAATGTTTGGTTTCTTCAACAGTACGAAGTTCCTAGCAGCTGAGCGCAGAGAGAGAGGCAGTGGGGCTCAGGGAGTCCAGAACCCCTCACTAACTCCTTCTCAGAAAGAGACCAAGGTGAACTCTCTGGGATGGGCACTTCACGAAGGACTGCCAGGTGTCATTGACTCTTCCAACCACAGGGAGTGAGTGTGTCTCTCTTTTGAAGAGATTAGGTCTTGTTTGTTGCTCAAAATCACATGGTACTTAAATGGCAGACTTGGGATCTGTACTTCACTCCATGTGACTAAAGTTCATGCTCTTTCCACCTCTCCAGGGCCTCCCAAGGGCAGGGCATGAACCTGGGGTCTCCCCAGCACCATGGGAGGAGAGGAAACCACCCCCTAGATATTGTGGCACCCGTGAGACCTTAACTCCCCAGAGTCCCGAGGCACATCTGTGGCACTCACAGTGATTATATTCAAATAATCCCATTGGTCGCTCTCACTTCTTGCACGCTTACTATGTGCTAGCCAGTGTTCTAGGCACGTTCCATCACAAACGAATCTAATCCTCGGACAAACTTGTGACCACAGTATTCTTATTATCCTCACATTATAGATCAAGTGATTGAGGTTCAGAGAGCTCAAGCGACTTGCCCAAGGTCACACAGGTGGGATTTGAGGAAAAACTAAGCAACTTGAGCTTTTGTTTTCTCAATCAAGGTCCTGAGGGCTCTCTCTGGACTCCACTGTCTCATTCATTTCCCCAAAATTCAAGGGAGTCTGCTCTATGTCACAGAAGGGGAGCAAAGGTTTCTCAGCCCCCAAGGGCAGTTCTGGGCATTGGTGGAAGCCTGTGGGCTGCACCCCCCCCACCTGCTCTTCCCTCTCTCAGTGATAATAGTCTAGTCATAACTAGACACATGGCTACATTTCCCAGCCTCCTTTGCAACTCAGTCCAACCATGTGACTAAGTCTGACCAATAACATGCAAGCAGAAGTAACAAGTGCACTTCTAAGTCTTGCCCTGCAGATGCTGAGATTGTGGACTCCTGCCCTCTGCTGTCCCTCCACCCTTTCAGTGAGGAGGTGGCTGGAATTGGAGCAGCCACTTGAGAGCCATATATTAAAGATGGTGAAGCTGCCCCATCAGCCAGAGCCGCTACATGACAGAGGAATGCAACTGCAGGGTGTTTGAGCCACTGTATTTTGGGGGCTTTTCATTAGAGCTCTTGGTCGAGCTCTCACTAGTCCACAGCTGAGAGGGTCTCATCATCTGCTCTTGTCCCCTCACTGATCATTCATTCAGCCAATGAACATTTATAGAGCACCTGTTATGGGCCGGGCACCTTTTGAGCCCCTGGAGAAAGAGAAGTAGACAAGACCTACTGGAAAGGGTCCTGTGCTCACAGATCTGCCATTTCAGTGGGGAAGGTGGGAAAATAATGAAACAAATGAAACAACAACCAAACAGAGAGGATCCTCCCAACCAGTAATGACTACGAGAACAAGACAGGCAGGGGTCAGCGATGTCTATAAATGGATGGGTCAGTGAGAGCCTCTCTGGAAAGGGGGCACCAAGCTCCCACCCAGAGGACCGGAAGGAGCCAAGCCAAGTGAAGGCGGAAGAGGTTTCTGGCAAGTGAGACTGAGGGTTTGAGGGGCAGAGAGAAGGGGAGTGGCTGGAGGTGGATGAGGGGCAGAGAGAAGGGGAGTGGCTGGAGGTGGATGAGGGGCAGAGAGAAGGGGAGTGGCTGGAGGTGGATGAGGGGCAGAGAGAGGGGAGGAGGTCAAGGGGAAGGCAGTGACCAGTTTTTATTACCCAGGAGGCCTCGGTGGCAAGGAGTCTGGGCTGTACCCAAGTATGATGACAAGCAATGGTAGGTCTAGCAGAGTGGAGGCATGATCTGAGCTACATCTTAAAATGACTCTTGTGGCTGCTTCGTTGAGAATTGGTTTGAGAGTGGGAGGGAGGACAGTGGAAAGACAGAGACCAGCAGTGAGCGCAGCAGGAAAGAAGCAAGACCTGTGAACTCGGGAGTGAGCACTGGAGGAGAGAGACACGCAGACATCAGACACTTTTGGAGGGGCACCTTCTGTTGCTCCCCCTTTCCAAGTATCCCCAAGGCCATTTGGAAAGGCCGTGCTCAAGAAATACATTTCCTGCTGAGAGGCGGAATTCATCTCCAAGTCCATCGGCCTTGAAGTTCAAGGCTTGTGCTCCCCAATGCCAGGAAGGCCCCCATTAAGATTCCTTTCCCTGAGGCCCACTTGCTCTCTGAGGAGATGTGCCAAGGGCCAGACTCCTCAGTGTCAGGTCATTTGCAGCCAACGGCTTAAGCAAAAGGGAACCAGGGTCTTGTCTGTACTCATTCATGCATTCATTCATTCATGGGCCAATTATTCCCAAGTATCCCCCGTGTTTCAGCTACTGTTCTAGGCACTGGGGATCCAGTGGCAAAAGCAAACAGACTTGGTCCCACCTTCTGGATCACACCGTCTAGTGGAAGAGTCAGAAGTTCATGAAATCATCACACACACAAATGACTCCTGGGTGAGCACTTCTGAGTGGAGGGTGAATAAAAGGGGAAGATCTGACTCAGTGTGGGAAGGCTTCCCTGAGGAAGCAAAGCCTGAGCTGACTGCTGAGGGCACAGTGACGAAAAGCATCCAGGCCAGAGAAGCAGCAAACACAAAGGCACCGAGCCTGGATGGTGGGGCACAGTGCGCATGCAGGAATGGAGAGATTTAGGTGGCTGGAGGGGAGTGGGTGTGCTTCAGGAAGCATCTGCCAAGGTGGACAGAGGCCAGGCCATGCAGGGACTCAGGGTCGTGATGATGATTGCAGATTTTAACCTCCAAGCAACAGGGAGTCACTGAGGGGTTTAAGCCCAGTGGGGTGGCATGATCCAGTTTGGGTTTCCAGATGATTCCAGAGAACAGATCTGAGCTACAAGACTGCAGAGGAGAAGGCCCTGGGGAGAAGGGCATTGTTCGTAGCTGGCACTTTCCTGTGAGTAAACCTGCTCACGGGTCCCTAGACTTCATGCAGAGTCAAGGATGTCTGAAAGGTGAGGGAAGGTAAGAAGTGAGGAGCAGGACTGGACCCCAGGTATCCTGCACCCAGCCCAGGCTTCTCTGCACTCTGGGGTGAATGGGGCCCTTGCAACGGGACAGAGTTTTGCCACCATCCCCACTTTATTTGTGCTCATTCTGGAAGGAGGTACTTGAGTAGGAGATGAAGAAAATGTGAAGGGGTGACGGGACTTGGTAAAATGTCATGAGCCCTTGCTGGCTGAAACCAAGTTGTTTTTTCCCCTTGTTTTCCAAATTAATTCAACATTCCAAATGAATTCAGAGAGACTTAGTGGGGGCTCTTTCATGTGGATTGAAACTCATAAATTGCAATTTGCTGAGTTGCAGGAAGGCGGAGAATTGCGCCCCACCTCCTCCCACTTGGCACCACCCTGCAGGGTCTGGAAGAGAGAGAAAACTTTTGGGACCTCTCCCAAGTGGCTGTGGTCTTCATGCATCAGACTTGGTGAAGGACTATAGGGAGGGAAAGCAGAATTTGGGAGCAGGGAGGACGGTTAGAGGTAATGGCCACTGACGCCACAGGGGAGAAAGCTAAACCCCAAGACAGCGGGATTGAGTTGCTGGGGAGCCCTTCAGGCTCAAGAAGCTAAAAATATGGGGAGGACCCTCCCCAGTGGGCTTCCCCGATGAGCTCTCTGGGAATGTGGCTCGGAGGAGGTGAATCTTTCCTGCAAAGAAGAAAAGGCTTTATGTCTGAGTCTGAGGAATTGTTCTTTCTGGATCGACCCACTGTCACCAAGAAGGTATAGACAGAGTATGCAGAGAGCCAAGGACTCATTTTAAGGAAGGCACATGCTGAGATCTGAGGGATTGGCTCCTATAGGTTTAATATTGCTATAGTTATCAGTTGGCTTTCCCAGACACTCCCAGTGCAAGCCGGCTTGGGGTAATCCATGGTATAGACCCTGATGAATCCAGCAGTTCCTTGGGAGACACCTCAAGGGCCACCTTAGTGTTCCATTGTTCATGTCTCTTCCTGGATCTGGAATGATTTGGAAGACCTCTTAGGCAAGCAACATTAAGGAGATAGGAGGTACATTATGGGGTTGGCTGTGGGTCGGACATATTACCCGAAGGAAGGAATGTGAGGGCCTGCCCTGGTGGGGGCTGTTCACTCATGGTGCTTATGAACAGACCCACTGAGTACAGAGGGTAGAGGAGTCAGGACAGGAACTCACATCCCTCTAGCTCATTCTTTAGTTATCCTGATTATTTCCCCTATCTGGCTGTTATGGACTGTATCATGTGTCTCCCAACCCCCACAATTTATATGCTGAAGCTCTAACCCCCCGTGTGACTGTATTTGGAGATAGGGCCTTTAAAGAGGCAATTAAGGTGAAAGGGGTTTGAAGTGTGGGACCTAAATCCAGTATGAACAGTGTCCTTATAAGAAGTAGAGACACCAGGGATGTGTGCCCACAGAGGAAAGGCCATTTGGGGGGGACATGGTGGGACGATGGCCATGCGTAAGCTGAGGAGAGATGCCTCAGAGAAAACCAACCCTACCAGCACCCAGATCTTGGACTTCCAGCCTCCAGAACTCAAAAAATAAATTTCTGTTGTTTAAACCACTGGATCTCTGGGATTTTGCAGCCTTACCAAATTAATATAACAGGTTTGGCTCTCCAGATGTGAATCTCTCCCTCCTTCTGCCACCTATTCCTTCAAAGAGTAGCAGCCTCTGCATACCCCCAAATGCTTGGAATGCCTCCAAGTTTTCAAGCCTTCTCCCCTCTGCTCTGGGGACAAGAAGTCAAGGAATATCAAGACCCTTTCAGTCAGCCCAGTGAGTTGAAAATGGCCTTTCTGAGCAGAGGTGATATCCCAGATGTTCATAGTGATTTCGTATGAAAAGCTGTCTTGGGAAGAATTTGTTTTAAGCTTTCATAAAACCACTGTTAAAAAATTCACACCGAGAAGCATCAGTAAATGCTAAAACGAGTGCATGAAAACGTGAAGGTTAATAGGATATTTACATAATCTCAGAGGATCTCACCTCAATACTTACTAATTACAGACAGAAAAGTAGTAACTTTGTCCCAGAGAAAATTGGCAGACGTCCACTTACTTCAAGAGGATAAAGTCAACACCCACAACAATGAGACACATGGACACGATGTGTGTCATATGATGTGATGCATGGAGAAGGACACGTTTTGGTGATTTCCCATTGAACACGCACAGCTATACACATCTACACACCAGAAGCACATCTACACACAAAGAAGCATCAGACAAGCCTAAATCGAAGGACATTCTACAAATACATGATCTGCTCTGGAGAAATGTCAGTGACCGAGGCACGTCTCCCGATTTAAATGAGATCAAAGAGACATTACAACTCCATGTGATGTGTAAGTCTGGCTTGAAATCTGGGTGAGGAACGATGTCTGCAATTTAATGGTCTGAAGTGGTTTGGAAAACTCATGGGCGTACATTACAGAAAGAGGCTGATAAAGAAAGTGAGGCCCCAGTGGATGTGAGTGAAGGGGTTCTTCGTTCCTTTCTTGCAACTTTTCTATAACTTCGTGATTATTTCAAAATAAAAGGTTTTATAAAAAATCGTGCACTCCACAGTATTTTCCATAAAATGATCCATGGGACAATTCGAATTTTCTTGGGATATCAGACTCTTTTCCTAGCATGAAATGTCAGCATGCTTCCTTCCAACAGATAATGAAAAGTGCATGATCCATTGCATTCATTTTTCGCCGTGACTGCTAGGAAGCCATCCTATGACAGCATATGCATCAACTTGGTTACAAATGATGGGAAAAGAAAGAACAGCAATAGCTTTAGAGTCAGACTTGCTAAAATTCAAATTCTAGCCCTGCCAACTGACTCACTTTGTAAGTGTTTGATTCAGGAAGGGCTCAGTTATGTTGCAGTAACAAATATCCCCGAGACCCAGGGCTTTACAACAAGGTCTGTCTCCCACTTGAGCTACACGTCCCCTGCTAGCTGGTGGGAGGCAGGTCCTGCTCTCATGATATCCTCCCCATAGAACCAAGACCATCAAGAGTCTCCAACATCTGAAATGTCACTGCTTGCCTGGGCCATGGAAGGGGGTGCAGCCCTCCCATTTTATTGGCAATAGCAAATACCTGGCCACAGATAATTCCAACAGAAGGACAATCCTACCACGTGCCATGGAGTTCAACCAAATGCATTTGGTGAAAGGCACTCATGACTGGCACAAACCCCTTGGACAAGTCTTTATCTTTTCTGAGAGTCAGCTTCTTCTCTGTGGAGGGAGGAAGAATATTCCGACTCTACATCTCAGACAGGTGTGATGACGGAACAAGAAAAGCCAGAAGAAACATGGAGTAACCTGGTATCATGGTCTTTGCCCCCCACCCCCAGGGGTCCCAAAGGAACAAGATCCATGTGGATCTAGACAGATGGGTAGGTGGATGGACAGACAGACAGTTAGGTAGCTAGGTAGCTAGTGATTACTTTCTAGGAAAAGTGAAAGCCAAGAAGACCACAGTAAGAGAAACAATGTGTTTCATCGGTGAAGAGTATAGACTCCCAAGTTATTTTTCCTCTAGGTCCCATTGGGTTTCAGGACATATCAGACATGCAGCGGTCTCCAAACAGGAATGCACTGATGTGGAATTTGTATTTATTGATTCCCTCTGATAGGCCAAGCCCTATGGAAAGCATTGTGAGTCTCTGACCCCAGCAGAGAGATAGGGAGTTGGAGGAGGATTAAATATGTGAATAAACTCACACAAGAGGCGGCAAAGGGATGAGAGCAGCAGCAGGGGGTGGGAGCAGGAGGAAGTTTGCTTGAGCCCCTGGGGCTTACACTGAATGCCTGGAGCTGGGATGGGGGAAACAGGATTATGACCCCCTCATCTACATGTTGGACTTGGGCAAGCTAGACCCGAGGAGCCGGAGCCGGAGCCGAAGGTGTCAGCCTCCGAGGCCAGGTTCTGAGCCTGCTTTCCTTTCCAGGTCTCCTGGGGGAAATAGCATCCTTGGCCCCGGGCTCTGCTCACCCCCTCTTCACCCCTACAGGCTACCTCTCCCCTCACTCCTCTCCCCACCCCAGGCTGTCAGCTGTGCACAGCACCTTCCTGGGGGGGCGGTGGAGGTCTCTAGCTTTTCTTTCCCTTCTTACCTCAATCACCCAATTTCTCTCCAGTCAATATGCAAACATTATTCCTCATCATTCAAAAAAATATTTTTTAAATACCTGGAGGCTGTGGATTCCCTTGCACCCGTGTTCCACAATCTCCAGTCCCCTCTAACCACATTCACGGTGTCCCCATGCATACTCTGTAATTAGAATCCGATGTAAATTCATCCATCATTAACCTTCTGGGTTTTTTTTTTTAATTTATGTATTTCCTTTGGCCTCATTTTATGCAGTAACATTGATGCAATAACAGGTTTGCTGTGTTGATTACATTTTTTTCTACAAAACAATGAAATAAATAAGGATTAAAATTTTTTAACTCATCCCCAGCAGAGTGGGAACCAAGTGTTTACCAAGTATGAAGAGAGCAGACTGCTCTGGGGAAAGGAGCGGAAGCAGCTCTGCCGTAAAGGAGCTCTGCAGCCTTGGAAAAATGATAGAACCTCTCTGGGCCTTGCTTTCCTCACCTGCAAAGTGATCGAACCGCAATCCACAGCTTTGAAGGCTGTGTGGGGCTGAAACAGGATGATACCCGTAAAGCATCTACCGGGGAGGCTGGCTGCTGTTTCTCTCTGATTCACTCCCCAAACAGCAGGGGAGCCCTGTGCTCAAAGCCATGGAGGGCTTGGAAATGAAGACACGATCAGTACCATCCCCGGCGTTTGCAACCCAGCGCTCCTGTACGAGGACTCTTGGAAGGTAAAGCAGGAGGATCTTAAATGTCTCTTGAGCAAGGCAGGCAAAATGCCATGAGAGCTGGAAGGAGGAAAAAGGAATTCCCTCCCACCCCGCCCCCTGCACTGGGAGATCTGGGAAGGCTTCATGGAGGAGGAGCCCTTCAAGCTAGGCAGTGAAGGATGGGCAAGGTGTGAGTGTGCCGAGCTTCAGGGAGGGCATTCCGGGAGGAAGGGGAGTAACTTCAGCAGAAGCACAGAGTAGGGAAAGGCAGAGCACCCTTACCCTCTGGGCGTCCCTCCCACGTGCCAACGGAAGCCTTTTTTCTCTGCTATCTCCGTATACTGGCAAAGGCTTCTGTCGAGGTGTTCTCATCTGGGCTGCCAACATTCTCCTGAATCTTTAAACTATCCTGTGGATCCATTCCTGCTCACCAGTGTCACTCTTTCCTCCTCTGGCTGTCATTTCCCCCTTCTGGTTAGTCTTGGCCCCCTGGGGCCCCCGAGGGCAGGAATCAGGACTGGGGACCGGATAGGGAAGGAAAACCTGCAAAAGAAGGGCTTGTGGAAACATGATCACCATCTTCCCATGTCTGCCTGGGGGAGGGAGGGAAGGGGTTAGGCTTTCTCTGTGAGGCCCTCCAGGGCAGAAGTAGCAGGCACGAGGGGGCCCAAGGGGACCTGCTTTCTCACTGTGCTCTGTGCTGCCCCCTGGGGGCCGCTGCCTCCCTTCGGGGAAGGTGAGGTGGGCATTTGGCCCCCACGTTTGTGAGGGGCTGCCTGCACTGCCCTTGGAGGTGGATTTGGGGCAGCCAAATACTCAGAGTCCTTTTACCTCTAAAACTCTCTTTGTTCTGGAAAAATCACTAAAAAGGCAACAGAAAATCTATCCCTGTCACCTGGTTTCCTGTTGGCCCCTGGCTAAATCAGCTTGTGGGTCTGTTTTTCAGGCTGCCTTGGCTGCTTTTGGCATATCAGGGCCAGAAAGGGGTCCCAAGACCATCTTCTTCAAAATCCTGGAGGTCCAAGATACAATTTTTTTCATTTCTGTCCACAGACCCGAGTGCGGAGTGGGAACAGGTAGACACCAGGCGCCAGTTTGCTGACCTGGGAGGCAGAAGTGTGGTCTGCAGGAAAGCAGGACCGAGTGAGGACTGGGGACCTGCCTCCGTCACCCAGCACGGAGGAGCCAGAACGAGGACAGGGCTTTGGTTCCGTCGCTGGACCGCTGCTGGCCTGTCACCCATCTCCCTGGCCTACTTTCTTCCAGGCAGTGACCCCCATCTACACATGTGGCATGTGTGAAGTCTGCAAAGAATAAATGTCAAGCTCAGAAGTGGAGCAAGGCCTTATTGGAGACAGCCTCTCTTCCTGGGTCCCACGGAAGGTTGCCCAAGGGTAGGCCAGGCAGATGAAGGGACAGCCGTCGTGTCTCTCTGCTAGGAAACTTACACGGGTCCCCAGCATCAGACGGGAGGCGCAAGAAAGCAAGCCCCAAACAAAGAACACACATCAAATGCTATGCACACGTGTTCCAAGGGGAGAAAATTCTTGGTATTTCATTAGTGGGGGCCAGAGCCAAGAAGCGAATTTTCAGTCACAGCGTCTTCTGAGGGTCACAATGTCTGTCTTTTCGTTTTTGATCTAAAAAAAAAAAAGGAAGAAAGGAAGGGAGAGGAAGAGGGGGGAAAGAAAGGAGAAAGCCTCCTAGCTGTAATTGAATTACTGAGCTGGCCTCTGGGGCTGATGCTGGAATCCAAGAGGCCTTTGTGCAATGTCTGGAGGGACCCGGCACAGCAGCAGGGATTTCAAAGGGGAAGAGGAAGAGCTGGGGCATCCAGGAAGCTAACGGGGCTGGGCTGGACTGAGGGAGGGCTGGGGGAGCTGCAGAAATTGAAAGCTGAAGACCCGCCTTGCTCCAGGCCCTGGCCTGACCTAGGGTACCTCCCCTTCCCCTCAGAAACTCCAGGCAGACGGTGGCGCAGGAAGCAGACTGCACAAACAGAGAGGTCCCAGCAGGGACCAAGGCATCCCCAAGGGCAGGGGGGCCCGTGCATGACTGGGACAAGGGTGGAAAGAATGAACACCCCAGAGCACTTCCCATGTTCCAGGTTCTGCCCTAGCACCTGGGACCATGCAAGTAGCGTGTGCTCAGTGTTGGTGTGTGCCAGGCACAGGGCTGGGAGGGCCTCGGTGCGTCCTCAGAACAGCACACTGAGGCAGGTGCTGCAGTAGGCCCCAATGTACACATGTGGGAAGCGAGGTCCAGAAAGTTCAGTGATTTGCCTCAAGTCTCACAGTGATTGAGTGGCAGAGCCGAGACTCATGACTGCATCAGTGGGACGCCACAGCCAGGATCTTACGCTACACTCTCTTCATCTCATGTCATTCCTATAACCGTTCTGCCAAATAGGCGTGGTCCCCAGGAGGAAGCTGAGGTACAGAGAGGTTAGATAACTAGCCGAATCTCATACAGGCAGTGAGGGCTGAACTGGGATCTGGACCTAGACAGTCTGGCTCCAGAGCCCAAGAGCCATCCATCTCGCCTGCTGGGGCAGGGTGGGTGGCCACCCTGCAGCCCTTATCCTGACTGAGCGAGGGTCTTCTCTTGGTCCCCTGCCCAGATGGAGAGCAGGCAGCAGAAAGACATGGGAAGGAGCAGCCTGGTGACCAATGAAGGGGTTACACATGGCCAGAGAGCCCCCTGGGATGTCTGAATTGAAGGCCTTTGGATGCCCCTCTAATTCTCACAGACACAGCCTGCTCCCCCCACCAAGCCAGTAGCCATCACCTTGATGAGCAGGTTGGAATGGGTAGGAGGAAGGCAAAATTGCTCCCAGTTGAGAACCAATGGCCTACATGATAAGCCCACACTTGGGTGCTTCTCACACTCCTGCCTTCCCTCCTATCAACCCACTTAACACACCCAAGTTCCAGTCAAACCAAATACTCACATGTCCAAACACACCTCATCCTGGGGTGCCTCAGGGCCTTTGCACATGCTGTACATATGCCTGGAATGCTCTTTAGACTCCCATGCATCCTTCTGATGCACCCACTTCTGATTTGCCTGCAGCCTTCCCAGCCTTCACTTCATCCCCTCTCAAGTTGTGTCGTAACCCCTTCCATTCTGATTTCATAACACCCAGAACATTCTTCCAGCGCAGTGTTTTTCCAGTGGTCTCTCTTCATGTCTGTCTGGATTTCTGGACTTTCAGCCCCCTGAGGGAAAGGAGCAAGAATTTCACATGCCTGATATGTAGTAGGTGCTCAACAAGTATTTGCTGAATGAATACACGCAGTGTGTTCATTTCAAACAGCCTCACCTAGTAACAAAAGCAGATCTAATTGACCATAACTTGGGCAGTCTCTCTTTTTATTCCATGAATACTTCTCAGACACCTACAAGGTGGACAAGACTGAGTCCCTGCTCTAGTGGAGCTCGGAGACTAGTGCAGGTGGCCATGACGCAGCTGATGAACTTACTGACTGACTGACTTACACATGACTGACTGACTAAATGAGGATATGTGCTATGAAGGTTATGACAATGTTGTAGAGGGGCCTGCTGGCCATGTCTAACAGCAGGTCCCTAAAGGACCTAGGAATGGTCAAGGATGCCCTCCCTGAAGAAGTGACATTTAAGAGGGACCCAAAGGGTGAGTCGACATTGACCATAGAGAGGGAAGGAAGGGTGTTTCAAGCAGAGGGTACAGCATGTGCCAAGGCCATGAGGCAGGAAGGAGCAAGATAAATTGATAAACCTAAAAAGTCAGGTGGCAAAAGCACAGTGAGTGTGGGGCGGGGCAGGGGGCAGTTTGGCGGGAGGATGTCTTCACTGGTATAGCTTTGGCCATGACTGTAGGTGCAAGAAAGAGACCCATGAAGGATTTCTGTCCCCACTACAGGATGTGCTGTTGGTGGGTTCTCTCCTCCCCATTTCTTCAGACAGCGACCTCCGTGAATTTTTCCTGTACTACCTCCCCCTTCAACACAAAGCCCAACAGAGTCTGACCCACCAAGATCCAGCTGGCCCTGGGGAGAAGGAGCATTGTTAGGGAATGGGAACACTGGGCAGGTGACAAACATTCTGTTGGCAAAAGTTTGCTTCTTGCTTAGCCTTGTCCTCAAATGACCATGACTGGGGTGGCAGGGAGGGTCCAGGAGACATGCTAGGTCACCGTCTCCACTCAGAGGCAGGAAACTGACCAACACGACTGGCACTGACTGGGCCCCAGGTGCTCAGACTTTACCTGCGCTGTGTGACGAGTGGCCTGGACTTACACTGTGTGGTTGAGAGAACAGGGATGAGAGGGGATGAGTCTGCCCAAGTTCGCATAGCCAGCAAAGGCAGGGGTGGCAAATGAACGTAGACCAGCGAGACTTTGTGGCCTGTGCTCTTAACCATGGCAGCGTGTGACTCTGGGACAAATGTGACACTCAGAGAAGAAAAGGGATGGCGACAGCTAGCGTTTACTGGGGGCCCGCTATCCCCCGTGTCCCAGCCTCTGCTTCACACCACCTCAGGGAGATAAAGCCTAGTGACATGCCCTTTCTTAGGATGAGAACACTGAGTCCAGAAAGCCAGGAAGAAGCAGAGCTAGGATTTGAACTCAGGCAGCCTGATTCCAAAACCTGTTTTCTTAGTCGTTACATACCAAGCTCCCTCAGGGAGAGCTGGGACTAAACCCCCTCCCCCTCTCTCTTATGCCCAAGATGAATTTATAGAAGCAGTAAAGCCTGTTCACCCCTGGTGAGCATGTGGACTTCCACAGATAACCCAGAGAGGTGACATACTTCCTGAAATTCATACTAGCGTGTCAATGACTGCCCTGGAATCCTTCCCTCAGAGGATGTTTTATCAGGTGTCATGAGCGCAGGGGAAAGGGAAGCGTGAGTGTGCCCGGGGAGGAATCCATGGAACAAACACACTGGCTAGAGGTGGGTCTCTGGCCACTCTCAGGAGCTGGGTCTGGAGGGCAGGCCCTGGGGTGGTAGTGACACAAGTGCCCTCCTAAGATTTTAGTGGCGCTTTTGGAAGATGGTTTCCCATCTCATCCACGCCTCCACTCAGCTCCTGTCACATGCCAGCACAGTTCAAGTCTCCGGGACTACAGCTTCAAACAGGACAATGATATTCTAAGGCAGGAAACATTAAAGGCAAACAAATAGGGAAGAGGCATTAGAGAGAGAGTAGCAAACTGAGGGTCAGAGTCAGGCTGACAGGTCCCCTTAGCCAGGCAGTGGCCGACCCACCAGCTTATGGGGCCCCTGGCGTCCCCCGTGCCAGAGATGGGGGCACGGAGAGCAGCCCGACCCATCCCTGTGCCCCAGGAGCTCAGGGTGTTTTGCAGTCCGATGAGGACAGAGATGTGTGTCCCTCAAGGGCCCACCTCTGCTCCCTAGAGAAACAGACCCAAACGGCCTTAGATGGGTCCTAAAAGCTCGCTGTTTGTGGCTATTTTAAGCCCTCATAATCACTTGAAGTGACTAACACTGATTAAGGTTTTACGAGAAATGAGAAAATTCCTCCCCAGCCCCTCCACCATGGTTCCAAACCACCTCAGAGCCACTTTATTAACTCACCCAGCCTGGAACCAGCCCCGTCTGGCATCATGGGGATTTATTTTTCCGTTGGGTCGTGGCTCTGTGCCGGCTTCTCTCTAATAAGCAGCCCGCCGGCTCTGCCACCGCAGACAAGCGCAGCCCCGGGGAGCCAGCTCCTTTCTCCCCGCTGGGATGCATGCAACCTTCTCAGTGATGAAGAACCAGGGCCACCTGGGTCTCCAGGTGGGCGCAGCTGGCCAGTTGTCCTTGCTCGTCATGCACATGGACAAGTGTTCCCGACATAGGCCACTCCCCACTCCCGCTACCTCCTACCTGTGTCACGCGCTTCCATCCATTTCTCCACTTCCCACTGCCCCCTCCATCACACACACACACTTGCTTCCTGCACAAACTCACCAATCTTCTTTAAAGATAGATCTGAGCCCCTCCTGTACCCTCTGCAAAGCAGGGAGGCCACGGCAAGGAAGCAGGCACAGGCCGTCCAGGGATGGGGGGCGGAGGGGGGAGTGAAGAGCCAGGAATTGTGTTGCAAGGTAAAATGACCTTGTGAGCAATGTGCTTTGGTGCATAAAAGTAGTAACTTAGTTTAGTGAGGAAGTCACAGAAGCCTCCCAGGAGGAGGTGGCTTTGAGCTGAGGAAGAAGGATGGGGAAGCATTTCATGGGTGGATGAGGTTTATTATTTGTTTGTCAGAAATTATGCTAAGCACTTGGAGGTATCCTCTCATCTCATTCTGATAACGGTCCTGCGGGGGAGATTATCCCTGTCTGCATTTTTAGAGAAGGGAAAATCAAGACTTAGAGAGCCTAAGTAGCTTTCCCAAAGCAGGTAGTTCTAAGTGGGGAAACGAGAGTGCTTAGCATCTTGACTCAGACCCTGTGCTGCCTCCCATGGAGAAGAGGGGAGAGCAACGGGCACGAATTCATCCTGTGCACTTCTCCCCAACTTTGCTTTCAACCACGTTGTGGTGGTAGCTTAAACTCGCCCATGGTGACAGGACTCGCACCACAGAAATTTCCAAATGCTATAAATCAGGGCTTTTTAAATTTTATTTATTCCAGAGAGCTGGTTGACCAGCATACCACTTGCATCGGAGACTGTAGGAGGGGCGCCTGGCTGGCTCAGTTGGTGGAGGGTATGACTCTTGATCTCGGGGTCGTGAGTTCAAACCCCAGGTCAGGCTTGGAGCTTCCTTAGAAAACAAAAAGTCATAGAGAAGGCATGAGTACCTGTGGCAATAAGCTGGAACACAGAGTTCTGGAGACAAAATACAATGGAAGAGGGAACTGAAAAGACACCATGAGGCAAAAGCAAAGAAGCTTGAATTTTATCCGGAAGGCACCAGGGAGCCACTGAAAGTTGTTGAGCAGGGGAGGGTCTTGGTGAGATTTGTGCTTTAGCAGGACCGCTCTGCGGATGGGTGAGGGGGGAGGGCTGTTGGACAGAAGGCTGTTTCCCAAGGCATCAGGACTTCTGTAACTCCCCTCCCTGAGAGGAAAGGTTACCAGTCGAGAGAGAAACCCATGACATCACAGCAAAATCCAAAAGGTCCCTAGACATCCCTTCTTGACCATCGGAAGCAAGTTCCTAAATCCCGGTGCCTTCTGGGGAGATGGAGCCTGAAGTGGAGGGTCCCAAGCCTCCCACCATCATTATCACCGCCTCCCCCCATGCCTCCCTCTCCCTTTCTCTTCCTTCATGCTGACAGCACAATCAGGCCCTCCTTATAACCCCTAGAACACAGTGATGACTTTAAGGATGGATAGATGGGTGGACAGATGGATGGATGGATGGATACAAGAAGGAAAAAAGAAATGAGAGAGTGGGGGAATTCCCTGTCCCAGGGAAGCTCCAGGGGAGGGCAGGAGGTCACAGAGGAGCCTGAGAGCTTTGGCAAAGCCAGCAGATTAATGGCCAGGAGACGAATGGAGGAAAAAATTCAAGAAGAGAGACTCTGACGAACACAGTCTTCCAGGGGACAGAGAAGAGCGGGTTTATGAGCCTGTGTCTCTTGTCGCGTCAGCTCGTAAACCCGCTTGGTTTCCTCTCTGTCTTGAGGCTGGTGAAACCCAGGGAGAAGAATGTCCTTGTCATACTGTGGGGGCATGTGGCTGCTTTTCTGGTAGGCAACTGGGTTGGCTTGGGGATGTGCCCTATGTGTCCTAGTTAACCACAAGGGTGTCTCACTTTGGGTCGGTCTCCCTCGTCTGCGCCTCCCTCTTCCCACCCAAACAGGGAAGGGTTCGAGGCTTCCCAGGCTCTCCAGCTAGGAGGGCAAATACTCCTGATGTGTGAGCTCCTAGGACATCCCTGGGCTTCTCTGGGACTCAGTTTCTCAGCTGTGAAATGGGGAGAGTACACGACTCCCCTGTCCTCCCTTAGGGAGCAGTTCCAATCAAGTGGGAGAAAAGATACCAAAATACCCTACAAACTGTGAAGTGCTGCTCCCGGGTGGGGTATCAAGGTATTATTCTATCTTCTCTGGACTCCGAGGGCTTCAGGGAGTGAAGGAGAGCACGAGGGGAGAGTGGGAAGGATGTGAAGATGATCTGGGACCATCTCACCACTGGCCACCAGAATCACTGCTCTGGCCCCGGGGTTCCCAGCTCTCTCTCAACAGCAGCACAGGCAATAATTCAATGACAGAAGCCATCACAGACTTGTCCTGCTCTCTGGAGGAAGCTCAGTCTTCCTAACCCGGGCTTGAAAGGTCTGTGGTGGTCGGCTTCCATTGACCTTGAGGCTTCCTACTTGCCACCTCCTTGACCTCAAAGCCAATGAAACTACAGCCACATTGACTTTCTGTGTGCCGGCATGATGTTTTCTAAACCTATCTCATTTAAACTCTCCTCCTTCTTCAACTTTGAGTAACTGACTGCTTTTCTTTGTGATGCTTGGCTTTAATGTCCCCATTCTCAGAGATGTCCTCGAACCTAGCCAGAGTAATTCCCACTTGTTATCAGTCCAGCAGCACCTCATTCGCATCCCACTTAGTCTGTATCACAATGTGCAGTTTGGTGATGGGTCTACGTGTGCCCTTGTGATCCTTCCCCTACAGGAACATAAGTTCCACAGACCCCCTGCCCGGCACCAGGAGGAGCTCAACGCCTGCTTGTTGAATGAGTGAATGACATCTCTCTGATATAAATGTTATTATTGTTGCCCTCGTTGCTCAGATTATGAAAAGGACTGAGGTCCAAAGAATTCAAGGCCTTTGCCCAAGGTCACACGGCTATTTAGTAGTAGGTTTACCAGATGACATCTCTTCCTGGTGGTTTGTTCTTAGGAGAGGATTGGGTGGCATTTCAAGTAGAGAGAGCTGGACTCTGCCACCATGTAGAATACAATCTGAAGTTCTTCCAGTGGCCACACTGCCTCCTTGCTCTTCTTCAAACATACCAAACACACTTCTGCCTCAGGGCCTTTGCACATGCTATTCTGTCTCCCAAGAACAGTAGCTCCAGACACCCACAGGGCTCTAATCAGCTGCTATTTTATCAAAGGCTTCCCCAGACCATGTGTATAAAGCAGCAGCTCATTCTCGAAGCCCTTAAATCCTGCTCTATCTTCTTCATAGCACTTCTCACCACCTGACAATTTATTATGTATTTATTTGTTAGCCTTTGTCCATATGACTATGGTTCTAAGAAGATGGGGACTTTGCGTTTTCCCTTTTGTTCACTGCTAAGTATTCCCTATACTTAGCCTATGCCTAGCTTGTTGTGAGTGTTAAGTAAATTCATGGTGAATGAATCAGTGAATGAATGAGCAGACTCAAAAGCAGGTGGACAAACAAGACCAGGCTGATGGATGATGCAGGGGAAAGCAAAGAGGAGGGTTAAGCTGAGGTGGGGGCAGTGTATGGGACAAAAGGGAAAAGCTGGAAAAGCAAGCAGGACCCAGAGACAGGAAGAGTCAGCAGAGTTGCAGCCAACAGAACGTGGAAGTCAGAGTGTGTCCATTTCCTCCAACCTTCTCCTCAGCCTGGCAGGTGCCTGGTGAGCAGGTGGTGGTGGGAGCTTAAAAGGCTAGAGATGTAGGAAAGCCACTTGGGCACCCAGGTGTGGGGAATGTCCAGGCCCAGACACTTGTGGTCACCCTCTTGATCCCAGCCAACCTCTACAACTGCAGAGAACATCTTCCAGGGAGAAGGCAGAGGATGCCAGCCAATCAGAGGTTGCAAACCAGGCTCAGTATCAAGGAATCCACACAGGGTGCTCTAGTGCCTTATTCTTATGGCCGTTAAAAATCAGCCTAGTGAGGTCCTGAATGACATTCTGGTTGGACTGTTGACATGTATGGATACATTGAAGGTCATCAAAACTATCCCTCTGCCTATGCCCCAAACTCCACTAAGGTGCACTTGAGGAATAATTCTTGTGACAGACGCACCCTAGGTGACTCTTCTCCCCTACCAACACCAAGTCATGCCTTTTTGAATCCCCTCCCCTAAGTGTGAGATAGAACCTGTGACATGCTGCTAGCCAACAGAATGTGGTAACGGGGATCGGATGCCATTTGCATGGTTATGTTTCATTATAAAAGACTCCTTCTTAGCACACTGGAAAGACACTCCCCTGCAGGCTGTAAAGATATAAACTTCCATGTTGTTGAGCAAAGACCATGTGGAAGGATCTATGGGTGGCCTCTAGAAGTGGGCGGGAACAGCAGACAGCCAGCAAGAAGATGAAGACTTCAGCCCTACAACTTCAAGATGAATTCCACCAACAACCTGAGTGCACCTACAAATGGGTCTTTCCCTAGTCAAGCTTCTGATAAGACTGCAGCCCCAGCCAACACCTGGAATGAAGCCTAAGTAAAGGATTCAGCTAAGTTATGCTCAGACTCCTGGTCCACAGAAACTGAGATGATAAATGTGCGTGTTGTTTTAAGCCACTAAGTGAGCAGTCATTTGTTATGCAGCAATGGAAAATCAGTAAAGTTCTTTAAAAGGTCTCTACGGAAGGCAACCCCACTCAACACACTTCCATCCCCATGCCTTTACGATATTGCGTTCTATACACAATTCTACCAATACTCATTTCCACCACAAGGTCTCATTGGATTTTTCCTGTAACTGTCCATGTCAAAAATTTTAAATGCAGATTTTTACATCTAGGCAACTTTAATTTAGATAGATAGATGGTAGATACATAAATAGATGATAGATAGATAGATAGATAGATAGATAGATAGATAGATAGATAGATAGACAGATAGACAGAGATAGATTGCTGTCCAGGTAGAAAACCTGAATTTTATTTTTTTTAAGATTTTATTTATTTTTTTTTTTGAGAGAGAGAGAGAGAACATACAAGCACCAGTGAAAGGAGGGGCAGAGGGAGAAGCAGATTCCCTGTCGAGCAGGGAGCCTGATGCCAGACTTGATCTTAGGACCCTGGGATCATGATCTGAGCCAAAGATGGGTGCTTAATGGATTAAGCCACACAGGCACCCGAAAACCTGAATTTTTATATATATAAATATAAGTATTCTGTTATCTTCTGGGGAAGTTTTTGCAAGAATAAAGAGTCTCACATCCTTGGTTTTGAATGCATTCGTGTTGCAGAAGCCACCTTGCCACTCTAAGGCAAAAAGCCCAAAGACAATATCCAGTACAGTAATACCAGGAAGATGATCAAAATCTGGTCTTTGATGATATTGTTTAACTGTTGTACCAAACTTAGAAACTCCTGTTTCCAGATTTTTTTGTTCATGGGAGATAATTAAATGTCTTCAATGTCGAAATTTCTTTGAGCTGTGCATTCCATTACTTGCAGGTGAAGCATTCCTAACAGAGACAGAGTGTCATATATGTGCCTCTGTAAATGGCAGCAGAAAGTTGAAAGATGGACATCTCCCCCAGGATTACATGGAATGGGGTGGGGAGAGGTATCCCAGAGGAAAAGGAAAGTGTGACATCAGCAAAAGGGCAACTAAAAAGACACTGAGCCAACAAGTCAGTAACTGCCCATCACCCACCCCTGCCACCTGCCCATCCCCTCTCATCTCCCCAAAAGGGTATAGGCTACCTACAATGAAAGAGAGGATCTAGAAAGACGAGGCTTCAATCCCAGGTTATGGCCTCCAGCTAGCCCTTTGTCCCTTATCCCCAATACCTGGGGGCATCTGTGACTGCAGCCAGGGCCTTCCCTATAGGAAGCACCTGCAGCATCTCATCATGACCACCTGGACAGCAATGGTCAGGAAAGTGAGAGTCCTGGGATTTAAGTCTTGGCTTTGCTATTTGCTAGCTGTAACATCAGACAAATCAGGAAGGCTCTGTTTTCCACCTAAAAATGGGGCTACCCCATTAAAGAACAAGTTAAGCATGGTATATAACTAGGTTAAATAATAGGACCTACCTCGTAGGTTATTTTGAGGATGAAGGAGAATATTTATAAGGCCCTGGATGAGGCTGGCCCCTGTTGTCAGCATGCCATAAAGGGCAGCTACTATTCTTATTCATCTCCAAGAGCTTGTCTGGTCTGAGCATCAGTGACCTTGAGATTTTAAGTGGAGACCTGGGCTCAATGCCCGCCCCCCCCGGGGCTTCCTACAAAAGAAGGACTCCCTCCGCCATCTTGGATGAGGAGGCCAGCTCATGCCACTGGGTGATGCCTCAGCCCATAAATTTATTTTTCCAGCTGCAAGAGCTGCTCTGCTTAATAGCTCCCATCCAGCTTCCCTCCATGATTGAACTTGAGGGAGTGTGTTTGCTTAACACCCACGATGTTCCAGCTCCCATAAAACAGAGAGAACATGAAGCCTGCTCTGGGGGATCTTGCTTACTCCTGAAATTGAGCTGGACAATCATAATTTTGGTTTAACTAAAAGAACCACAGGTTTCTCTCTCCCCATTGAACCCCATCCAAGACCTCCCATCTCTGGATCGCCTTCCAGGTCCTCAGCTCTCCGGGACGTAATGGGCTTCCTTCCTCTGCTACTAACTTTGGGCCAGCACACTGGCACTCCCAGGAGGGCAAAGCCCTGCACTGGATGGGGCCTTCCTGGGCCATTCCCTTTATGTTTTCCCCATTCCTGTTGCTCTCTCCTCTCCCTGGCTTCCTTTTTCTTCCTGTCTTACTCTGCTTCTGGCTTTCTCTGACCTTGTTCTCTCTCTCCCTAACTCTGTTTTTCCATCTCCATCTCTCTGTGTAACCACCTGTCTCTATCTTTCTCTTTATGTCTCTTTTTTAATCTCTATTATGTTCTCTCCTATGTCTCCATCTCCCTCCTTCTCTCTCTCCCAAGGCTGGGTCCCTAGTCTCTGGCTTGCACACGAGGCCCCAGCCTCCTGCAGGAGGGGGTCAACCTCCATCTCCTCCTTCCACTGATGATAAGGAAGGACTAGAACTCATCCTCAAGGCACGGCCTTATCAGCATCTGTTTTCACCTACTGTTGGAGGGCACCTACTGGAGAATTCCCTGCCATGTAGTTCCCCTGGGAACCAGGAACTGTGTTGCCAAAACAAGGATACTGGGTATATCCATGTGGGTGGAAGAAAGAGATCAGCTGTGTGACGGTGGAGATGTGCCAGGTTATCGGGGCCTCTGGTTCATGATCTGTACCATGGCAGCGGCTGTTGTGAAGATGAAATGAAACCTCACTCCCGCCCAGCACAGGCCAGGTAGCTAGTGAGCGCTCAGTAAACTGAGCTACATTAACCATCGTGATTACTACGTCATCCATTAGGGATGGTAGAGCAAAGAGATTCTGGCTCTTTCTCAGGGTTTTGCAAATGGAGCCTCCTGCTTCACCTGATCTGGCAGAGAACTTTCCATTTAGTCCTTACCACCACCCTGGCCTTCAATTCACACCCCCAGACACCTCTCAGAGCTCTTCCACCCCGCCCTACCATGCCCGCCGCCTCTCCCAGACCAGAGGCCAGTTCAAAGGGTTTCCCCATCCCTCCCATCATGGACACAATAGCCCGTTCCCCCTGGACCCTGAGCCAGCAGAAGAAAGCACAGGCAGGAGATCAAACGTGGGCTGAATGGAAGACAGAGGATACAGAGAAAGAGGGGCGAGATGGGACAGCAAGAATAATGACTTCCATCCAAGCCTCTTCCCATAAACCCACAGCTCTTTGAAGCCCGCTTTCCTTTAATAAAATGCACTATTATTAATGACCCAAGTGGAAGCTTTCTGGGCAGGACAATGCCCCACTCCCTGGGGCCTCCGTGGGGCCTCGTGCATGGGAAAGCGCTCCGTGGCCCAGTGGATGCCTCCACATGCCAAACGCCAAGTGCATGTCACAGGGGCTTGGGAGCTGGCTGGTGGCCACCCATATGTCCCAGGGTGCTGCCACTCTTTGGGGCTGTCACTGTCCTCTTACTAACAAGGCTCTCAGGCTAGGGCCTGGGGCCAGCAGAGTCTGTGCCGTGACTTTCTGGTTGGTTCATTAATTTGACAAACATTTATGGAGCACCTACTATGTGCCAGTCCATGTGTAGGATCAAGAGGGCAAGGCAGACATAGTTCCTGCCCTCATCAAGCTTGTAGTGGGGAGAGAAGACAGCATTCAGAAGAAGACAGGAACCAAGGCATTGAAGGGTATGAACACCCCACATTCTAGATTTTTACCTGATGTTTCATCCCCACCCAGGAAGCTCCACCACTTTCCGTGGCCCCCTCACGGTCACAGTGGGGCTTTCCCTCACTGAAGCCCCCTTGCATTGCAGTTTGGGCTCCCAAGTCACTTGGCACCTGCCAGCCACCACAGCAACCCGTGGCCATGACTGCCTGCCGCCCACTACCCACCCCCCCAATCTCCAACTAGAGGGGCTGTGGAACGTGTTCTCTCTGCCACCTTTGTGGGCAGCTGGTCTGGGGGAAACGATCACCCCAGAGAGTAAGAAAATGTCCTTATTGGAAAGAAACCACTTCATGTGCTCTAAACTTGGAAGGGAGCTTTGAACTAGGGCTCCTTCAATGCAACGGATCAGAAGACCCAAAGCCACACACCCTGAACCCAAACAGGGGGATTTTCTGACAACACAGAGGGGATAGACACAGGGTCGTGTGGGACTCACATTTGGGTCAAAGGAGGGCTCTCCATGCTCCACCTCATGCGGGGACCTTGAGGAAAACACTCTTCTCAGAAGCTCTCACAGCCATCGCTGTGGTGGGGAAGCGCCAGACCCAGCGAGCGGCCTGAGCCTCTGCTGTTCAGCGGGGAACCCCACAACCATGCTTGTTTTCTACAAACGCAGGCCCGGGGGCCTGAGTACTGTTTATCCCCAGCTACAGAGGAAGCTGGGGTCCGGAGAGCTCAGGCATCTCAACAGGACCCCACAGCTGATGAACAGCCACTCAGGATCCCAGCATGCGGGGCTCCGAGGGCTGGGGTGCAGCGGAGGATGAGAAGACATCGGACACCGTGTGCTGGGGACTCGGGCGGGTTCCCGGACCACTCTGGGCAGCCATTTCCCCATCTGTAAAATGGGAGGGCTGGATAGTCAGAGGGTCTATGGAAAGATGCCAGAGGTTGGGATTCTTCCAAACCACACGGAAAACCTCGAATGTGTGGGGGTAGGACTCAGCTTCTGAGAAACGGACCATCACCTTTATCAGATTCCCCTAAAAGAGCCTGGCCCAGGAGAAGTTAAGAACATGAAGCCAAGGGGCCTCTAAGTGTCTTCATCCTTCTAAGTCCAAGGGTGCTTTCACTCCTTCCTTCATGCAAACTTTTATCAAGCAATTTGTGTCAGGCCCATAGGGGCCCCTCCGGTTCCCGCATTCCCAAGGATGGCCCTACAAGTGAGACAACAGTATGAAGATGGCACCCATACGTTTCTTCCGGTGAGGGGCCCTCCCACTGTCCGTGCCAGGTCGCATGTCACTCCCGCCAGAGCCCCAGAGATTTGTCTCCCCAGGGAACCCCTCCCCTGTCCCTGACCACTGCCCCTGCGATGGGCTTTCTGCAGGCTGAGCACCAGGACGTAGGAGAACTCGTATCTATTCTGACCTGCCTGCTCACAAGTGGCATTTGGAAATAATTAGTGACAGGCCAGAGACCCCTCCCCAGCTCATCCATCCCATGGGACCTGGGACCAGGGGGAGGGGAGGGGCAGGGGTCTCGGGAACAGAACAAAGGGATGAAACGAGGAGGCAGAAGATGGAGCAATGAGGCCCCAACAGGCCCTGCTCCTTGATGTCCCGGTGGAGGGTCTGGGTTCCAAGCTGCGGTCCAGGGGCGGATGCCCGGCCCTCTACAACCAGCTCCGGTGAGAGCCAGCAGCTGCTGGCCAACTTTCCATGACATCAGGACTGGCCTGGGCCGAGTCTGCCTGGGCAGGGAGGTAGCCCCACACGCCCTGCTTCCCTCTGGTCCACGGGAGGCCCCTGTACCCAAGAGTGGGATGGCCCCGGGGGTGGGTCCCCTGGCAAGCCACCAGGAACATAAAGGGTGACCACCACCCGCCCCCCAAGATGGAAAGAGCCCAAACCTCCAACAAAGGAGGGCTACCTCGACTAAATAAATTGTTATATATTCATGCATACAGCGGAATACTACACAGTACTTCAAAATGGTGTTTTAGAGGAGTCGGGCACCAGATTATTCGAGAGAAGAGTGGGGCAGGGGAGGGTGGGACCACATGGTCTCTCCACACACGTTTGCCTCCCAGTTGCAGTCAGTGTGCATGGGAAGGGGAGGAAAAATCATCCAGGACTCTGACAAGGCCGCCCCTCCAGCCCCACTCCTGTGGCTTATCCACCCCCTCGCTCGGCTCCAGCAGCCACAAAGGCCGGCTATCTGCAAGTCCACGCACCCAAACCCCGCTCTAGGGCAGTCTTCCCATTTTCTGCCTCCCGCCCTGCTCCCTGCTACACCTAGGTGTCCTTCACAGAGCTTACGATTGCCGTGCAGCAGTGTGAATTCATTAGCATATAACATGCACCCTGTTTGCCCACCACCTTCACCCTGAAGAGGCTGTAAACTGCCCCCAGGCCAGGCAACATGCTTGTGTTGTTCACCTCTGTAGACCTAGCTCCTCAAATAGTGCCTGGCACACAGTTGGTGCTCAATAAATGTTGAATAACTGAGTGAGCTGGACATCGCAGGGCTAACGTTTGTTCGGTGTGTGCCTTCCCTCGGGGAATCCTTGCAACCCTTCTCAGAGGCGGGCGCTCTGAGCAGGCCACCACCTCATTGTACGGACCGGGGAACAGAGGAGTTCAGCAATTTGCATTACGTGGTGCAGCGAGCAAAGGGAGAGTCCGGATTGTAATTATGGCTGTCAGTCTACAAAATCCATGTTCTTAACCCTTCTCCTGGCCACCCTCTCCAGGGTGAACAAGGGAGGAGGGGAAAAGAGCAGAAGGAAACACAGCAGGCAGCATGGTACCCGGGATAGCTTTGGGTGATGGGTGGGGGCTTAATGATTTTATCGTGTTCTTTTCTACGATGTGCATACATTTTATTTATAACCAGAGAAAACTAACAGTACGGTAGTATTTTTTATAAAAGATCTCCAAGCAGCCTTGATGGAACCCCGCAAATCCTCCGAGGACTCCCAGAAGCCCTCTGGGCATGAGAAGCCAGTGTCCAAGCCCACCCCACATCCGTGAGGCTGCACAAGAGATGACCCAGCAGCGGCAAGTTCCCACTGGAAGGGGAGACCCCGAGACCACCTGCACGGTCCGCATGCCCTCGCTGTCCACCTCGTCCCACGTTTCTTAAATGGAGAGCAAGGAGGCGAGCGAGGAGACAAACGTTCTCCCTCACCTCATCTCTCGCACCAACCCAGCTCCTCCTCCAGCCTTGTCTCATGCCCCCATGGCCTCCCGGACTCGGGATGAGCAGCACAGCCCACCCCAAAGATCTCACACGTGATTCCATTTTGCTTTATGCATCCCAAATGGTCTGCCCTTTGCTGGCAGGGCTTGCAGCAAATTATTGCTGGTGAAAACAGGAGGCTGGGGTTTGGAAACCAGATGAAGCTTTTACTTTTACTGGCTGTGGGGCTGGGGTGATTCCCAATAGGAAGCATCCTGTACAGCGAGCTCCATCCGTGCATTCACATAATAGGCATGTGTTGTCCATCCACGGGGTCCCCCCTTCCTCTGAAGGCACTGTGCCCGCTGGGGAGCGGGAGGGGGAAGTGAGATATGATCATGGCCTTTGTGGAGCTGACACCATGGGCAGAGAGAAAAGACGAGGTGCTAGATGGAATTGGGCTGGGCAGTGGGAATGGAGAGAGCGGTGACCTCTCTAAAGCATCATTTTGAATCACTGTCTAGTACTCCACTGTATGCATGAATGTGTAACAATTCAGTTAGTTGCAGAGAAAATCAGGTCCCCAAGAGCCAATCCCTTGGTGGCTTCTGATCTCATGCAGCATGAACCTGCTGCAAGGCGCCCGGAGCTGACGGCTGTGTGTGGGACAGAGCGACCCCGCTGCCCCATCCAGGAGCCTGGAGGACATCCTGCCGCTTTCTCTGATTGACTCTCGGCTCTTCCAGAAGCCCTGTCTATACAACCATTCAAAGAAAAGAAAAAGGTAAGTTTGACGATCTTAAAGTAAACTTGCAGGTAACGCTGGCCCGAGCAGGTGTAAATGTCCGCAGCGGAAATGGATGTGGCCATGAAGAATGCATATGTGTTTTGGGGCGCCTGGGTAGCTCAGTCAGTTGAACAACCAACTCGATTTCTGCTTGGGTCACAATCTCAGCGTTGTGGGATAAAGCCTAGCATCAGGCTCCGTGCTCAGTGAGGAGTCTGCTTGAGGATTCTCTCCCCCCCTTCCTCTGCCCCTTCCCCTGCTCACTCTCTCTCCCTCTCTCTCTCTGAGTAAATAAATCTTTGAAAAAAAGAATGTACATGTGTTTTAATAGTTTTGAGTTTGTTGTTGTTGTTGTTTTGTATGGGAGGAAATAAACAAAATCCCCTGAAAGTTCGTATTTCCATGTATTTATGTGCCCTGTCATTCACAAAATGTTTTGAGGTGACTGCTTCCTAGGAAGCCCATGGCTCTAGCAAGGCTGGCTACAGATGATCGGAACTTGTAAGTTCCTAAGCCAGACTCCACAATAAAGGGCCCACCCGCTCTCGCCTGCACCCTCCCTCCCACACTGCCCCTGGTGCTGCGTGTCCCCAGCATGATTCAGAGCAGCACTCCTGGCCCAAGTTCAGAACTGGCAGAGGTGACCATGGAAGCGGGAAGTTCTGGGCCCTTCCTGGCTGCACGCCCCAAGGCAAAGTGGGTCAGTAACGCTCCTGGGAAACTCCATGCTGCACCGACAAGACACGTGCAAGGTGACAAAGGCCTGACAATGCCTTGGCCGTGTGCATCCTTAGGGGTTGGCTCAAGTTCAGTGTCTGGACTGAGGGCTTGGTCTGAAGCAGAGCTTCCCAGAGTGACCTCTGGTTAGCTACACGGTGTTAGCTGGTGTGATGGGAACATGTCAGCTGCTTAAAGCTGGGGCTTTGTCCTCTTCACTGCTCAATCCTGAATCCCCAGCCCCTAGAAGTACCTCTGGCAATAACTCAGTAGCCAGGTGTTGAATGATGGAAATGGGAATCTCATCATCCAGGGAGTTTGGTAAACATGTGACAAACCAAGAGAAATAGGTTACTTCTACTCAGGCCTTCTCAGAACCTTCCATATGCTTCCTTGTGCTCTGATGCTTACCAGGGTGCAGCAGGTAGAAGCTTCCAGATGCACTGGGCCGTGGACTCTTTTCCAAGGAGAATCTTGTAGAGTCTAGAGCCACAGCCATGTCTCTCTCTTTCTCATCATCTGAATCCCTCTTGAGACACACGTGAGTTCATGACTTCCGTTCAGACAGGTTCTCCCCAAGTGGTGTAAAAGATATCCGTCAGCCTCTTCCAGTTTACATTCTATCCCGGGCAACAATCCCAAAGAAAGAGGCCTGGACAAATTCAGCCAAAGCCCCAGCTTAGACTCTCATTGGCCAGTCTCGGATCACATGACCATTCCTGAACCAATCACTTGGCCAGAGAATGCAATATTCTGATTGGGCAGGCAGGTATGATCACGTGCCCAGTCTTGGAACCCAGACAAAGTCAGGTCTATTTGAATCTCAAGGAGCAATGTCTCCCCAGAGAAACATCTCAATCCTGTTACCAGAAAAAAAAAAAGGGACAGAAACAATGCAGATCAAGGAAAACAAGAAATGCCCCCAAATTTCAATACTGGTACTGGCACATGACCAGGCTGGCCTGGGTTAAGGTTCTGGGGTTCTGGGCTGGGGGGCTAAAGGCTCCCTGCCCTACTCCCAACCTCTCTGACAGTACATGGAGAATGATGGTCACAGACTTGATTTGGGGCAAAGAAGAAAGAAAATGAAAATGACACATCATTGCATTGAACCCTCATGACGGCCCTGAGAGTTAGGTACTGAGAGTATTCCCATTTTACAGATGGGTAAACTGAGGTTAAGAGAGATAAAGTCACTTCCCAGATTGTGAAGGTATCGTGCAGGGTGCGTGTGTGTGTGTGTGTGTGTGTGTGTGTGCGCGCGCGCGTGTGTGCTGCAGGAATGGCAAATCAACAGAGAGAAACTCGGGTTTGAGGCTGCACCTTCCATAGATCTTGAACCCCAGTTTCTGCTCCTTCTGTAGATTCCATAGCTTCTGAGCCCCAGCATTCTTTCTGCACCGTGCCAGCAGCTACTCCCAGGAGGAGATGAGAGGCTCATCAAGAGAGGTTGAATCCAAACAGAGGGCTGCGGGGGGTGTTGGAGGCCTCAGGCCCAACAGCACTGCTGCCTCAGTCTGTGACTTAGGGCACCACCAGCATGACTGGCAGAACAGGGAAGAAGAAACTCTGCCTCTTTCTTGCCAATGAATGCCTCCTCTACACTGCTCCAGAGAAGGCTGGTGCACAGGAAGATGGGAAGGATCTGGAACTCCTGGGGCATCTGCTCTGGGGCACGGGGCCAGGGGGAGCTGGTGCCCAAGGAGAGGCAGAAGATGGGAGAGAGCCACTGGCCATACAAACAGACAGCCCTGGGCTTGAGCCCCAGCTCGGCAGTTACCATCAATGAGAACTTAAAAACCCTCCTTAGCTTCTCCATGCTTCAGTGTCCTCATTTGTAAAGTGGAGATAAAAGCACTACCTACCACACGAAATTCTTGAAAAATTAAATATGTTCCTGAATGTAATGTGCTTCATGCATATTGAATATATTTTCAAATCCCCCCCCCCCCGAATCACCTAAGAACATATTGAGTGAGCATCTTGGAAGGTTTAGAACCTTCCATGGTCCTTTGCCAGGAAAACTACTTTGGGATAGTTCCTTAACTGGTCCCTTGACCAAAAGGCCTCATGGGCAGCATCCACCGTGAGATCCCAGAGGGTTCACAAGTGACCCCTTCTTGTGAACTACGGCTTCCCTCCTATGCTCAATATCGGGGTCACCAGGCCTCACCAGCCCCACCCTGATTGGTCTGTGTCCCTGTCCTGCCCCAGGTCCCCCAGGCACCGAGAGGGCAACCAGCCCGGGGTCCAGGGTCAGGGCACATCCTGTCTCAGGGACCGGCCGTGCTGCAGGGCTCTGGGAAGACGCTTCCATCCCTCCTGCGCAACTGGGAGGTGGGGCACTGGCCCAGGACGTCGCTTTCGTGCTGCTCATCCTAAGGCCCAGCAGCCTGGCAGCTCTAAGGCAAGGCTGGGTGGGCCAGGAGGGTGTGGGAAGAGGTCCCTGAGGTGTCGCCTTGGCCTCCCGCCAGGCGCAGGCACCGCAGAGTGACAGCAGCGGTTCCTCCTCCGGCTCCTTCTGGGGAGCAGGGAGCCCAGTCCTCCCCCCTTCCTGCTCCCAGCCTGCCTGCGTGTGGTAAACGCTTGTGCAACTTGGCAAGGCGGCCCCAGCCAGCGAGGTTCCCGGGTGGGATCTGACTCTTGGAACAGAAGAACCCCCGCCAAGAAAGTGAGCTTCGCCGTGCAGCGTGGCCAAGAGCAGGAGGTCTGGGAGGGGCTGAACTCCATCCAAGGAGTGCTCCCCACCCTTGGCAGGTCCTGGAACACCAGCACGGTGGAGTGGGGGGCTCCCAGCCAGTCAGGGCCACAACCTCCCTGCACCCCCTGGTTGGGATTTCAAAGCCAAGACCCAAGAGGGGGGTCCAGGGAGGGGAACTCGCGCCTTCCATCAGGATTGCCTCATTAGTGGTTTTGCATTGTTAGAAATCTCTTCATTGGAGGCCTGGATTGCAGCAACATAGGGCTTTAATCTGGGCCGGGCACGGGGACTGTGGCCAGGAACCCCAAAAGGAGAACAATTAATATCGCCAAAGCCAGTCCTTCTGACAGGCTCCGTTTCCCCTTGAGCCCCCATTGGCTCATGTTCGGGAAGGCTTGGGAAGAGGCATTTCTCTCCAGTTCTGCCAGTCTCCCTCTTGGCCTCTCTCACAGGCACAATCATGAGCTTTCCATCATCAGTTGCTGAGAGCGAGCAGAACCCGGATTTGCTCACTTGACAGGACCTGGAAACCATGGTGCTAAAATGTGGCCTTCAGCCTGTCAGCCCCAGACAGTCCTGTTCCCCACAGAAATCGCTGCTCTGGGCCTTGGTTTCCTCAGCTATAAATGAAGGGGTTGGAGTCATGCAGTTGCTTTTCAGGGATTTTGAGCCATGGATACATTAACCAGGTGACAATTTATAAGAAGGTTGGATCTAGGCTGGCTGGACCAGTGGGCAGGACCGGTGCTCCCACCTCCTGGAAATGCTTCCTCTCCTTCAGCATCAAGCCACCACCTGTCACCCTGACCGTCCCCCCTCCGCGTTTCCCCCAGCCTCACGGGCTGCCCCTCCTAGGTCTGTTCTGTCCCCTTCCCTTTATCCAAACTCATCCCAATCCTGTAGTCTGATGTCTCTAAACTTCTCAAAGCAGCCCAGCTGGACTTCCAAACTCTGTACATCTGATCGTGAACCTCACCTTCCTCTATGTACTGAATTGTATTCCCCCAAACTTCATTCGTGAAGCCCTACTGACCCAAAGTGATGGTTTTGGAGGTGAGACCTTAGCGGTAATTAGGTTTAGATGAGGTCATGAGTTGTCCTTCATGATGGGATTGGTGCCTTTCTGGGACACCAGAGAGCTTGCTGTCTGTCTTTCTATGTCTCTACCGCATGAGGTCGCAGCGAGAAGGTGGCTGTCTGCAGACCAGGGAGAGGGCCCTCGCCAAGAACTGAATCTGCCGGCACCTGGGACTTGGACTCCCCAGCCTCCAGGACCTTGAGAAATAACTGTTGTTTAAGCCCCCAGTTAATGGCATTCTGTTTGACAGCCTGAGCTAAAACACCCCCCGGGAAAGCTTCAGTGCCACTGTCTAACTCTCCAGGCCCCCTTCCCTACTCTCCCCTGCACATTCTTGGTTCCAGCTCTGCGGGTATGTGCACTCTAGACAAACACCCCAATCCTGCATCATACTCATGGAAGGGCTTCTAAATGGCTCCCAGTGATCAGGGGTTCACCTCCTGGGACTCATAGCCTCTGGAGTCCCTGGCCCTTGACAGTGGGCTGGACCTAGGACTCCCTTCTAACCCTCTAGCCAGTAAAAGTGGTGAGGATCACTTCCAAGATCAGGTCATGAAGACAGTGGCTTTCGTATTCTCTTACCAGCACACTCTGATGAAGTCACCTGCCATGTTGTGAGCTATCCCAGGGGGACACCTACATGGCAGGGAACCAACAATGCCAACTGCTTAGGAGGAACTGAGACCTTTGGTCCAACAGCCCAGGAGGAAGTGAATCCTGCAAAAACCCAGTTGGGTGAGCTTGGAAACAGATCCATCCCCAGATGAGCCTTCAGATGAGCCCAGTCCCAGCTAACAGCTTGACAGGACCTAGGGGAGACCCAGAGCAGAGTACCAGACTCCTCACAACCTAAGGACCAGTCTCCCATGACCACAGATGCTGTTGTTTTAAGCCAGTAGCTGGGGAAGGGGGGATATTTGTTATGCGGCAATACCTAACTAATACATGAGGCTTAGCCCATGCATTCCCTTCTGCCCAGGACACACCACTCTCTAGGCAGGCTCATCCTCAACGGGATGGCTTAATCTCCACTGGCAATCGGGTATCACTGTAATCACCACTTTTTCAGTCCCCCCTCCCCTGCAAAGCCATACGTATTTTTTTCTCTAAATGTTCACCCTACCTGACTGTAACAACTCACCCTTTAGACTGTAGCTCCTTGAAGACAGACACTCTACCTGCCTTGTCTGTTACTCTCCACAATCTTGCACAATGTCAAACTCATAGTACGTGTTCAGTAAACACAAAGGCTATGAATGAGTGAAACGTGGTGGAAGAGACACCCAGAAGACCCAGAGAAATTGATGTGGGGAACCCCCAATAATACCACACAAACAATTATATGATTTCACGTGGCTTATCCATGAACAATACTCACATAGTTATGACCATAAAGAGTTGAATAATGGATTTTTACCAAAATTTGTGATAAATCAGGGAGGATGGAGGGAAAGGCTGCCCTGTGTGTGCATGCACATTTATATGTGTGCATAAAAGTCAAACCATCAGGGGCGCCTGGGTGGCTCAGTGGGTTAAAGCCTCTGCTTTCAGCCCAGGTCATGATCTCAGGGTCCTGGGATCGAGGCCCGCATTGGGCTCCCTGCTCAGCGGGGAGCCTGCTTCCCCCTCTCTCTCTCTCTGCCTGCCTCTCTGCCTCCTTGTGATCTCTCTCTCTCTCTGTGTGAAATAAATAAATAAAATCTTAAAAAAAAAGTCAAACCATCAGTAGAGGGGCCATGGATTATGAATAAAACACAAAAATCAAGAGCTTCTAATACAAGTAAATTATTGACAAATATACAAGTAGACTAGAAGTGACAGCTGAAAGAAGTGAAAATGCTTGCTTCTGAGAGGCAGAAAGGAGAGGGGCAGGAGATTGCTGGGTTTTGATATAAGCTTTGACTTTTAAAGCCAATACATCTTTAATAAAATAGACATTGCATCTCAAAAGAAGTAAATAAGAAAGGGGGAGAAAAAAAGAAAGAAAGAAAGAAAGAAAGAAAGAAAGAAAGAAAGAAAGAAAAAGAGAGAGAGAGAGAAAAGAAAAAGAAAGAAAGAAAGAAAGAAAGAAAGAAAGAAAGAAAGAAAGAAAGAAAGAAAAGAAAAGAAAAGAAAAGAAAAAGAAAGAAAGACAGAAAAAACAATTTTAAATTATCAAAGACCATAAAGAACATACAGTGGGTAATGGGAACGACTGGTATTGGTGGGATGCTTCTTGAGATGGGGTGGCCATTGACAGTGGCTTCATGTTGGCGATCTTTGAACTTAGCCCTACCTGAAAAGGAGTTAGCCACATGAGGTATGGGAAAAGCATTCCAGGCAGAGGGAACACCATGGGCAAAGCCTCAGAGATAATATCACACTTGGTATGTTTAAGGGATGGAAAAGCCAATGTGTATGCAGTGTGGACAGCAAGGACAGGGGTTGGTTTGAACTGAGAGAGGAGAACGGGAGACTATATGAAGTGATATCAAGAGGTGGCCATGGAGACAGAGACCAGAGGAGACACCAGAACAGGAGAAACCACGTGGGAAATTCAATCTTTCAGACAAATGTTAAAAGCCACGGGGCCAGAGACCAACCAGGCAGTGAGCAAACATCAAGCAAAAAGAAGATGTTTAGGCAAAAGTGCCTGTTTGCAGTCTACACTGATAAATGCCAGAGAGATGAGCTAACAGCCCCTAGTGAAGTTTCATAAATCACTTTCCATTCCAAGTTTATCTTACTTTTTAGAGCAATTTCCCATCTACTGTCATTTCACTCAGTAGATGAGCAGGTTGAGATCAGAAATACAATTAGAAACAACTCGTTTGCTAATTATCCAACCTGACCAAGAACCTCATTAGCTCTTTTCCTCAGTGTCCACAGTCTCAGCCTCCCCTAGATCCTGTTCCACCTCTTCACCTATTAACCTTCTTTGGTTTTATTAATCTACACCCTAGAATTCTCCTTCTTCCACCTTCTTAGAGAACCAAGTACTTAAGATACCTGTTCCCTCTTGCTCCAACTTCAGACTTCTACTTCCTGAGGTTCAAATCCTGGTTCTCTAGGTTTCATAGCCCTCCTGTCAATGTCCTAGACCTAGCATCTGAGTCCTCAGCCCTATATGAGCTCTGGACACTGCTTTGCAGGACAGGTCAGCCATCCTGATAGAAGAGTGTGGAGAACATAGGTTGAGGGCCAGGTGTAGCTCCTTTTCCATCACTCCCTGGCTGTGGGAGCTCTGCCTCCTTCCTCTTCACATGTGGAGGTATATATTGATCCTGAGGGACCTTTTCCTTGGGACAAGCTTCTGTCAGCACCTAGCCTAGGGTTGTCACACAGTTATGGCTCAAAATGTCTTAACTGAATGAATAAGAAAGCCTTATTTTCATCCTACAGTTAGAAATGGGGTACCATATGAATTTCACACTATGGTGTGAGTGACTGATATGTCAGAGAGTTTTCTTGTGTTTTGTTTTATTCTTTATGGCCTCGCTCTGGGCCTGTGTCCTCTAGAAAGCTTCTATTAACCACATCATCCCATAGGGGTTTCTTTTTACTCTGAATTCAGGTCTCCTGAGTGAGACGGTGTCTACAATACCCACAGATTGATTTATTCACACACATCCAAAAAACAGACAAACAAAAAATAGTATGAAACAAGCCTCTTTTCTCAGCAGGACAGAAATTTCTCAATGGTGGGATTAGACATTCTGCTCTATAATAATGCCCAGTTCAAAAGCAGGAGACTTAAGTTCAAGCCCCGGCAATGCCACACACTACTTTGTGAACTTGGGCAAGCTATTTATCCTCTCTGTGCCTGGCCCCTCATTGATGGAGTGGAGAAGCACTATTAATTTCATGGGCTCCTCTTAGGAATGACTATATAACTGCTTTGTAAACTGTCAAATGCTGAACAGATGTGAATTTACTAATTGTGATGAATACAGTATTTAGGTTGTTCATAATTTTAAATATTTAAATAAAGAGCTTCCAACCACCTCAAGGCTGCAATTTCACCAGGGGGCCTGCCCTGCCCTCCAACCCATTCCACACCACCCAAGGAGGGTGGCCCAGAAGGAGGGAAGAGTTGGAGAAACCAAGGCCCCCAGAGAATATGCTGTTCTTGACCATGGGGCGGAGCTCGGAGCTCTACCCAGACATCCCGACTGCACAGGCGGGGGGCCGGCAGGGAAACTGCTCCTCTGATGTGGCTTGGGGTATTGTTCAGTTTGGGGTTTTTGTTGTTTGGTGTTTTGTATTTTTATTGCTGTTGTTCTCTTTCTAATCCTAATAACAGAGGCAAGAGGAAGCCTGGGCAAAGGGAAGGCATTTTTTGGAAACTCTCTGGGAGCTCTAAAACCCCACCCTATGACTGGCGGGTCACTCTGACTTCTGTCTGGCGGAGACAGGGATGGAGTGGGGGAAAGATCTTGGCTGGAAGCCTCCTACAGAATAACCAATCCTCTTGCCCACCCAGGAGAGGCTGGCCTGGGAGGCAGCTGTCTCCAGGGATTTATCCATCATCTGTGCCTAAATTGTCAGGATGGAAGGCACCTTCTCCGCCAGCTTCCAGTCCAGCACTTCCCAAAATGGGTTCTTCAGGAACCAATTACGCTAGATATTAACATGTGTTATACAGAAGTAACATACCAGAGTCAAATGCACTTGAGAAATGCTCACAGTCAAGTGTATTCTTTTTAAGTGCAGGACTTCTCAGAATCTTAACATTTGCACATGTGATGTTGTGACTGTCCAAGAAAGGGGCATAGGATGTTTTTGGTCAAACATTTATTTAATGTAGTTAATATTATCTTTGTGTGTGAGGATCATCCAGGAGCTCTGCTGCTCTCAGTGGGGCAAGGATGCCAAGAATATGTAGTTTATTTCTCTATAATTACTCTAAACTCCCTTATGAGCCTGCACCCAGTGGGTGGAAGGGAAGAAGGGAGGAAAAGAAAGAGGGGTAAGAAAGGGGGAGAGGGTGAAAAGGAAGTTGAGTTTTGTTCAATCTTGTTTAAAACTCATCCCAGTCCAACCATCTTAACACTTAATCAAGAACCAACTCACTCTCTACTCATTCTTTTTGATTCCTGCCCAGCTCTCCCTACTGCCCCCCAAAGAGTGGCTGGGTGTTTGGGGAAGGGCCTTTTAACCTGACAGGTGGGGGTGGACACACAGCCAGGTCCTTTGGGGGTGGGCCAGCTGATGCCCAAGGTCCTGTCCCACTAATGGCTGCTCTGGACCTTTCCCATGGTCAGAGAATCGCTTAACATTCCCTTTGAACCAAACCACAGTTTATTAATGTAAGTGCCTCTTTAGACCTTGACCTAAGCAAAAATATCCTCGAAATGGCAGGTTTGACACATGAGTTATCTTCTCCTGGGACCCGTTCAAATTAGTAAATAACGATTTTCTTAAGTTCCCGGGGGTCCCACCCAACATTGCCTCATGAATCACTAGTGATTCGACCCCCAGACTCAGGACATGGGTCTGGACCATTCCTGGTATTCTAGAAATACCAGCCACATAGAAGTGGGCCTTCTAGTTCTTTCCACAAGGACTGCCTCTGCACAGATACTTGCCTCAGAGAACTGCTGATGTGACTCTAAAACTCTGCGATGGCTGGTCAACCTTGACTGAACCTTTTCTGCAGGGAGTGGGAGGTGGAGGGGAATTACACTGCACAGCACTGCAGCGAAACTTACCTAAAACTTACCTAAAACTTACCTAAAATCCTCTTTCTCCTCTTCCTGGCAGGTGTCAAATGGCTTGCCCAATTCCACCTCCCCTTCACTCCCCCCCCCCAAAAATCAGTCTTATTTTCTTTTTAATTAAATCTTTTGAAGAAATCTCTGGGTGGCTCAGTCTGTTAAGTGACCAACTCTTGATTTTGGCTCAGGTCATGATCTCGGGGTTGTGCAACTGAGCCCCCTCCCTCTCCCTCCTCCCTCCCTCTCCCTCTCTAAAAAAAGAAAAAGAAAAAAAGAAAAAAAGCTTTTGAAGACTCTCAGCTACACAACTGCCCCCAGAAAGCTCCCCACCTTCCCTGGACAGAGCATTTCGACCAGTCTTCCTTTTACCCACCCCTGACAGACCTTTACTTGTGCCTTGACTTCTCAAGGGCATTTGACCATGAAGCCCCAGAGAGAAGGACCGCCACCTGGAGCATAAGAAAAGAAAGGAAGATGGCAAAACTCTTATTTTCAAATCCTTGTCACTCAGAAGACTGAGGCCCAGAGGAGGTAATGGGGCAACTCCAAGGTCAGCGTTAACTGATGGCCAAGCTGGGACTGACTATTGCCTGCCTCTGAGTCTGGGGACTTTTCTGCCCCTTCCGGTTTCCCCAGAGGAAGCAGCGAGCTCAGTCCCAGGCCCGGCAGTGGGGGAAACCTGGGCTTTCTTCTCCAGGAAATGAAATGACCTCCTTTCTTTCCCCACCCCAGTGCTTGCCTGAGCCCTGCTCTAAGCCCCCCACCTAAGAAACAGGATTTACAAGCCAGCTGCTATAATCCCTTTAAAATGAGGTTTGGGGACTATAGGGACTCTTTGGGCGTTTCATTTTTTCAAAACAATATTCCCGGCTCAAAAGCTAAGATTTCACCATTCTCAGGGGAGTCAAGACAAAGGCTGGCCAGGGCGGCCCAAGGCCCTAGCTCCCCTCGGGGGTGAGAGGACACCCCCTGAGCTTCCCCCCAGGCTCCTGGGGCAGGCTTTGTAAGAGTAGGTGTTACGGCTCCGTGTGAATCCAGACATCTCCTTCCAATGCCTGCCACCTAATTGCATAAATATCTCCCCCACCAGAAACAAGTCACTCCTTTCATTCTTAACCAGGAGGCTTCAAATGTGAGGCCCCTGGGGAAGGTAGCTCACGAATTTTTGCTGAAATTAGTTTTAAGATGTAACTGATGGTTCATCCTTTCCTGAGACGGTCAGTCTAGAGGGGAGCATGGGAGGCAAGCGTAGGACCCCAAAATGGTGGAAACATGCCTAACAAGGAAATGAGGAGGGTGGGGCAGGGAGGAAGGGGGCGGGGTAAGGCCACCTAAGACAAATACGGTGGCACCTTCCCCCTGCAGAATTCTGAAGACCCCCACTCTAGTGGTTGTGTGACCTGGGGCAAGTCTCTTCAACTGAGCAGTGCTCTGGGGTCTAAGCCTCTGCCTGCCAGGCCATCGCCCTGGAGAGCTATTCTAATGAGCCACTTACAGTGACCCCCTCAACCAGGTTTGCCCAGGACTTTCCGGGTTGGTCCCAAGCAAACAGGGATGAGTCATTTGCCCTAAGCACTACCCTCTTCCACGCTGGCCCTACTCTGCTTGGCCGTATTGCCCAGTGAGCTCTGTATGGCTGGCTCAACAGATTTGGCTTTAGACTCAGGACTGTGCTTTATTTTTTTTTTCTTTTTTGTATCATAGGTATTTATTTTTTATATAATTTTTATTTTACTTAAAATTAATTAACATCTAGTGTATTATTAGTTTCAGAGGTAGAGGTCAGTGATGCATCAATTGTGTCTAACACCCAGTGCTCATTACATCCCGTGCCCTCCTTAATGCCTGTCACCCAGTGACCCCGTCCCCCACCCCACCTCACTCCCCTCCAACTACCCTCAGTTTGTTTCCTATAGGTAAGAGTCTTTTACAGTTTGTCTCCCTCTCTGACCTTGTCTTGTTTTATTTTTGTCCTCCCTTCCCCTATGCTCCTCTGTTTTGTTTCTTAAATTCCACATATGAGTGAGATCATATAGTAATTGTCTTTCTCTGATAGACTTATTTCACTTAGCATAATACCCTCTAATTCCATCCATGTCATTGCAAATGGCAAGATTTCATTTTTTGACGGTTGAATAATATTCCATTGTGTATACATATACTACATCTTTACATCTTCTTTATCCATTCATCTGTCGATGGACATCTGGGCTCTTTCCATAGTTTGGGTATTGTGGACATTGCTGCTATAAACATTGGGGTGCACATGCCCCTTCAGATCACTACATTTGTATCTTTGGGGTAAATACCTAGGTAGTGCAATTGCTGGGTCATAGAGTAGCTCTATTTGTAACATTTTGAGGAACCTCCCTATTGTCTACAAGTCCTAGCTTCACCAATCAGACAACAAAAGGAAATAAAAGGCATCCAAATAGGCAAGGAAGAAATCAAGCTCTCACTCTTCACAGATGACATGACACTGTATGAGGAAAACCCAAAAGACTCCACCCCGAAGATGCTAGACCTCATACAGGAATTCAGCAAAGTAGCAGAATATAAAATCAATACACAGAAATCAGTTGCATTTCTATACACTAACAATGAGACGGAATAAAGAGAAATTAAGGAATCGATCCCATTTACATTTGAACCAAGGACCATGCCTTTTTATCAAGCTCCCCTACCAGGGATTCTTATCTCCAGGCACCTGGGTAAACACAGACTTACAGGAGCCTCTAGCAAGACACTGAATAAACATGCCCACTTACTGAGCAACCCCTCATGCCCACATTCCTGGCACTGGGCTGAGTGCTACAATCCTCAGCCCAACCCTATCAGGCAGATGTGGGGAAACTGAGGCCCAGAGAAGTTAAGTGACCTACCCAAGGTCCCAGAGCTAGGAAGTGGAGTTCAATCCCAGGGCTTTCTCATTCTGGAGCCCAGGTCATTATTCTCAGGTATAGGCAAACTTTTTCTGTAAAAGACCAAATAGTTAATATTTCTTAACTTTGTAGGGCCATCAGAGCTTTGTCCCAACTACTCTCTCTTCGTTTATAGCCCGAAAGTAGCCATAGACAATACATAATAGAGTGGACATGACTGTGTTCCAATAAAACTTTATTTACAAAAATAGGCAGCGGCGGGGATTTGGCCCACGGTTTGCTGCTCCCTGGAGGAAAGCCTGTCCACACACCATCACCCCCACCAACAACGATACCAAGAACAAGAGCACAAGGATAATTCCAGGCTGTCTCACATACTTGCCCACTATATCCACAGCTGCCAACCTCCACTTTCTCCCTGTGGACCTGAAGGCTTCCTTCTTGAGGGGTGTAGACCCAGTCTCTGGGCGCAGACATGCAAACCCGAACGTCTCCCTGCTGAGGCCTGGGTCCTCAGGCCACAGACAGCTCTCTCAGCCTCCTAGAGCCCCTCATCCTCTGCCCCGCCAGCACATCTCAAAGCCAGGGGGCTGGATTCTGGGACAGAATCACCCCAAAGACGCAGAAACCCAGAAAATGGTAAACTCTTTAAAAGCCATCATCACAACCTACAGAGAAGGTCTGTGGCGGCCTGCCAGGCCCTCTCAGAGGTGGAGGATCAAACCTCAGAAGGCTGCTGCCTCCCCCATTGCTACCCTGGGCCACAGCAGCTGAGGCCTACGGCCAAGACACTGCAATACAGGCCACGTGACGTCCAAAGCGGTGGGGCTTTCACCATGACTTTTGAGCCCCAAGGTTGGGGGGCTGCGGGGGGGCGGGTGTAGGGAGTTGCCATCAGCCTGCTGTGTTAGAGAGCTGCTGAAGGGAGCACCGGGTCCTCAGGTCCTGGGCCCAGGGCTGGGGAGGGTCCCCCCCTCCTGCCAGGACTCAATGGCCTCCCTCAATCTCCACCCTTTGCAGTGACTTTGTAGCAACTCTCATGCCAAGGGGAGTCTCTTTCATCTCCCCTTGAAGCCGGGCTAGCCTGGGGCTCTTGCTCTGGCCAATAGAATGTGATGGAAATGACTTAGTGCCAGTCCAGGCCTGGTCCTCAGGAGGCCTGGTGGCTCCCACTTGCTCTGAAGGAACTCGGCCACTGCTGACTGCCGAGGCCCAGCCAGCCTTCGGGAAGGCAAGAGGCCTTGCCTTGCATGCAGGGAGTATGGGTATCTGCCTATGTGTGGGCCCGTGGTGATGTGTGTGATGGCAGCCGAGGCTGCCCTAGACCCGCTCGTGGCCCACTGACCCCTGAGCACATGAGGACCCAGCCCAGATGGGCAGGACTGCCCACCCGGCCTCAGCTGACTGCGGACACGTGCCGCCAGCAGAAGTGTGGGCTCGCCAGCAGTCAGAGCTGCTCATGTCCAGCCACGGAGTTGTGGTGGGACAGCTCCCTGGTGGGGCGGTGATCAAGATTCTCCCCATTTTACAGATATAAGGAAATTGAGAATAAGAGAAACCTTCCCAGGGCGCCTGGGTGGCTCAGTTGGTTAATCGACTGCCTTCAGCTCAGGTCATGATCCTGGAGTCCTGGGATCAAGTTCCGCATCAGGCTCCCAGCTCCATGGGGAGTCTGCTTCTCCCTCTGACCTTCTCCCCTCTCATGCTCTCTCTCATGCTCTCTGTCTCTCTCAAATAGATAGATAAATAAATAAATAAATAAATAAAATTTTAAAAAAGAGAGAGAGAGAGAGAAAAAAAAAACCTTCCCAAGCTCCCGCAGCTCACCTACAAGCAGAGGTAGGATTCTAACCCCTAGCGTCTGGTTGGCTGGACCCAGGAGTGTCCTCACCAGCCCAGGCTGCCCTCAGAAAGCACCGCTGGGGGGGGGGAATGTTACACTGCAGGAATTCATGTTCCCCCAGCTGTGGGGGCTGGGAGTCTGAGATCGAGATGCCATCGAGATTGGTGTCTGGGGAGGCCTCTCTCATTGGCTTGCAGACCCCCGCCATCTCATTCTGTCCCCACGTGACCTTGCCTCTCTGTGTGTGGACAGAAGGAAGAGACAGAGAGAGACAGGGAGATAGAGACCTCTAGTGTCTCTTCCTTTTCTCAAAAGGACACCAACTGGTTGAGGGCTCAACTCTAAGACATCATTGAACCTTAAGGTCCTATCTCCAAAGTCAGTCACATGGGGGAGGGGGGAGCCTTCAGCACATGAATTTGGGGCACAGGTGCCATAATTCAGTCCATATGAGGAGCTAACCACTGCACCAGACCCCCTCTACAGCCATGGCACGGGCCACAGGGAGGAATGCTGACTTCTGCTGTACAAGTTAAGGGAGCAGAGGGGCCAAGGGCTGAGCTCCGAGCCCTGTGCAGGTAAGGAGCACAGCAAGGAGGACCGCCAGCCCTGTGCGCTCATAGCAGCCACGCCAGCCCCCAACATACAACTGCCCTCTTCTGGTTCTTTGCGGGCAGGGACCTCCTGGGGGACAGGGGCCTCCCCCCTCCCCCCCACACCATCCCCGCATGCTGATGACTAAGGATGGAGGGAGGGGAAGCTTTGACTCCAGAACATCCGTTCTTCCCGGGGGCATGTTCTACAGGTTCCACACTTAAGCCCCCGTCACCACAGTGGTAATCCACTTGCTAATTCGCCCTTGACCGAAGCCCTTCCATCTCCTATCTTGCTGCCCACTACTCCACTGGTGTTTCCTGGGGTCGGCTTCCACATAAACCACTGGTACTGGGTTCCTTGTCTCTGGGTCAGCTTCTGGGGAACCTATACTCAGAATGAGAGACCTTCCTCCCTCTCTGGAAAGGATACCTTTCCTCCTCCAATAGACTGGCAGGAGCTGGTCTGGACCCTGACGAATGGCAGAAGCAGAGGTAGTGGGCACAAACGCAACATGGAGAAGCTCAAGAGGACTGAGCCTACTGTCTTGACTGAGGCCCCAGACCCCTAGGTTGGGGAGTACCTCAGCTTCAACCTGGGTCATTTCTCACATCGGGATGTCCCCCCAAAGGGTCCCAGAGCGTGGCCAGGAACAAGCTCGACCCAGCTGCTCGTGCCAGAAGTCTTGCTTCTTAAGACTTTCCTTTGCTCATTTACAGGACCATAAAGGGTACCACATCCGGCGGGCGCCTCTCTTGACCCACCAGGTCCTGCCAGACAATGGGGCCCGGAGTTCCTCTTCTCGAAGGAAAAAGGAAAGTTGGAAGGTTCACTTGCTCTCCTGTTCCCCGGAGGCCTTCCAGGGCCTCCCTGATCATCACCCAATAAATGAAGACCTTTCTACCTCAGAAAACCTCTCCAAATCTTCAAAACATTCAGAATGTGCTGACCCTGCTGGGCCCAGCCCTCACCAGAGTCTGCTCCTGGGAACTTCTCTCTTCTGTGGTGGCTGGATTTTCCCCGCCCTGCCAGGGACAGCCAGTAGGTTTCTTCTAACTTGGTTTCTCAGCCCATGTCCCTTTTTAACATCATAAATTTTTTTAAAAGGCAGGGGGTGGAATAAGAGGGAGAAAAAACGAGCAACTATAAACAAAACATAAAAGTTGTTTAATGGACGGCATAATGAGGCCGCCAGGAAATAGCCTGGCATTGATTTTCCCTGACATTTCACCTATTAAATTATGAGCTTCTTAAGGAAGAGCTCAGATTTTTTTTTCTTCTTTAGTCAATTAAGATTCTTTAATGAAGAACAAAGCTGCTATTGTCTGAGCCCTACATGGACCCAAGTTCCTTGACAGGCATATGGTGGGACCTGGGGGGGTGGTTGGTGCTGGAGGTGAAGATGTCTCCTGATTTGGGGGACCTGGTGGTGGAGTCCAGGCTGGGACCCAATCCCATAAGCCTCTCTTCAAGAGTCTGATGTACTGCCTGGTTCTGTCTCTGAGGTCCAGGAATGGTGGGCGACCCTCTCAGGTGGGGTTCCATGAGAACATAGAAATATCTAGAGCAATCCAACTGCTTTTGGGAAAGTATACTCTGGTAGGCCAAAGGGTCTTGAACTATACTTCACAAATTCCGATAACTTCAGGGCTTTTGGCTGCTCAGAAACCCACCTGGGTCCCCTCTGTAGGTCAGTCTGCAAGTATCAGCCAAGGACAGTTGTGGATCCCAGAGAAGATGACTTACATTAGGCCTCCTGAGCAAGCCATTGTGTTCCAAGCGCGTCTCGGCATGACTTTGACATGTGACTCACCACTGGGGCTTGAACACAGGTTCAAGCCCTCCAAGGGACCTGTTTATTGCCCCTCCCCATAAATAGCCTTAAGAGTAGGTACAGTGGGTGGGCTGGAGCCATTCCATTATTTTACCCACCCAAATACCGAACGACGGTGCCTTCCTAAAATCCAGACACCAAAGCTTTGCCCCTTCTCCCTTAAAAGGATCTTACCTGGATTAATAGCCTCCAAAAAAGTAAGAGCTGCTGGGTCTGGAGAGCTAGCCACCAGTCAGCCCCGGGGCCCAGCCCTCTACTCAGCTTCATAGCATTGGTAAGGTTGTTGCTGTTTGCTCTTGACAAACGAGGAAACTGACTCACGGAGCCGTAAAAGAACTGGCCCGCGGTCACACAGAGCTGGGCTTCATCCCAGTTCTGCATTGGCTGTAATCCCCAGACCTCTCCAGAAGCATCAAGGGGGGGGGGGGGGGCGCGAGGGGGGAGGAGGCTGCACGGGATTAGCGAGTCTGCCCCACATGTCCTAAAGAGAAGGCTTCAGTTCAATCAGAAGGAAGTGGATGCCCCACTGAGGGCACCTGCTGTGTTCGGCGGCCCAGTGCTATTTCCTCTTGCACAGACAGCACCCCAGTTTCCAGGGAACTCCTCACCTTTCAATCCGTGTGGAATAAGCAGAACAGTTGTCATTGGCTCTGGTGTGGTCACGTGGCCCAGGCCTGGCCAATCAGGAGACTTCATCTTCCCAGGCCACCATGATTGGTTCAGGGAAGGGCATGTGACTCAACTGGGGCCAATGAGAGTCAAGCATGAAACTTCTGCTGGAAATATGAGTTGGAGGCATGCTTTTCCCATTGGGTTTGCTAAGCTGTGGGAAAGAGAGCCTGGAGCTGCTGGTGGCCACCTTCCCACCATTTGTGAATGAAGCAAAACAGAAGAAAGGAGAGCCAAGAGACAGAGAAAGACAAATTCCTGCTGGTAGAACTGAAGTCCCAAATAGGCTGCGGCCCTGGGATCAGGCTCATCGACCTAAACCAAGGAGATCCTCAGACTTACCTGCCCTTCACCTAATGTTTCTAGGTAAAGTATAGAAAATTTGAATTTCAGACAAATAAATAACTTTTTAGAATAAGACTATCCCAGATATTGTCTGAGACATACTTATATTAAAAAAAAGTATTTGTTAATTATCTGAAATTCAGATTTAACGGGGCATCCTGTATTTTTATTTGCTGCATCTCACAATGCCTCCCAGGCCTCACAGGTTAGTAGTCCACTGTGGAGGCTCCACGCAGTCCATCTCCTGTCAAGTCCACTCCAAGCACCAGGACATACCTGTGCCCTCTGGCCCCCCACCCCATGCCAAGCCAGGCTTTGCCGAGCAAAGTATCCCCCTTTACAGATGAGAAAAGTGAAGGTTAGAGAGGTTAGCTCCATTTCACAATTACAAATAAGCAGCAGAGTCCAAATAGAGAGTAAATGGCACAATTCTGTCACTGATGCTGAGCCCAGTGATCTGCCCACTACATCATGGCTACCAGAGATCTTGGTCAAGACCTTGACCACTTTCAAATTAACCATTTTATTCATCATCCACAGACACCTTAACCCAAGAGGAGGCCCCCAATGTCCGCTACAGGCCAGTGGCATGATGGGATGAGCACTGTACCATGGGTTGACCACTAGATTGAATCAGACCCTGCTTTTTAACACTGGAGTGACACCAGGTCAATCACTTCCTAGGTAGGCAGCTCTTATTAATCTGCAGGGGCCCTCTGTCTATTAGCACATCCTCACCCCATTCCACAACACACTGGGGACGATCTCAGTGCCCTGCCACTCCCTAGATGACAGAGATGGGCACAGGATCCACACTTAACAGACCATGGAACCCCACCCTCTAGTCCACAGTGATTGCTCCAAGAATTGGGGCTACACAGGGCAAATCAGTGTCCTTTAGTGAGGTTTGGTATATGGATGCTGAAAGAGATCCATAAAGGATATCTCCTTAGATCCCAAGGTATCAGCACTGTGCATGCCTCAGGCTTCCAGAAGGTTTCTTTTCCACCACAGGGAGAAAGTCTGTCTAAGAATGAAGCCACACAGAGGAAAGCAGGGTCAAGAGGTGGAAGGGTGATAGCTATAGAGCCCCTGGATCCAGCCATGCCTGAAGCAAATGACCCTTGGAATTCCTGATTACAGGTAGGCAGGGCAGTGGCTATGTGGACTTCTGAAAACCAGACCTTGGGAAATCCAAGCCAAAGGCAAGGAATTTCAGGACCTGGCTGCTTTTGGGGAAATGTTCTTTTGTTATTATTACTTTTTTAATCAAACTATCTTCTTTACTTTGCATAATTTAATTTCAGAACAAAACAAATAAACAAAAAACCCACAATACACATCCAACCCCCTTGTCAAATATGTGAAGAGAGAGGGCTGCAGGGGAGACATGGGGACACCATAAAGAGGGCCCAAGTTCCACAGATAGAAACTAATCTATTTCGTCCATGCCAGAGGCACCCTCCCCATGGGTGGGTGGATCTCATCAGATCAGGACCTGCCCCGTTTCCTCGACTGTCACTTCATCTTCGTCTCTGCCCAGCCTCGCTTGATCATGTGGCAAATGCCGTCTGGACACCTCAGGTGAGAAGCCAGGAGAGAGCAGCGCCCTTTCAAACAGCGGCATCAACGGGTCTTTGACAACCTTGTCATATCCATCCACATCCGCCTTCTGCCGAGGCCTCTCCACTGCGGGGCGGTCAAGATTGATGTCCTGATGCTTTGTGGCCATCGTATAGGCCACTGGCGAGTTTTCCCGAAGTGCCCGGCCTTCCAGGTCCGCTCCATGCTGGCCCTCCAGCCATAGGTGTGAGCCGCAAAGCAGCGGGGTGAAGACATCAGCCTGTGGGACGCCGTCACCTTCTCAACCTTCTTATCCAAGAGGGGAAATGAGCTTTGAACTGGAACTATGCAATCGTAGTTTTCAAGATACCGCCATGTTTGTTTTTCACTTTTCCAACTAGGGATTCTGTCCAAAGATGGGGGTTGTTGATTATTTCAGTTCGGCTGTGCTACAGAGAGCAGGGAGATGTTTTGAAAGTCAATTATTAAGGTAGAACCTCTGGATCCATGGGGTCTGGAGGTGAGAAGAGAGCTAGCCCAGGGAGAAAGGGGTGGAATCCCGTCAGCCTGCCCGCTTCAAGCCAGGGGGAAGAGGGTGCAGGAGACAGATGCCTGTGGCAGAAGCTCTGTCCTTTACTCATGACACCCGGGTAACCAATGCACCCTTAAGCTCCTTTCAAACCTGCTGTCAGGAAAGAGTGGATCCCAGTTATTTTCAGTTTTAATTCAAATAGGGCAAACCCAGCCCCCCGTTTCCCCAGGTAGAAAGTCTGATCTTCAGCTATAATGAAGGGGTCAGCATGGGGAAAAGCCGCTCAAGCCTCAGAATTGGTCATGGGATTGTTTTGTTCAGATAACGAGAACTTTCCTCTGGAGTCCTTTGACCCAGTGTTACTCGGGGTGTGGCCTGGGGGCAACTTGTAGCACAGCCCCCCAGGGAGCCTTCAATTTTGAGGCCAATTCCTGGGCCTTACCTCAAACCCACTGAATCAGAATCTTTCAGGATAGGACCCAGGAATCTGCATTCTAATCAGTGCCCCCCCCGCCCTCCACCCAGGTGATTCTTCGAATATTTTGAGAGCTGCTAACAAGAGACATTATCATTATATTATATTATATTACATTATTGATATATTATTTTATTATCATTTATTATATCATTTATTATATTTATTAAATTTATTGTATTATTTATTATATCATTTATTATCATATATTGATGGATATAATTATATTATATTTATTATTTATTATATTATTGATATTATATTAAATTATTTATTATATTATACTATTGATTATATTATTGATTATTTATTATGTTATAATATATCATAGTATTGATAATACATTTATTATACTTTTGTATACTTTTGTATTGATTATACATTTATTATATTATTGATAATATTATTTATTATATTCTAGTATTGATATTATTTATTATATTTATCATATTATTATTTATCATATTATTTTATATGTAATTATATGTAATATATAAGTATATTTACATATTATGTAATATATGAATATATTTGTATAAATATTTATATATACACAATGTATACATATAAACACATTGTGTTGGATATATAGTTATATATAATATGTGAATGTATATTATTTAGATACATTACGTATATATGCACACTATATAATATACACATCGCATATATGTGTGTGTGTGTGTGTTTATCATCAGTGTTTCACACAGGAACCTAAGCTCCAAGAAGACCAGGACTTTGCTTTTGCTCCCACCATAACCCCAGGGCCCAGAAGAGTGCTGGCATATAAACAGCACCCAGTAATATCTCATGGATGGAGAGGGGGGAAGGGAGGAAGGAAAGAAGGTGACCAGTTTTCTTGATGATGCTGTTAAGCCTTTAAATTAACCAGTCCTCAGTACTTGCTGGTAATAGTAAATATTTCTCTTTTTTTCAAGATTGTATTTTTAAGTAATTTCTACACCCGACATGGGGCTTGAACTCACAATCCCGAGATCAAGAGTTTCAGGCTCTACCAAGAGATCCAGCCAAGCACCCCGATATTTCTTTATAAGTAAGTCTAAGCCCATCGATTTGGGGGCTTCCAACACTGGCAGCTGAAAGCTCCTTATTTCACATATCTGTTTGGTTCCCTCTGTCTTGGATGCCCTTCCCTGATGCGTCTCCCTGTTGGCCTCCTCCCCTTCCAGGCTTGGCTGCCGTTCTGCGTCCTGTCCAGAGCGCTACAGTGAGGAGATCCAAAGCAGGGCTTTGCAAGCAGGAACATCAAGGTCCTATCCCTGCTCAGCCCTGCACCGCACCAGCTTGTGATCTTTTGCTGGTTACTTGGTTCTCTGAGCCTCGGTCCCCTTGAATGCGAGACACAGGGGCAGCAATAATGGTCTCCACCTTGTGGACTTACTGTAAGCATTCAGTGACATCATGGGGACACTTGAGAGTCACGTGGATTTGGAGCAAAAACCCCTCCTGACCACTTTCCAGCAGCGTGGCGTGGATTTCCCTCTGTGCCTCACACTTCACATCTGTCAAATGGGGACAAGGGTGGGGCTGATGTAAATGAATTAAATGGGGCGATGTGTATCAACTGCTTAGCACATAATAAGTGCTAAGTAAAATGTTTTAGGTATCCATAGGCGCAACTGTAAACATTCCCCTTCGGAGGATAAAGACACCGCAAAACCCAGCACCTGCCCTCAAGAGGCCACCGAGGATGGGGTTGAAGAGGTAAGCAGGGTCAGCTCTTGTGGGCTGTGCCCAGAATGATCCTGAGGAGACCTGGAGGGGGTCATTTCTGACCCTCCCCAGGAGAGTCTGCCTCCGGCACTCCGGGGAAGGAGTTTGCACTGGGAGAACATCTTACCCAGGTGGGGGGCCCAGGAGCCCCACTTGGCACTGACATTATGAAATTTCAGTCCCAGGTGACTACCCTCCACCACACACAGGAAGTAGCGGCGGCCACTGGCTCATCCCTCGCCCGGCTGGTTTTAAACTGAAGGCATTAGGCTCGCTAATCGCCTGTAATCACCTTGTTTGAATTAGCATGGCAAGTGCTTCCGACTAACGGGTCTGTTATTCCAAATAACCCTCGGTGGTTTTAATTACATCCCCTGGAATGCGCGGCCTCCCGGCCCTCAGCTTTATTAGGGAAAGGTCCTGTAAACCCGGGATGGGGCATGATTCCTGACCTCCCCTGCACAGACCCATAATAAAGAGAAGCAGGAGGAGGTATTTCACCCGTCCAGATGCATAGTGCTCCCTTAGCTCTATTTTTAAACCCAACACAGGATGGAGGAGACCCCGACGCCTGTCCCCTGCCCCACTCTTGGATTCCATTGGCTTCCAGCGACCCCAGAGCTGTGGCCCAGAGACCAGCAGCATTCATTTTGATTTGCTTCTGGAACATGCCATCCCCTTCTCATCCATAATGGATGTTCTTGCTCTGTTTGGTTTATGCCAAGTCTGGACAGTCGGTACTAACGTTACCTTCACTTATAGTGGAGGAGAAGCACAGAGAAGTGGTGACTAGCTCAAGGGCACGGAGTAGAGTGGCATTTCTTCAACTTGGGTGGCACCCCAACACCTGGGGATCTTGTTAAAATGTAGTTCTTGCTTCTGCTGGGATTGCTCATTGCCAACCAACTGGTCTGAGGAGAAACAAGTTGACGTCCTGACAGCTGAAGAGAAGGAAGTGGACACTGTGGCCCCGTGCCAGGCCAGGCACCGTGCTAGGCTCATGACAGTCCTCACTGCTGTTTCATGCCCCGGTCCATGCCACATGTGTCCCGAGGACAGAGGACCATATATTCCCACTCCTTCTCCCAAGGGAGCTGAAGAGCCAAGAGAGGCAGCACAGTTTTCCAGACTTCCTCCAGTCTCAGGGCTCGGTTGGGATGCTGGAAATACGGCGGTGAGCAGAACAGAAGCCGGGCCTGCCCCCATGAGGCTTATCATCTGGGAAAGTCAGGCACAGTGTAGGGGGCAGAACGGAGGTTCGCGTCTGAGCCCTGGGCCTCTGGCCTCACAGGCCTTATCCCATGACAACCTCGCAGCCGCCGGGCAACATGAGTGTGAGGGTCCTTATAATTAAAGAGACTGCAGGTCAGAGAGGGTGAGCCACTCTCTCAGGATCACACAGCTGCTCGTCAAAGAGGCAGAGACAGAGTCTGAAGCCAGGGCTCTGGACCCACAGCCTCTCCCCTCCATGTAGCTATCAGAACCAGGCTGGAGAGGGATGGATTCCAGAGTCTTCAGGGTGGAGCCAGCCACGAAGGGATGGTTTTATTTAATGGCATGGGAGTGGGGGACATTTTCCCTGTCCCCACCCTGACACCACAATGAACCTTGAACTGCTAAATTGAGTGAGATGGGGCAGGGCAAAAGGTGAAGGGAACTTGCTCGCAGCCCACGGGGCTGGGGAAATGAGCTAATTAGGACCTTTCAGCGGTGGGCGGCCCCAGCTGGTTCTGGGTGGACACAGTCCCCCCTGCCCTCAGTTCAGAGGGTCAGGCCTGCCTGAGGAGCAGGACGCTCCTGTCCCTGCCCATCTGCTCCCCAGGGCCCTCAGGTGCTGCAGCCAAGGGAGGAAGCTGGACCTGTGCACCTCTGTGGACTGAGGCCCATTTCCATCCTTCACTTTGCAGCTATGTAGTCACTTTGGGGCTGGTAATTTCCCTCCAACTCCCTAGTTTTATTTTGACCTTGCCCATGAACCCACTGACCTGCACAGAAAGCTCCAAGATAGCCAGGACACAGGAATGAGTCTGTCCCATTCACCACTGGCTCCCCAACCCCACACTGTGTGCTCAAGAAATTTTTTTTTGAATGAATTAAGAAAGAAATGAGCTGTGTAAATCACAAGGATGTGTGCTAACATTTTCTGGGCAGTGTGGGCGTGACTTGGTCTGGTTTCGCTTTGACAGGATTCATTCAATCAGCACTTACTGGTCACTGTCTCTGTCCTGGGCCCTGGGAAATCAAAACTTCAACGAGCCTCTGGGGAGCCACAGTCCAAAGAAAAAGACCTCACCAGTGCTCTTTTCAGTTCTCTCAGTCTGTAGTCATCAAGAAAGCCTTCTCAGAGGACATGCCATTGGAGCACATCCTCGAAGGAGGACAAGGATGGATCAGCTGGAGATATGGGGTGGGCATCAAATGCCAAGTCTTCAGCAGGAGCAAAAGCACAGGGATCTTGCAGGGTTCAGTCAGGAGGCAATATCCCTGCATGGCCCAAGCCACAAAATGGACCTCGAGTCCCCACCCAATGGCCTCTGTGGTTGGTCCTCGGGTCCTTTCCTCCCAGGGAAGGGGAAGGGCTCTGATTTAATGCAGAAAAGAGACCCAGTGGAGATGGAAGCTAATGTTTATTAAGTACCTAGGTGGGCCTTGGTCTGGGAACGAAAACAGACCAGCCCCAGGCTCTCTGGGAGCTTCTAGTGGGGAAAAGTGATGTCAACCACAAACACGACACGCAGTAGGTATAAACGGGGATGGCGGCTGCGAAGGGGAAGAACAGAGTGTGCCACAGAGGGAGCCGACCCACGGGAGGTGTAGCTCATGGAGCAGCTGTGGAATAGATGGAATCCTTGATGTTTGAGCTTCTAGATTTACTTCTGGGCCAAGTGCTCTGCACAGCAGCTGGCCCGGCGATGTTCAACAAATGGCAGCAAATGCGATGTTCTTGAGACCTCACTTCATCTAGACCATAACCGTGCATGGAAAGCACCATAACGATCCATATTTTACAGATGAGGAAACCGAGGATCAGAGGGCCCACGGCAGGTGTGGGATGGAGCTGGCAGGTGATCCAAGGCAGGTGTGCCTGGCTCTGCTCCCCTGCACGTTGCCTCCTATTTCCCCAGACTGGACCTGGGAAGAGGGGCATGGGGAAAACACGGTCCCTCTGTCTTATTCATGGAGAACTGAAGAGATTTAGCAACAAATCCATGAAGTCTTCAAACGAGGCAATGTGTAGGTCAAGTTCATGGTGGCTGCCCGACAGAACGCAGCATCATAGCACTTAGCACTGGAAGGGGCCTTACAGAGAATGTGGCTCAATAATTATTCTTTTCGTCTCTTGGAAATTTTTTTTTTAATTTTTGTAAGGGAGTGGCAGATAAAAACAGTAGATTAATGTAAAAAAAAAAAAAAGAAAACAGGGTTGATAGTTATTTTAATTATCACTGCTATTATTTGCAAACTCTGTGCTGAAGAGCTGGGGCTACAGTCATGGGAAAGTCTCAGTCTTCCAGAAAGTCAGACCCCCTAACCAAGGGGGACAAAACAGAAATGTCTGGATGTCTGGAAAGTTAAATAATGCAAGCAAGAAGGGACAGTTTGATCATTTAAAAAAGTCACCCCATTAATTATAAAAGGAGTGACTCAGGCTGAACCCTGAGGCTAGAATTATCACCAACAAGCAGTGGGTAGAGAAAGGATTCCCATGGAAGGAAGGACATGGCTAGGTTTTGAAGGATGGGGAAATTTGGATTAGGGGCTGGGTGTGAGGGACCATCCTATCAGTTTCTGTCATCCTTGAAGCAAGCCCCTTTGGTACATACGGCAAGAACATCAGTTCTCCTAAGAATAAGGTGTTTTTTTATTAAGAAAACAAATCCCACTTGGGGTTCTCTGGACAGGAGAGCAGAGAAGGGTAGGAAGAGAATGCCCTTTGCCTTCCTCATCCATCCAGAAACTGACATGTCTGGAGGAAGTGGCCTCCACCAGCAGGAAGGATGAACAGCCCCTTGGCTGACCATGGAAAGATTTTTTTTTTCCTAATGTTCTCCAGAAGGCCTGGTCTCACAGAGGAGAAATGCCGGAGCTGGCCCAAAAAAGTAAAAAGTGGGAGTTTTCCACTTAGAACAACTTGAAAAACCTACAACTTGGAGAGCTGCGTGGACTCTCCTGGGACTACTTGATCGTCCCCTACCACGTAACACTTACTCAGCTCGTCCTCTGGCCGTGGCTGGAGCCCCCCCCCCCCCC